>OU343221.1:37137649-37334191 GCA_910596185.1 Chrysanthemum makinoi | reverse complement strand
TGGTCATTCAATGTCTTGCTCTAATCATCCTTGTTAATATACCGTTAAACCATGGATTGTGGATCTTAAATCATTCCATATAGTTTAACCATTTAGAATCTCGTTATAGATTTTAATTCAGATATACCAAATGTAATCAAGTATCATCTTGCATTACCCTTTGGGTTCGGCCGAACAATTATCTTATTACTTCTGAGAGGCGCCATGGTATCTTTTTGCACATATCAAGTGGAGTAACAAATCCTTTATTGACTACAAGTGTTGTGGATGCTGCTTCACGTCACTCTGAAATATAGCTTTTATAACTACCTTGTTCAGATAGCGTTTTGCGTATACTTACAAAAAGTGATATCCACACATAGCGTAACTTTCTTGCATCTCAAGTCTAAGGATAAAGATAACAACCATTTTCAATATTTTACTTATGACAAGGATCCAAAAGTAAATGTTTGAAAGTTGGGGAATCATGCATCTCTAGTGAATACATATGAGTTTGGTGTGAATCCTCAATTCTCAAGTTAGAATATAACCACACTCACATTTGCCTTACATAACAATATTCCCATATTGTTAACCTAATATGGACATATTTAGAATAATAAAATTATACAAGGATTAAACATGCAAATATAGGATAACAATTATTATATGAATGAATAACAAATACCAAATATTTTTATTCATCATAAAGTAAAAATTGTCTAACAATCCCAATTATCCAAATACTAAACAATATGCATGAAACTCATTTAGTAATTGAACCCCAATGTTTTTCAACATTCTCAACCTTTCTTTTAAAAGAAAAACTAAATAGTTATCTGAGTAAACTTTCCGAATACTTACTTCAAAATATCACTTCTACGTGGGATTTGAAATATAAGATGAGTGTCTTATCTCATATGCTCATACTATTGCAAGAATAATAGTATGGAGATGTCTCCTTACTTTGCATGAGGTATCAGAATTAACGACTACTCGACAGCCATCTTTACAGTTTCCAAAAGTGTAAAATATTCTCATTCATTAATGTGTAATGCAACAATGCTCTATGTTGAGCATAACTAGTTAGCAGATTTTTCATAAATGATAAAATCCTACTACAACTAGTATTAATAATCCTATAGCATCATTTGTACTTATACAACACTATGCTTTATAATTCGTAAACATTTATAAAACAATAATCTAAACACTCTCAATTAGATATTGTTGTTGTCATCTCATTTTGTTCTTGTACAAAAGCAACAACTAGTCTTATACACAATATAATATATACAAGATAAACCCTAGTTTAAAACACAAGGTTTCCATCCATGTAAATTTTCCAAGTGAAATATATCATTGAAGACTAATAATATATCATTTGTTTAACACTTATTTTCCTTTTCCCGATTGTTTATTCCCGATAAACATTTATTCCAAGGTTGTTTGTTTTATTCCCTAAATTCCAAGTGAAGTTTCATTCCAAGCTTAAGGATCAATATCTAGCTTAAATATAATGATATCTTCAACATGTAAATTTTAAGGAAAAACACATTGCTCCCACTCAATGTCATATGTACTCAAGAGATATCTTTCAATCAATCATATTGTAATTAAATTTAAGATCTCAGCTCTTAGATGCATGATCCAATCCAAAATATGGATTGCTCAAATTTTATATACTACTTAAAAATAATATAGATTTATAACCCTTTTGATTACCCACGTCCTCCCAAAAGGTAATCATTAAGAAAGAGTTATAAAATCTAATTATCATATTCAACACAATTCACATGTATGACAATTAAATATCTTTATATACTTAACGCTGTATTATATAAGAAAATTTAATGACAGTCAATTGCTTAAGTATGATTAAAACTTTTATAAAATGCCAAACATTAATATTATACACTTTTGTCCTTGTATGTCTTTTCTTTCAAAAGAAACTCATTCCAACCTCATAGTTTAACCGTTAGGCGAATAACAATCAAGCTCAAAACTCGATTTACCTTTTAAGGACTGCATCTTATCATTCATAGTTCTAAAAAATTAATTGGGTAGTTAATTCTTTTGGTTAATAAGGAAAACAAGAAAACGAACAAAATTTATTTTGTATTTTCTTTGTTAAGTTATGGAAAAGGGGATTTTTGTTTTGTAGAGAATTTTATGAAAAAAAAAGTGACAAACGCGATTTCAGTTTATTTATTTATTGATTTATTTTTATTTTTCTTTTTTTGTAAAAAAGAGTTTGTGCACAACGTGGTTGTTTTCCAATAACTAAACGCAACCTACGCTTCTAAACCTAAATAAGGTTGTTTAATCCTACGATATTGTGTTTATTAAGTTAAAAACATATAGAACATATGATATTGTGTTTATTAAGTTGGTGGAATATGGTATGTTTCCTCATTGAATCCTAGATGTGCTTTCATTCTATGGATGATAGTGAAAGAAAAATTTCTTACTCAAGATAGAATGGTGAAGTGGCAGAATAGAATATTAGTATGCCCTTTATGTCAAAAGCTAATTGACTCTCATAATCATTTGTTCTTTAATTGTGAATTCTCTGCAAAGATCTAGGAAGGATTCAAAGGGAAGATGGATGTTGTGTTTCTCTTAAATGATTAGAGGGATATAGTCTCAAGAACTGCTATCATGCCATGTTCAAAGTCTATAAGAAGCATTTTGAGAAGGTTGATCCTTGCTGTTATGGTGTACTATATATAGAAGGAAATGAATGACATAATATTCTCTGATGTAAAAAAGAATTATTGAGATGATTATTAAAAGTATCACTGAGAATATGATACTGGAACTAATGGGGCTCAAAGTTAAAAAAGTCCATCAATGTCATGAAAGTTGCAGCTGAATGGAATGTCCAGATGTCTATCCAGTAAGATCTATGAGGCTGATTTGGGTGTTGAATTTAGTATTGGGGTCGGTGTTTAAGCGTAAGGAATGGGGTTATGGAATATTGAATGGGAGATATAGTGATGGATGGGCTTCGATGCGGATGATGCCTCCCTGGATGACAATCTTATTATTTTGTGAGATGGCTGGTTTGCAGAGAGATTGTAAGATTGCATTCTGGGAAGAAAAATGTAGTCTGTGGAAACGAGGGGGGGGGGGGGCACGCTACCGCTTAAAAACTTTAGATCTTAGTATCAAATCGCTATGAAGCTTGTTATAATATCAAAAGTACCAATTATTGTTTGGACTTATAAAAACATAGTAAACTAAGTTGTCACACAATCATGAACACCAAACCACATCACAAACAATAGTATAGTGCAAGTATAAATGTAAAGAGAAAAAGAAAGGAAAGTGCAAACCGAACACGAGGATTTATAGTGGGCGTCACTTTCATCCCTTTCGCCCTACTCCACTCCCCGAGGACTACCCAACCGAGAGTTACTTCACTAAATCAACAAGCTCCCTCTCGGCGAGAAAACCTTACAATCAAGCGCTTACACTTTTTCCGGTACAAAGCTAAATACCGGGTTCTAGTTCGAGGTAGAACCAACCTAACGTCGCATATAAAATATTTCCTAAACTAAGCTAGATGTTTTTGGACAAGGTTACAACCACTCCCATTAAGGTTTTATGGCCCAACATAACAAACCTTGTGTTTTATGGCACAAATACATAAACCATCTAATCTAGTTTGGTGAAAGTGTTGTTATGATGCAATGATGTTTACACTAATGATCAATGACACAAATGTCTAGGGATATGAATAACTACTTCTAAATGAACTTCCATTGATAAGAAGCCTTCATGATGAAGATCACAAGTTCTCTAAACTTGTTGTGATAGATCTTCAACCTGGGGGAGGGGGGATGGCTAGATCCCCACGCTTTCCCTGGTTGATCAAAGAGTATGCTTACAACAAAGATGAATGTTAGAAGCATTATGATCATGATCATTAGTGTGTTTAATGTATGTTACTACATGTTAAATTGATCTAAAGGTATGCAAGAATGTGGAGAAGATAGATTCAGTGGTGAAGAAATGGGAAAACAATGGGCTTCTATTTATAGCCAAAGGGTCAGGTAGCGGCCCACGGACCACCGAGTCACCTTTAAGGTGGCCTACCTTTATACAAAAGTTCCGGGGTGCCTGACAAATCTAAAAAATCTTTTTCAAATCTTTCCAAGATATTACTAAATCTTACTAAGATCACATTTGATATATTGAGTATCAATCTAACCAAAATATTCAAGGTGCTCATCCAAGGATTTCAAAGATGATGCATGATATGATGTAAACATGTATTTCCATTTTAGATAGTAAAGGGTTATCAAGGTAACTTGTAAATGTGTGTCATGTAACGAGGAATGAATGTCTAGTTACATTTGAAATACTTGGGATGCAAAATGTAAAATGAGGTTTGAAATAGAATGGTTAACCTATTAAAATACTTAGTGACTCTAAATGTATTTTAAACATTCTAAATGATTTGTTAATGAGTTTGATCATAATGCTCATAACAACATGTACGAACCTGTGTTGTAACATACGGAGGACTGAGACAATCGAGAGTGTGTTGAAGTGTGTTGAAGAGACAAAGTGTAATTACAAGTACTTGTACATTTTACGCTATGTATTACAAGTTACATGTTTGGCAGAAATCAAAACAAACGAGACTGTATGATTAATATCATAATATTTGTGCACTAAAATAAGCTTTATCAAACTAACAAGGTCTATGTAATGGATGATGCCTCTCATGGAAGCCAATCCTTTTTTAATGGTGAAATATATGTATATAAATTTCCCAGCCCAATATTTACAATAGGTGTGCACTGCGGAAAACCGACCGACCGACCGACGCGGGTGTCAAGTACCGAACCGGACCAAAACCGAAGTTCGGCGAAAGTTCAAGACCGAGCCGACCGAAGTGGTTTGCCTGCCTCTCGTCCGTGTCTGGTCCGTCCAACAATGCCAAATTCACCGGTGTTGTCCGGACCTGACCGGACCGGGACTCTAATTTCCCAAAGCCGATACCTTAAAAGTCACGTTTAGATCTTGACCGGGACCAATGTAGCCTGGCCCTCGCATCGGCCGTGTCGGTCCGGCCCTAATCCTCTCCGGTCGGTCCGGTCCAATCGGGTCATATGCTCACCCCTAATTTACAATACACTTTTAACCATCATGTGACATGACATACCAAGGCTAGCTACCGAGAAGATTAAAGTAATATACAAGCAAACAACATGCCGATGGAGCATAAGCAAACATCCTGCTCATGCTAAACAAAAATGCATTCACCAATTCACGAGGATTATATTTCCTTCCCACTACGATCGATCAAAATCTTGGCTATAGCTTCTCATCATAATAGAAATTAGTGAGAACACCAATGAAAGGCCTCATCCCTCCAGTCAAATCCATCCATCCTCCTGGGATGCCAATCTATGATTTTCTGTGAGGTGGTTGCTGTAGAAAGTTGTATGGATTGCTTTCATGAAAGGAATGTAGTCCTTGCATTTGATCTTAAGTAATCATGAGGCCTATTAACAATGTTTCTCAAGTGGTTCCATACTGGAATAACATTTGGAAATAGTGTTATTATAGAAAATGTAGTGATGGTTTGTGCAGGGAGGAGCCGCGGGGTGTCCCCGTGGGTCCGGAACATCTATGGTGATTATTTCATAGACGATATTATGGGTTAAAAAAAAAAAAGAAAAAAAACGGATTTTTCTCAAATGCATCTTAAATGAACCCGGTCCATCGAATGTATTTTTAGTCTTATTTAGTTAGCATCTTAAACTCTATTATGTTACGGTTAAAAAAAATATGCATCCGGTCATATTTGTTTCCTGGCTTCGTAAATGATGGTTTGGTGAAAATGTGAGATATAAATGATAGTTATTGTCAAGCGTATGCTTCAGTTAATTAGTATGTTCTTGGTTCGCACTTTATGGCATTTCCAAAAGAAAAAATCCAATCCAGCAAAGGATTGTTCTTGTGTATTTCTTTGTTGTTTTGAGGATAATGAGTATTTTCATTGATCCTTTTTTATATCATCTTTAACTATTAAGGTGTTTTAGTGGTGGTGATATATATTCATATTTTCAAAAAAAAGAAGAAAAGAAAAAAATTATTTTAGATGTGAATTTGCTTCCATGTACTTGCTTGTCTAACTTGATTATAAAATTCATGTAAAAAAACGTTGAGTCTTGTACACGAAGTATATACGTTTTGATAAAAGTTTTGATGTTATGATAATGGTTTTTAAGATCGAGATTCTACTTAATATCGTTTTAATTTTTGCAAAATCATGATCATAAGATCGGATCGAGATCTTAAGATCCTACTCAGGGATGGAATCAGAATAAAAAGTCACCGGGTGCATTTAAGAAAAATCAAACAAGGCTACAGACATAATTTTTTATTTTTATTTTTATTTTTTATTTATTATTATTATTTTTTTGTAACCGGATGCATTTATAAAAGATCAAGGTTTTGTAACAAAATTAACAACTGTGTGACACAAAATCCATGGGTGTCCCGAGACCCTGCGGAAACCCCCTGGTTTCGTCCTTGAATTCCTATTATAGCGTCGTTTTTTTATATGCGTTGTAAAATTATGAAAATCAAGATATTATTATATATCATATATAATGAAAATATATGTCAAAATTATAATTATAACATGTTTAATACCATTAGTCTCATGTTTTTCATATCTCACAATAATTAATACACAAATTTGTAGTTTTTTAGCTTGTGCTTTATGAAAAGTAAGATTGGATCGATCGAGATCTTAAGATCTTATGCTTAAGATCGAGATTCTATTAAAATTCTATCTGGTAAAGATCTTACGGAGGATCGAATTTGTTTTTGCTTTTTAGTATCATAAAATCGTAAGATTCTAAGATCAAAATCTGAATCTTAATAACTATGATTATGATTGTGAATTAAAGAAAAAATTATCGATATTCATGATATTGTAATCTTGTAAGTGCTCCAAGATCCATCACAATTTCCTTATTGACTACAACGAGAACTAAAACCAATAACCTTCTATTTTTGGTCCCAAAACCAAAAACAAACGAAACAACACTAAATCCTAAACCATTGTTACACTCGTAAACTTGACACACCCCTTGAACGACCAACAACATTAGATTCAAAAGAGTAAACACGATAGCGATAACTTTCCACCACGCGAGAATATGTTTCTTGACGAAATGATATACTTTAACCCTAGGAACATTTCCATAATACTTATTAACTCTAGCAACTGTCTTTTGCAACCCTGAAGCCTCGTCGGTTTTCAAGCTCGATTTAGTAACCCCATTAAATAGTTTAACTATTTCATCGTCATCTAGATCACCTTCGATTATATTCTTTTCGCGAAGGATCATCACGTCCTTAACACTATCGATAATACCACACATTAGATCAACGTATTCTGTGAAATCAAGGTTCAGAAAAGTGCCTTTTTCGAACATTAACCCTTCGTAAGCTACCAAGTTTCTTAATATAACCTCTGAATCGGATCTTAAGTTAAGTATCGGGAGGTAAAAAGTATGTGTTTCATCGTCGAATTCAACATCTTTTATCCCTCCAGGAGTCATACAAAACTCGATCTTTCCAATTCTAGAAAGCTCAGAAGCTGAAGGAATATCAATTTCTAAAACCGCAGGATTTTCCCCCAACATATTCTTGATCAAACTAATAATCTTGTCCCATGGCAATTTCAATATGATCAAAAGGGGTTGCAACAATGCATTTGCTCCTGGACATAATTCACCCGCCATTTGAATCGCGTTTTCAACATCTTCTAGATCAACATCATCCAAGAAGTTATTTTGAATATACTCATTTTTCCCTACCACATTATGGTTTATGATCAAATGATACATGCAATCGATCAAATGATGAAGACTTGTTATATCAAGATCGAGTCTTGTTATCCGCCTACTAAACTTTAGTGGCGACCGAGTTTCACATGTTTTAATCAATACATATGAAAGAAAAGAATTGTTAGAGTCACCCGATAAGTGTTCCTCTAGAGCAGAATGAATTTCCATCAACACGATTAATGGGACTTGGTTTTCGACCATTATAACATCTTCAAAACACTCTAAAGAATCTCCTTCTGATACTTTAGATAGAATATCAATTAAAAAGATCCCATCTATAGCAAAAACCCATGATAATGTCTCATCATCTACGTCAAAATATAAGTCATAGCAACAACGCAGTTCTGGGATGAGCTCTTTGAGTCTTTCAACCACAATCTTGTCGAAACTAGATGTGATTTTGTAAGGTGTTAGTACCTTTTTCGCGGTTGTAAGTTTGAGTTGCTCTTGTTTACTAGTATAAAGCTCGGTCCGGAAATGATGGATTGGTCCAAGAAGTATCTTGTTAGGAACATAAGATTCTTTCTTTTCAATGGTTAAGTTTTCGTGTACTTGGAAAATGCAAATAGGAAGATCGGTATCGACTTGAAGATGGCCTTCGAACGTTTTACTAATTCGATTAACCCATTGCTGCGTGATTTCAATAGGAGATGATGAAGAGGGTAGCAAGGTGATTGAGGGTACCATATTTGGTATGACTTTTGTGGAAGATTATGTGTTATTTATGATATGATATGATCGAATATATATGTATGTGTATCAGGAAATGACATATTTTAATTGTGATCATCGCTTGGCTTATGGATTGATCCGTCGTTGAAAGTTCTTAAATTTGTTTTCATTGTAGTGATTTATGTCAAAGTTGTTCTCTTCTTTGGACAAACACACTTACACACGTAAGACACTTTTATGAGTTAAGCATTCTGCCGTCCAAATATAGAAACTCAGCAAACGTATCAATTTCTTCAAATGGCTTATTATTTATAAACATCATCAAGAACATTTTATTTCACAACTTCAAACACACCACAAATGAAGTACAAACATATATAGTACATGAAGGTAATCAAACAAGGTTGAATCTACGTTATTTTGTTAAATAACTTAGGACAACCATAGACTTCACAAAATGAGTACACAATCATCAACAAACATGCCAAAAGGGTAAAAACAATAGTTAAAACTTTTCGTGAACCACGCATTCGTTTCTTTAAGAACTTCCATGCCTTGATTGCCAGAATTTTGTTGTAATACTCATTAAGTTGTTCAACTGTCTCGTTAACCTTTGCATGCTCACTCGACTTGTTCATCCCATTAAAGAAATCGACAATTTCAGCATTTGTCATATTGCCTTCGATTATGCCTTTACCCTTGAGCAACTTAACGTCTTCCTCCTTGTCTATAATGCCACTCATCAAATCAACATATTGTGCCAATTCCAACGTAGAACTTGACGTAGCAACTTCATAAGCAACCAGGTTTCGTAACACGACTTCTGAGTAGGTTTCAAGAGTGATGACCGGAAGGTATAATGTGGCTTCGGTTGCTACAAACCTAGTGTCCCTAATCCCTCCATTTGTAGGATTAAAATTAATTCGCCCATATTTGCTTAGTGATGTCACTGAAGGGATTTCAATTTCTGTGACACGAGGATGGTCGCCATCTTCTTTGTCTGTCTTTTTGCCTATTTGGAACCCTAGCAACTCCGATATTTTATCCCAAGGGATGCTTACTAGGACACTTATCGCTTTTCCAACTCTTCTAATCTTGCCCAATCTTTGTCCCAATTCCATTATATGATCCATGTTGTCGATGACATGGTGTTCTGGTGTTATCTCATGCACACCATTAGCTCGTTCCCGGCCATGAAACAATTCGTGATGAGAAGCCTCTTTAGGTGATTCATTATTGACAATTAAATGGTACATAAGATCAAGCAAATGCAAATAACCCACCGTCCCAATAGAATAGTTTAAATTGCGACATAATTTGAGGGGAGAATGTACCTCACAAAATCCTATCATTATGGAGAGCAAGTCAAGATCATCATTAGTGATCTTTTGTATTTCTTCTAAGATCACCAAGGGGATTTGGTTTTCGAGTACCATTACATCTCTATAGAGTATTGCGTGGTTCATCAACTTCTTAGGTATGAATTTGTCTATTTCTTTGTAATGCATAAAAAGAACAAGTAAAAATAAGCCATCAATAGCAAGAATCCATGCTAATGTGTCACCATCAAGGTCTAGATACTTGTGGTAACACGCACGAATCATGAATTCAACCTTTTTGAGTCTCATAATCACCAATGGCTCGAAGGTGTGGACTTGATCAAGATTCAATAATGCTTTGACAGCAGCAACTTTGTACCTTTCCCTTTGGTAGAGATGAGTCTCGAAATGGTGATAAGGACCAAGGGCAATAGCTTGAGGTACATAATCTTCAGGTTTGAAACGGCTTATGGATTTTGGGACATTGAAGACACAAACATGAATATTGCTAACGTCGATTCCAGCCTCTTCTTTGAAATACTTGCTGATTTGATCGACCCATCGTTGTTTCCCAAAATTCACATTTAAAATTGATTTGAGTTCCGTTTCTTTCATTTTTGTTCTTGGATTATGCTTTTAGTTAATTAAATCTAAATTCTTCTACATGATATACCTCCTATTTATAGGAACAATAAAGTATATGCATAGAGTCATTTATTTTAAGGAAAAGATTCATTAAACAATTTAAGATTACAAGCTAGGGTAATCATCACAATACCTTAAATTATGGGGACAAGCCTTACTGTTAAGGGTTGACAAAGAATAGTATTTTGGTGAATTTAAAAGAAAAATGAAACTTGCTTTTCTACTCTTTGGTCAAATACATGTTGTAAATGAGCACATGTGTGTGGGTAGAAATGCTCATCATATTTGACTAAGTTTTATATATGTTTCACACCGTGCAAAGGTGAAACTTGGTGTATAAAAGGAACACCAAAGATGTAATAGATGTACCGGCCTTCCCAAATATTTCAAAGAGTGTTCTAGTTTTTATGTTTTGAAGTATTATTTTCAATACTACCAATTTGTCTCCTAAATAAAGTTTAATATTTTGTGAGAGTAACATCTCGTATATCCAACATTCTTCAAATTTAAGCTGTGCTAATTAGTAGTTAATTAAGCTTTATGAGCTGTTTGAACGTAGTTTTTGGTTGAATGTTCTTTACATTGAGAATACTTTTGTGGTAAGTTATCTTTCTCCGAGCTAACAGTAAAATATTATCATCCTCAAATCTGAGAAAAAGAATAGAATCCTAATGCAGATAACAACGTTAAAATAAGGATTGTTTTGTAATCGGTACGCTTTGTGACCACAGATATATCAAAATTTTCTTTTTCATATGTCAATTATTCATCTTACAAATACTTTACATAAATATATACATCTACATGTACAATAAAATTCAGACGAAACAACACACGACATACTAATCTAATTTACCATCTGGTCACATGTTTGCAATTATAAACGCTACAAAACGATTGTAAAATCAACAGCAACAAGAGTACGAGCGTTGATACAACCGTTAGTACTTGCCAAGACTCGTACACATATTTCTTCGTAAACTTATACACTTTCACCTTCACTTTTTGCCTGTAATAATCATTGATTTTAGCAGCTGTAGTGTCCTTGTAAATTTTCATCGACGATTTATTAATCCCATTAAACAAATCCGCGACCAATGTATTAGTCAAGTCCCCTTTGATAATGCCAACCTGTCTAAGCAAACTTGCATCTTCCTTCGTGTCGACAATACCACTCATGAGATCAAGATATTGTGCTATCACTTGGCTTTCATATGTTGCGTTGCTACTACTAGCCATTTCATAAGCTGCTAGGTTCCGCAATATGACTTCTGAGTTTGCGGTTAGGGTAATCACTGGTAGGTAGAGTGTTGTGATCTTAGAATCAAAGAAGGGCTTTAACGTTCCGTCTTTTAGAGGCTTGAATGATATACCAGCCATTTTGGTTAAAGGGATTTCTATCTCTTCGACTAGTGAATTGTTGGTGGCACTTTCTTGGAGGCCTAGACTTTAGCTGACTAACTTCGAGATCATACCCCATGGTAAACTTGAGATAAATCGAATTGGCCTAATTGAATTTATTATGTCAGTTTTCGCTATACCTATAATGTTTTGGACCAGTTGATCATTAGTAAGATCGATTTTTACTGTCTGCGATGCTTGTGGGGATAATTCTACTTGGACTTCTCGTGGAGGTGAAGCGGGTGATAATTCAACTTGGACTTCTTGTGGAGGTGAAGTGTGCTTCTTAGCACTGTCATCTGTAGAGTTTATAAGTTTCATTAGATAGATAGAAAAAATTTAATGTACAGTATGATTTTATACTAAATTTTGAAAAACATAAGTTAACTAAATAATTTAACATGAACGACCGCATGCGACTCACAAAATTAATCTTATGTAGAAGATCCAATAAGTAATCATCTTGTGCGCACCTGCTAGCCTCTGAGGCAAAGTAAGCATCTTATGTAGAAGATCCAATAAGTGAAGTCCGTTCATTTCTTGTATGTCTTGCTGTTTTGACTGCAACACAAAAGGCGAATGAGACACACAAAATTCCCACATCAAGGAGAGCAACTTAAGATCATTGTCGTTTGACGATTTTGTATCAATGTTTACAACTTCCTTCAAAATAATCATTGGGATTTGATTTTCAAGCATCATTACATCGCTAAAGATACTAGCATCACTAGCAAAACCATTTATATCTTTCCTTAATAGGAAAATGAAAAACAACACATCAATGGCAAGCATTAAGGCCAATGTATCATCCTCAAGTTCGAGGTACTTATGATAACAAGCTCGGATTATTGGCCCGCTATTTTTAAGCTTTTCTATCACATGATTGATTTGGTCAGGATTCCAATAAGATTTGACTACATTGATCTTGGATCGTTCCATGTGATATAGTTCGGGGCGTGAATAATGGTATGGCCCTAACGAACACTACAAAATAAATGCCATTTAGTGTCTGAAACCTTTTGTGACTGAAGTGTAAAAGAGTCAATAAAACACTAGTTTAGTCTTTTCCCGTCTAATTTAAAAAGTCAAAGTTCAATTCAGTCCTCAATACCTTCAAAATCGATCTAATAATCCTGGTGAACAAAATCCACCTTCACCTTCTCTCCGGCCATCAACACCTTCACCTCCGGCCACCGTCACCGGAAGTTATCTCACCATCTCCGGTCATATCACCATCTCCGTTAATCTTCTACGGTTATCTCACCATCTCCGGTAATCTTCTCTGGTTATTTCACCATCTCCGGTAATCTTCTCCGGTATATCACCGTCGCCAAAGGTATTATTTCTCTAATTAGGGTTTCATTTACACCGATCCGATAGTCGCTTAATTCGAGCTTATTTCGAGCTGAATTGACCTTTCAATTATGAATCTGATTCAAGCTTATTTCAAATATGAATATGATTCGAGCTTATTTCGAGCTGAACTTGTTAGTTTAATCTCTGATGATTAATTTGTATAGTTTAAGCATTTAGCAGTGAGCATTAAGTATTTCGAGCTGAATTTAGGAGCATTAAGCATTTAGTATTGAGCATTTAGCATTTCGTTTTTTGTGAAAAGCTACTTGAAGTAGCATTTAGCGTTTGGCGTATAAAATTGAAAGATCGTTTGGCAATAAGCGTTAAGTGTTTTGTTTACGGAATGATTATATATTGGAGAAAAGATGTTGCTTAACATGTGGATATCAAGTTCGTCAAATATAGATAGATAGAAAGGTAGATAGTTGCATTAATGAATATATAACTGTGGATATCAAGTTCGTCTAATAATAGGTAACTGTGATGAAAAGTTTGGACAAAGATTAATCCTAAATCATTTTTGGATTCAGCATCACTGGTTACATCTAATTATCAAATGCTTATTCAATGTGAGCAATAGGATATTACATAAAAAAAAATTATAGTTAGCTCTTAGTGCTGTTCGTTAAGGGAGTGTTAGCTCTTTCTTTACTGTTCTTATAGTGCAAACTTGGTGATCCTGCGAGGTTAGTTTGGTAGCAATTGCCAAGGCTAGTACCATTTTCTGGTATATGGTAATACATAGTTAATTAGGGACTTAGCGGACTGCGGACACATACAACGTAGATTATTGGACAAAGACAGAACACAGATAGCTTCTTATCATTGTCCAATAGGTAGCAAACCAGCACAGATAGCTTTCAGAACAGCACCATGAATAGGTACTGAGATTATTGAACTATACTAAGTAGATCACTAGTGCTCCATTTGTCCAATAGGTACTGAGATTATTGAACTATATTGAGATTGTGAGTTCAAGTCTTTGTCCAATAGGTACTGAGATTATTGAACTAATGTGGTTTCCTACTCGGTCCATATATAAGAGACAATGATATGGGAGTAAGATAGAACACTAACATACCAAGATAAAAATCTTAGTAGGGACTGAGGGGGATGTATAGAATGTGGGGTCCTAATCCTAGTCCTACTCGGCCCATGTGGCAACAAGCCATCAATCAGACCTCATATGCCACTTGTGATTTGCAAACTGAGTAATGACATATAATGAACTATAATTGCATATCAAATGTCTTATCCCTGGATCTTTGTG
Organism: Chrysanthemum makinoi; assembly: GCA_910596185.1. NCBI lineage: Eukaryota > Viridiplantae > Streptophyta > Magnoliopsida > Asterales > Asteraceae > Chrysanthemum > Chrysanthemum makinoi. The sequence continues at coordinate 37,319,669 of OU343221.1, read as the reverse complement.
ACTAATGCTATGCAATTTAATCACATGTAGAAAGATAATTATTCTTGATTCACAATTCTCATATTAATTTAATAAAAAATATTACTACCTCTGTCCCTAAATAAGTGTCCAGTTTGACTTTTCAGAGTCAAACTGGATCAACTTTGACCTTATCTATTTTTGCGGGTGTTATATAATACTTGATGAAAAATATATGAATGGATTGAGTTTTAAGTGTAATTTTTATTGGTATAATTTTTTATCAAGTATTATATAACATAAAAAAAATATTTACGGTCAAAGTTGAACCAGTTTGACTTTGAAAAGTCAAACTGGACATTTATTTAGGGACGGAGGGAGTACAATACTTGTGTGCATGATGAACCTATTCTCATGTTAAATACATAATTATTATTATAGGACCATCATTACACTAGCGTTAACAGTTCTTACAAGTTCCCAAGCTATTCTCATCGTCTGGTCTAAACGTGTCGGTCGATACGAGTACAGTGTTACCACCGCTAACTTCTTGGTCGAGGCTTTGAAATGTTTTATGTCGCTTGTTACCTTATATTGGACTTGGCAAACAGAAGGCCACACTGATGATAACAGGTTTCTATAACGCTCCCTTCTCTCACTATTTTATACATATGTTTTATTGCGCCGTGATAAATGCACACTTTGAATATATGTCATGTGTGCCGTTCTTCATTATTTGGAAAAAGACCAAAGAGGCTTGAAGTCGCTCTCTTAACCTTTAGTTTTGTTGTTTGGTGTCGGGTTGAGTACAACGACGAAGTTAGTGTTTACCCCATTCCTGCAGCGCTTTACCTTGTCAAGAATTTGCTCCAGGTTGTTTTTATAGTTGGTTAATCCTAAATTTTTAATGGCTTTTTTAGTTTAGCATATCTCTCTGACACGTGTTTACGTATTTGGCAGTACTATATCTTTGCGTATGTGGATACTCCAGGGTATCAGATACTCAAAAACCTCAATATTATCAGTACTGGTGTCTTGTACCGCATAATTCTCAAAAGGAAGTATGTGCTCTTACCTTTAAAGATCCACTCTACCACTATATTACACCGTCTTCTGATCATTTTTTTTTAATAATAATGTTGCATTACAATAACTTTGCATAGGTTGCGAGATCCAAGGGTGCTTTCATTTTACTTTGTGCCGGCTGCACAACAACACAACTTAATCCTTCTAAGTCTGTTTGAATATCTCCATATTACAACATTAATAATACCCCTGTTGTTGCTGAATCAGATTGCTTCATATCTGTGCATTTTCCATAAGTTAGAATAGGCGCATTAGCAAACAGAGTATTGTTATTAGATTCTGTCACACCCCCAAATTACCTGTTTTGCAGCGGAATGGAATTCCTGGGGATTGACTGTCATAGCATCATAGTTACAGATATATTGAACGACCTAAAGTGTCGTTTGGAAAATACATCGTTTGATTTAATAAAATAATCAGAGTTTACAAAGTGTAGGTCCCAAATGAAATTAACTTGTGCGGAAATAAGTTTGTTACAAGCCAAACAATGTTTTAAAATGCATAAATCCCATGTGTGACGCGTCATCACCACGACTCTATGATAAGTCCACATGCATGCCATGAAGTGAATGCCTTAGATACCTGAGATAAAACATGCTAAAAGTGTCAACACAAAGGTTGAGTGAGTTCATAGAGTTTGAGTTGAAATGTAAAGCCTTTCAAAATTGTTTATGTAGCAAAGGTATTGTAAATTCACTCAGTTCCAAGTTCCGCCCATACAAAACTTGCAACCTGTGTGTTTACAACCCATTGCCAAAATATGTATAGTTTATGTTCAAACACATGATGTCGAAGGAATTCACAATAGTAACTAGCTCAACGTAGAACAATAACACATAATCAATAGCACATGACTTAATGTATCAATAGTCAACTGACATAGAACTTTATCTGACGTAGAACTATAGCACATAATCGATAGTACATGACCCAATGTTTCAGTAGTCAACTGATTTAGAACTTTATATGACGTAGAACTATACCACTCAAACAAGAACAATTAATATAGTACAACATTCGGTTTTGAAACAATGGTGATTATGATAGAAGTTATCCTTAAAAATCTAAAGTACTTGTGAAAAATAGTTAAGCATGTATCTCCCCCAAAATAGTTCAAAACATATAAAAGTAGGGGCTACGAAACTCACCTGTTGCAATAATTATGATGACAAAAGTGGATACACCGAAATGTAGCGTGAATCTCTAAACTTGACCTATTATGAATGATATGATACATAATAAGTTATGATGTAATGTTATGCATGCAATTCGGATGATATCTATACCACTTATGAATTTGTGAAAATAATATTTCTCGTCGAGAAATAATCTTTTAACGTCTTGACCATTTTTAAATTACTCCATATGTATTTACATTGAAATGATATCCAACGATAATCATTTAGTGATTTATTATGAAATTATAATTTTTCGTCGTAAAATAATGTCGTTGAAATATTTCATGAAAGTGACTAAACTGCCTCTAAAAGCTAGTTGTAAAATGGTGTACGTCGAGTGTTAAGAAACGAACTCAACGGTTTTGGGAAGCTTGTATCATTATCTCAAAGTTTTAGTGTTTAAGTTTTCATCCTAGAGGTCTCGATCACAGAGAAAAATATAGCTAAAGTATGGTACTTGTGTCCCAAAATATAGTTTAAGGATGGTTTTCCGGCAAAGTTTAAGTGACCGTATTTTACTCGTTACAACTCCGCTTGACAAGTGGTTTGACATTTTGGAAAATAGGCTAGGCAAACTTACTTTTACTAGAAGACATCACTTTATAAAAAGTACTACATCCGTGTTAAAAACGACCCTCAACATGGTCCTTCGTGGCCGTAGTATGTGTTTAATAGAAAATATGTTAATTTTGCTAATAGAATAAAGTTACGGCAACTTTTTAAAATGTGAATAACTTTGTCGTTATAAGTCCGTTTTCTACGTTCTTTATATCCACGGAATCGTGATAACATATACTAATATATTTTTGATAAGTCGACACAGTTAACAACGCTTAAGACTCATTTTTGACTCGTAAAAAGTCGAGACAGCTTGCTGAATTTTCTGGAATAATTAGTTTTCGTCGTCAAATTTCAAAAATTCATAACTTCTTCGTTATAACTCCGTTTTAACCCGTTCAAGCGGCCACGTTTTCGTTTTAAAGTATATTTTCCAAATATCTAGCCCAAAATATTTTGCTTACTGTCGAAAATTCCAGAATTCAAAAATATGGACAGACCCTTAATTAGACTTGTCGAAATGAGTTTTTCACGCGCAAAACCTATTCCAACCAATTCAAAACAACTCCGAAGCTATTATAATCCTACCATACACCTTCTTAGGGTGTCATGGGTTCCTAGACATCACCAAGAGTGATAAATAACAAGGAGTAATTATAGGATGACACAATATATATATAACTCTTAAAATCAATGTAAAAGTGGTATAAACCTCATGAGACTTGCATGTTTTCTCAAATATGATGAAGTAAATATAACAATGAATATGAAATATGATGATGAATATGGATGCTTACTAGTTACTTGATGAGGTTTATGGACAATGGATTTTTCCTAATCACCCAAGGTTTTTATTGCAAAACCTTAACAACAAGTGATACTAGAGTGTAAAAAAACCTTGTCTTGAAAATTTTGATGAAATCCTTCTTGGTCTCCATGGTTGGCCGGTTATGGAAGGAAGAGAGGACGGAAATGATTTTTGATCTTGATATTATGTTTGAGTATGTGTTAGTTTTATTTGTGTAATACTTTTACTAGATGAGATATTTAGGCAAGTCACACACATGACTCACCCCTTGTGTCGACAAGGGGTGTTAGTCATTTTTTATTTATTTATTTATTTATTTATTTTTTATTTTTTTATGTGTAAGTATTGTTTAGTGTAAGTAAATTGAAGACTTGTGGTAAGTTGTGTACACATTTGAATATTTAGGATAGCATTAGATAAAAGTAAATTTTAACGGGTCAAGATAAAATATATTGAGGTCATAAAAATTATAAAATTACATTTCTTGCATGAGTTGAGTGAAATAAATATTTATCGTGTAGTATTTAAGAAAACCGTCGTAATTATATAAATATAACAATTTATATACGAAATAAATTGAAAACTTCGGTAAAATAATAATATAATTTTTATAGTCTTAAAATGAGTATAAAAATATATTAAGAATATTTTTGGAATTGTTGGATCAAATATTCAAAATAAATGATTCGATAACGTTTATTTAATAGGAAAATAAACGTTTAATGAAAAATGCAAACCCATGCATAATATTGATATAAAATGATGTTATTGATGATATGTAGACTAAACCTAGTCTATATGAAATGTCTTTGATGAAATGTTAATGAATTCACAGCTAAACCATTAAGGTTACGTGAATTTGATGCTCGTAAATCTAGTTTACGATAAATGATAAATGATGAAGCATGAGTAATGTTTTGAAATATGACCTGAAAATATGAGTTGTCACAGATTCCTTGTTAGTTTTAAACTTATCATAGTTTTATCATTGTCGTTGACGACCATCATTTTGTTAACGTATGTGTAGTGACAGGGGATAACTGAGTTGTCTATGAATTTTTATGGCTATTTATATTTTACTTATTGGCTCTTCTTTTACTCTGTGTTTCACTTTGTTACAATTCTGATCATGTTCTTCAGACTCCTTTCCTAGGCTGGATGATGGCGATTGTGAGTAAACTTTTTAGCCTATTTCTTTATATTACCGAACAAAGTGTTCATTCAACTAAGGATCATTCTAACGTGCGCTCGATTATTTTTTGCAGGTCATGGCACTTTTAAGTGGTTTTGCTGGTGTGTACACAGAGGTAAAGGGTGTGTATTGATAGTCTATAAACAAGGCTTGTCAAGTGGCGTTTTCTGTTTTTTAAGAGTTCACCGGTTATGTTACAAGCAAATATTAAAAAACGGCCTACCAGGAACATAAACATGCAGAACTTTTGGCTATAAACGTGCAGAACTTGGGCTCATCATTTCTTTTTCTATATTATGCTCTTTTTAATTGAAGGGATTAGCATAGATTTTGTACCCTAGTTATATTAGATGAAACGGCTACTGCTTATAAATCTGTAGTGTCTCCGATAATGAGGTGAGGCTAGTAGAATAAATAGCACATATATATTATTTCCAGAATGTATATTGAAACAGCTAGCAGCAGGCAAACAAGAAGACGCTTTCATGAACATTTATCTAGAAATATATCAGTGGTATATAGATAACATATTAATGCTTTACTTTTTCGATTTACCTTTTAATGCCTTCTGGCATGTCATTTGTAGATGTGTAAGTGTGTAACAAGGGGCAATGATTCAAGTTCGGTTGTATCGTAAGGAGGATCACAATAAGCTGTGCTTCGCTATTGCAGTTAAGAGAGCTGATTAGATGATTTCTTTTGTGAATCTGCTTATTGTTACTTAGTATTATTTCTTTTGTGAATCTGCTTATAAGGTCATATGCGAGATCTTAAGGTTCTGAATACTTCGTGCTTAGTTTAACATGTGGGAACCATTTGACTCATATGTAGATATATACATTTTGGAAATGGTTGAATTTGAGTTGTTTCGACTTGTTTTTGGCAATAAAGTTACTTTGTGGTTTCATATATGTAAATTCTTTGTTTTATATAGTTTGTAAACATATTCAGTATAAATGAAAAAATGCAGTGGAAATGGGTAAAATGCAGTAGAAATGAAAAAAACGGTTCAAGTCTTTTAGTGACTGAATAATTCAGTCACTAATAAATTGTTTCAAGTGTTTCTTTCGGAACCTATATTGACACATAACAATCAGTCACAAAATCTGATAGACTTTTGGTGACTGATATTAAGCGTCAAAAAAGACTTTTAGTGATGGTTCCATTAGTGTCTCTTTTTCTTTCAGTGGGAGAAGCCCAAAATGCCTATAGTGACTGATTTTTTGCTTTTTATGACACTTTTTATCAGTCACTAAATGTCATTTATCTTGTAGTAGAAATCATTTGAGGAGCGTAAGCTTGAGGCTTTACAACACTTATAGAATTGGGCACTTGGCAAACCGATATTGGTATGTTTTCGTCTGATTGAATATTGTTTTGGAGAACTTGTTGGGTTCGAAAAACCCAATCTTTTTCAGACAAGTTCAAGTTCGAATTCAAACTGGTGTTAGAGGAAGAGGCAGCCATTGTTTGTGTAAATTGTTTGATATCTAAAGATTTAATGCATGCATTGATATCATGCATTTGAAAACCCTTAAATAGAGTTTTAATATTGACTTGCAGTAAATTTCTTATTTAATCAGATGTTAGGCCAGCAATCACTATACAGTAAAACCTCTATAAATTAATACTCGATAAATTAATAACTTCGATAAAATTAATAATTTGTCCAGTCCCAACTTGGGACCAGTACAAATTTAGCCCTCAATCGATAAAATAATAAGATAATAATTTTTTTGAAACCCCAGTGTATATATATTGGTCCCAACGAAACTATAAATTAATAATTACTAAAAAATTTCATATATATATTTCAATTAAGTAATTGGAACTTGTAAAAATTCATATAATTCAATTAAGTTTATACGTAACTGGAACTTGTCCTAACGAAACTAACTTTTTACTTATTTATAAGCAATGAACTTGACAAATTCAATTAATTTGTGAATGTGAATTCATAAAGTGATAATCAGAACTTATTTTTCTAATTTATTTTTCATCTCTAACTAGTATACATTGTAATTGGTATATTTGATTTGTAAATTTGAAGATCATATGCAAAACCTCTTTAAATTAATAAATTATTAATTTATCGATATAATAATATCTCGCTAAATTAATAAAATATCTCGGTCCCAACACCATTAATTTATAGAGGTTTTACTGTAACTTACGTTGTAACGTTTATTGCCTAGATTAAATACATATAACTTTATGTTAAGTGCTTCAAATGTCTATTTACTTTTACTTGAGAACAAATTAGAACAAAGTCGATTGGCTATTTTAATCTTGTTATTTAAGTTAGGTAATATCTAAAAATTGGACGACAAAGATGTAATGTGATTAGGGCTGCTTCATAATAAATTGTCAAACAAGTTAAATAAGCTTGACATTAATGGTCATGAAATATCGCTATTTCACCTGCATGTTTCCATGCTTCAAATTATGCATTTAGATAGTTATAGGTGTTGTGTTGGATTGAATGATGGAGGGTCTGTTGGAGTAGTAGCTCCCAGAACAGGGTTAAGACAATCAATGACAGTAGCAATACCACTAGGTGGTTACCGGATATCACTTGGAATCGTGTAATCACTTTCCAAAGTAAACTATTCGACCCTAATGCCTGGGTATCACGAATATCTACTTGAGATAAGACCAAATGCAGTTAGAGAATTAGGCACAATTCTATAACTCTTTCACTTATAAGTGTTTAGTGTTTTACGTGTATATTTCATGCATATTCGATCTCCTATTTATAGGAGATTACTCTTAGCTAGTCCAATGGAATTATGAGTATTAATCGCCCATTAATAGCCTCATAATTATCCCCATTATAGCCGTTAGTGGTTACATGACCAATTAAGCGTGGTCATTAAGCAGTTGAAACTGCCACTTGAATAGGTCAAAACCGTTACAAGCTTCAGTACTTTCATCAGTACTTTCATAGTGCTATCGGTGGTTACACGCCTGGAAACACCAGCGCTTCGGTGTAAACACTACTTCAGTGAAACACCACCGGTGGAAACACGATCAAGTGGAAGTATCTTGCCGGTGGAAACACGATAATCGGTGGTAACCACAACAAGTACTTTCACCAAGCACTACCAATACAAACCACTACAAGAGTCAGGGTGTTCATGGACCTTATGGGTGTACACTCCGTACCTCCTAACCCATTACAAGGTGTGAACTCTTCCCACAAGTGCACTAAATTTTCCAACAATCCTCCCCAAATTTAGTTCACTTTCTTTGCATGAAAATTAAACATCAAGCAAAACATGTGCATAAATGAAAATGTCCCGAGGATTGAATTTCCATCTTAGTAAATTACACGTTTCAAATATTCGAGAATCCGGGTGTTCTAAGAATTGAACCCTTCAACCCATTTGAATACCTGAAGATAAAATACACACAAGTTTTCAAACACTTAAAAGCTCCCGACACTATACAAGCCATGTGTCCATATCCAAATTCATAAATGTTGTAAAAGCTAAAAGTCCAAAGCTTCCTGAAGCGGCAAAACTTCAACATTTACATAGGTGGTTCCTCTTTATTCATGCTCTGCCAAGCACTTTTTCAAAGAAAATTAACCATTAAGAAGTAAAGACTTCATCCTCCTTTCGGCAGGTTCGAGCACAACCTTGGGATGTAAATAAAACATGTGCTCCAGTCCACTGAATGTTCAGCTTTCCACGTTGAACTCAGCTCCCAAGTTTCCTTAGGAGGGAGTTGGGTGTCCTAGCATTCAATGACTAAGTTGGACTTAAACCCATCCCTTTAGCAGACTTTAAAACCAAGTCTCTAGCCGACCCTTCGTCAGTGATCAGCTAAGTTCTTTTGAGATCTCACAAACTCTATAGATACCACCCCATTCATGATAAGCTCACGAATCATGCTATGTCCGACACCTAAGTGTCTAGACTTACCATTGTACATCTGGCTATAAGCCTTAGCCAATGTAGCTGCACTATCACACCGGATAGAAATAGGTGCTATAGGTTTAGGCCACAATGGAATCTCAAGGAGCAAGTTTTTCAACTATTCAGCTTCTTTACCGCAGTGCTAAAGCCACAAATTCAGATTCCATTGTTGAACTGGTGATGCAAGTTTGTTTCTTGGATGCCCAAGAAATTGCACCTCCACCAAGTAGGAATACCCAACCACTGGTAGATCGAATTGTCTTCATGTTACTGATCCAACTTGCATCGGTGTAACCTTCCAACATGATGGGTAACCGATATGAGAGACTATAATCCATAGTTCTCTTCAAATACTTCATACCCTTTGAACTGCTTGCCGCTGATGAGCACTAGGATTACTAGTATACCGCTCAATTTTCCCATGCAAAACCAATATCGGTCTTGTACAAGTCATGGCATACATTAGGCGACCAATTACCCTAGAGTACTCAAGTTGAGATACCTTGCCATGATTAGGCATCACTTCTCACAAGTATCCATAGGTGTACTCACTGGAGTACAATCAAAGTAATTGAATTTCCTCAGGACCTTCTCAATATAATGAGACTGAGAGATAGAAATTCTTTTACTTTCATGTTTAATCCTTATACCAAGGATAACATCAGCCTCTCCCATGTCTTTCATGGAGAACCTTGATGACAAAAATTCCTTTGTCAAGTCAACTGATTTTGATCGGTGCCAAAGATCAACATGTCATCAACATATAGACAAATGATGACTCCTTTACCAGATTCATCAAATTTGCTATATACACATTTGTCGGCTTGGTTAAGAACATAACCACTAGACAAAATCACTTCATCAAATTTTTTATGCCATTGCTTAGGTGCTGCTTAAGTCCATAAAGAGACTTAATCAGTTTACACACCTTGTTTTCATTTCTAGGCAAGATGAAGCCCGAGGTTGGTTCATATAAACCTCCTCTTCCAATTCACCATTCAAGAAAGTTGTCTTCACATCCATCTGATGAATAATCAGATTGTGAATAGAGGCTAAAGCAATCAGCAGTATATGGTAATCGATACGAGCCACAGGGCATAAGTATCAAAATAGTCTATCCCTGACTTTTGTTTAAAGCCCCGAATAACTAATCTAGCCTTGAACTTTTCAATAGTTCCATCTACCTTCATTTTCTTCTTGAAAATCCATTTGCAACCTAGAGGTTTGCAACCCGGAGGTAGATCAACCAACACCCAAGTGTTGTTCCCCATGATGGAATCCATCTCATCGTTGATTGCTTCTTTCCGAAAGCAATATCACGGGACTTCATTGCTTCTTCAAATGTCTTTGGATCATCCTCAACAATGAAGCAATAGGAGTATTGGTCCGAGACCTCATCCCTTGTTCCTTCAACTAAGTATAGTTGAAACTCTGGTCCAAATGACTTTGGATTCCGACCCTTTGCTCTTCCCGAGCAGGTTCAGTTGTTGAACCACAACCTCATCGGGACCACTGATGGTTCATCATCGAGGACCTCGATACACCAAATGTCAAGAGTTCCATTAGGAATCCTCTGACTTGTTCTTGGGACTGATGAGAATCTATTCTCATCAAAGTCTGCATCCCTTGATTCAATTATAGAGTTAAATGAAACATATTCATTAGGTTCAATAACATAGAACCTAAAAGCCTTGGAATGCTCAGCATATCCAACAAAGATGCATCCAATGCCTCTTTCACCCAAAGTCTTTTGCTTTGGATCGGGAGTCTTACAAAGCCCTACAACCCCGACCACGAGATAGTTCAGGTTGGGTTTCCTTTTAGTCCAGAGTTCATAAGGGGTAATCTTGTTCCTTTTGTTGGGAACCCTATTTAATAAATAGCAAGCTGTTAACATAGCTTCACCTTAGAACCCTTGACTCATCCTGAATAGGACAACATGGAATTAACCATCTCCTTCAAGACTGTTTTCCTTTCGGAAATACCATTTTGCTGAGGAGTATAAGGGGAAGTCGTTTCATGGATTATTCCAACAGACTGAAAGTACTGAGTATCCATGTACTCACCTCCCTATCAGTCCTTAATCTTTTGATCAAAGACCCAAGTTGTAATTCAACTTCATTTTTAAACACTTTGAATTTATCTAATGCTTCATCCTTTGTATGTAACAAATAAACATAACAAAACCTAGAAGCATCATCAATAAATGTCACAAAGTACTTCTTATTCCCCAAAGAAGGAGTAGCATGCAAATCACACAAGTCCTTTGTGAATAAGCTCCAAGATCTTAGTCTCACGACTAAAACCCTGAAAGGGTTTCTTGGTTATCTTGGTCAACATGCAAGTTTTACACTATTCAGTGTCCATGTCAAAGCAGGATTAAACCATCCCTAGACATATCTTGCATTCTTTTATAGTGAACATGACCAAGTCTAGCATGCCAAAGGGTAGAATCAGTCTGATCATATGTGGTCACAAAGGCTGAAATAACACTGTCAGTGGTAATATTAAGCCTGAACATTTGATTACATAAATAACCAAAACCAATAAAAACACCACATTTAGAAAGAACAAATTTATCCGATTCAATAACTTGTTTATATCCATGATTATTCAAAACACTACTTGAAACCAAGTTTTTCCTTATATCAAGAACATGAATAACATTAAACAAAGTTACAATCTTTCCTGAACTAAACCTAAGATCTACACAACCACGACCATGCACCAAGGCAGTTGACTCATTTCCCATGTGAAGAATAGAACCATCATTCAATGACTCATAAGTCTTGAACCAGCTTCTATCTTTACACACATGAACTGTTGCTCCAGATTCAACCCACCACGCAACATCATCATCCACGCACATAAAAGATTCGATACATATGTAACATAATAAATCCGAAAAGACTTATTAAACATATTGACCTTTCAAGTGAGTTGGTGAACCACCACTCCCTGAACCATTAGTGCATGATCCATTGGCTTTACCACCAATTTTAACACCCTTGCAGTCCCTTTTAATGTGACCTGTTTTTCCACATTTCCAACAAGTAGGTGTTGCCTTCTTGTTTGGATCTGCCCTTGTGTTATCATGATATTTGCGTTTGCCTTTATTGTCATTGTACCTGGTGGAGTTGTTATGCTCCACCATATTGACAACAGATGCACCAGTAGCATTGCCACTCTTTGGCTTGTCATTATCCTGCACCTTGAGAGATTCCTCAATGTGCGGATGGCCAACTCAACAAGAGTTAACTCCTCCTTCATATGTTTCAAGGTATGCTTGAAATCTTTCCATGAAGGAAGGAGTTTGTCAATGACACACGAGACTTTGATAGCCTCATCCATGTTCATTTGGTGTTGTGTAAACCTTCCAAGTATTCTAAGAAGTTCATTGTATTGTTCCATAACCGGTCTTGAATCAGTCATTTTGTAATTTGTGAAATTACTAACAAGGAACTTCTTACTTGATGCATCCTCAGCCATATATTTGGCATCCAAGGAATCCCACCGTTCTTTGGAAGATTCAAAGTTCTGATAAATATCAAACAAAGAATCAGACATACCATTCAGAATAAGACCTCTGCATATGTAGTCATCATTCTCCCATTTGCTCCTCCTCCTGATCCGCTCCACAGTAGCATCATCACCATCATCAGGAATAGGTGTGGTTAGCACATACACCACACTCATGCTTGACAGCAAGAAGTGCATCTTCTTCTGCCACCTCCTAAAGTCCACCCCTTCAAACTTGTCAAGCATGGCAAAGTTTGAAGCCATGTGTTTCATTGCAGCAGTTTCCATTGATTATCACAAAATAGTTTACTTTGATTGTTGGTGGGTAGCTCCCAGAACAGGGTTAAGACAATCAATGACAGTAGCAATACCACTAGGTGGTTACCGGATATCACTTGGAATCGTGTGATCACTTTCCAAAGTAAACTATTCGACCCTAATGCCTGGGTATCACGAATATCTACTTGAGATAAGACCAAATGCAGTTAGAGAATTAGGCACAATTCTATAACTCTTTCACTTATAAGTGTTTTGTGTTTTCTGTGTATATTTCATGCATATTCAGATCTCCTATTTATAGGAGGTTACTCTTAGCTAGTCCAATGGAATTATGAGTATTAATCGGCCCATTAATAGCCTCATAATTATCCCCATTATAGCCGTTAGTGGTTACATGACCAATTAAACGTGGTCATTAAGCGGTTGAAACGCCACTTGAATAGGTCAAAGCCGTTACAAGCTTCAAGACTTTCATCAGTACTTTCATAATGCTATCGTGGTTACACTTTGCCAGTGGAAACACCACGCTTCAGTGTAAACACTACTTCATGAAACACCACCGGTTGGAAACACGATCAAGTGGAAGTCTTGCTTCGGTGGAAACACCGATAATCGTGGTAACCACAAATACTTTCACCAAGCACTACCAATACAAACCACTACAAGAGTCAGGGTGTTCATGGACCTTATGGGTGTACACTCCGTACCTCCTAACCCATTACAAGGTGTGAACTCTTCCCACAAGTGCACTAAATTTTCCAACAGGGTCTTCCTTTGATTGTTTACTTCCATATAGTCGATAGTAGGCGTGTTTGGTAAAAATAACAATAGAGTTGTAACAGTTTTTTTTTATATATATAAAAACATTTGGTAAGACTGATCGTAATAAGCGTGTTCCCCTAAAAAAACCTTTTTTTTCCATATAGTCGATAGTAGGCGTGTTTGGTAAAAATAACAATAGAGTTGTAACAGTTTTTTTTTATATATATAAAAACATTTGGTAAGACTGATCGTAATAAGCGTGTTCCCCTAAAAAAACCTTTTTTTTTCTATGAAAACCTCCATTTCATAAATGTTTATATACACTTTCAACTAAATCCTTTCTATACACATTTTAATCCTTCAAATAAAAAAATAAATTCCGATCAATTCTTTTTTGATGATACAGATGACGAAGAGGAAGTTAATAGTGTGTTATTCGAGTTTGTCAAGGACGCCGCTTTGGTTATTCAAGCTTACACTTCTCAAGCTTCCACTTCTACAATCCCAAAAAACCTACGAAACTCTATTGATAGATATCGTCACGGTGCTCATGAGCTTCTTATGACGACTTACTTCAGTGAAGCACCAATGTAAAATGACTATTTATTCCGTAAACGATTCCGAATGAGTCAAACACTGTTCACACGCATTGTTCGCGAATTCTTGATAACTTCCACATTTTCAACAATCATATGATTGTTCGGGAAGATAAGTCCGCTAGTGAAGTGTACCTCTGTAATTCGTCAATTAGTATATGACACCATTCCAGATGCTTTAGACAAATATCTACAAATTGGTGATAAAACTTTGCGTGATTGTCTTGTTGCTTTCTGTGACGGGGTTATGGAGTTATATGGCAAGGAGCATTTGCGAAGGCCTACACAAATTGATGTCGAAAAACTTATTCTTTGCACGAGGAAAAAACATGGGTTCCTTGAGATGATAGGATGCATTGGTCAGATGCGAAATGGTTGTGGGCTCAATGCCCACAACATCTACGTGATCAAATTTCTAGGGTGATTCGGTGCCGAACAATTCATTTTATTAGTAGCGGCTGCCTCACAAGATTTATGGATTTGACATGCGTTCTTTGGTGTTGCGGGGTCGAACAATGACGTCAACGTTATACGTCAATCGCCTCATTAAACGATCTCAAAGTCGGGAAAGCACCAGAGTTTCTGTTCGTGGCTAACGATGTGAATTATAGATGTGGATATTATCTTACTGACGAGATATATCGGGAAGGGGTTGTTCTTGTTAAGTCTGTTTCACAGTCAGGCTCGAATAATACAAAGCGAATAAGATACAAACAAGTGCATGAAGCAGCAAGAAATAATGTGGAATGAGCGTTTGGCTTGCTAAAGAAAAAGTGGGTTATAGTAAAAACGCTCACACGGTCGCGAAGTATTGAGAAAATTACACATTTGATGTACACTTGCATAATATGATGCGAAAAGACAAAAAGAAGGCAATATCTCCCAACTTTTATCCGGAGGAACAACATCGTTCATGATCCCGCACGATCGACAGAATCTAGGTTACAAGTTATCAGGAAATGCACAGCGAACAAACTCATCTAAATCTTAAAGTAGATTTAGTGGAACACATTTGGCATCGAACAAATGCACACTAATTTTATTATAATGTTTTTAATTTTATTTTAGTTAGTTTATGTAATGTTTTTAATTTTATTGAAATATTAATGTAATGTTTTTAGTTTAAATGAAATTTTAATTAAAAAAATGTTTGGTCTTCTTACTACATGTGTTTTGTTTAGGTTTGGTCTAGGGGGTGTCTGATGAGAGAGAAACTGATGTGACGGTGTTGGGGGTGGTTTTGATGGTGTCTTATTACTCTTAGTCTAACGTAGTTGAAGGTGTAATCTTAATGTGTAAAACAGCTCTTAAATGTTCAACGCTCATAAATGCTACTTAATGGAGCGTTGAAAAATGAGCATTCCAAAAAAGACATAAAGCCACTTGGTGCTTATCAAAGAAGCATTAAAAAACAACGCTCGACGTTCACTACTCATAAATACTCCGCGTCAAACACACCCGTAATACAAGAGTTGTTTGGATAAGAAAAGTTGTTTTATGGTCGTGGTAGCTGTTTTGGGTCACTATATTGTTTTTGTTGGTTGAAAATATCAACTAAATCGTTGTAATTCCTAGCATATTCTTAGTTTAATACTCCGTATTATTTATAACAGTATAACACACATACCTCCTATCAGAATAAAAGATAGATAATGAGCATGGCCTGTGACCATAACTCAAACAGATTAGTTTACCAAATCTCCTTGGGCTTAGTATCCCAACGAGGCGGTGAAACCCGTGCTTTGCTGCGGGGTTTGTATATGATGAGATCACAACTATTGTTTTGGATTGAGATCGGTTTCGTTAACTTATATTACCGCAAAGAACTAAAATAAGTTAATGAAAATTAGCATCAATCAGATATGATAAACCAATTGCTAAAAGATCCATTTCACAATGATAGGATACAATAGAGCAAGCATCGAGTTGATATGATAAATTTTAACAATCTTGCAAGGTAATAATGGATTTTACATCTTAATTTTTTTCTCATCATATTCTCGCCTGGTATGGAGTGACATGTTTTCAGCTAAGACGTTAAAGGTCCAACCACCCAAATCAAATATAAATACAATTTTCTCCTTTCTCCCATTTTGCAAGCACCTTTTTGCTAGCTAATCACGCATGACGTTGAGACCAGCGAGTGTCTCACATTCTTTTTCGCGTGTCTTTGCTTGTCACTGAATTATTGACTTTTGTTCCAAGAAATGCTTCAATTCGGCAGCCTCTTTCAAAAATTTTAGAATCATGCAAGATTTTTTTTTTGGTGAATATTTCTCTTCTTTGTACTTGTATTCGACGATCATCATTGGTTTCTTTATAGGCCCTTATTGATATTCTTCTTTAGTGTAGTATCACTGAGCCATTCTTGCACATTAAGCATTAATAATTAGTTGTAGAATTATTGTCTAGCAAGATGGAATTCATCTTTATTTTCAGTTCACAACAGGTAGCTGCAACTATATATTATAAATATATTGTGAAAGCATACCGTCACCAAGGAATACTTAAAGGGTTAAGACCAGCAAGGGTTTGTCGACAAAAATCTTCATCCCTAATCCATCCAAACTTATCTCCTGAAAATCAATAACGATAAAAGATTTAAACACTCCAAAGGACGATGATTGGTGCTGAAACGTCAAGTTTTGTCACACAAGCTAACCACTTGTGAATGGTCAACCGTAATAAACTTCAAGCAGCTTCGAAACAATACAATTAAGATCCGAGAGTATAGTGTTACCTCAGGTCGTTAAGTCCCACGGAGGATTAATGGTGTTTAACACTTTCAGATGTCGAATAATCACTAAGGATAGTGATCAGTAAGGATTTTGATGGATAATTATACCTAAAGAGAAAGTTTGTAAATTACAAGGGCTTAAATGCAAATTAAAGAAAATTAAAAAGCTAAATTATATTAAATAAACGCTATCACTATTTTTAAAATGATGTTTTTCTAGATTTATAAAACAAAATAACTTAAATAAACTATTTTAATTAAAACGTAAACTTAAATTATCTAAAAGCGTGACTTAAAATGAAAACGTACGTTATATGTAAAAATTACGCGAGTGCGCAAGTAAAAACGTAAAATTTTTGAAATAAAAGTCCTACAAGTGTAAAAACAATTTTCTTACTTACTATATGACAAAAGAAAATTTTAGAAAAAAGATTTATATTTTTTTGACTTTTATATTTTTTATTATGAATTAAATACTATTTTAAACTAATTAAATGATTAAAAATACTAAAACTATTAAGAAAAATCTGAAACTTTTTTGTAAAATACTTTATACTAATACCAAGCTAAGAAAAATATAAAAGGTGTGATAGCTTAATCTAATAAGCTAGAAATAAGCTAATTTATACGAATAAGCTAAATGAACAAAAGCGGTTATGTATTAAATTGTGCAAAGGACTACCAAAGACCCAGGATGGTAGTGTGTGTGTGTGTGAGTGGGTGGCCAGGGTTCAATCCCAACAATGGCTTTTTATTTTTTATTTTTCTTTTTGGATTTTTCTTTTACAAACTTATTAAGCTAATGATAATAAGCAAATTATAAAACTGCAACTTTTTATAAAAACAACTAATAAGCTCAGTTTGAGCTTATTATTGCTTAACAGTTAGCAAAAATGGAATAAGCTCAATGTTTAGCCAAGATGGCTAATAAGCTAGAAATAACCAAGAGTGAATCTGAAAATAAGCTAAGAAACTTGTAATAAGCTAATATGAAAACTAAAAAAAACAATTTTAACTAGAAATAAGCCGAACAAGCTACAAATAAGCACTAGCTTAAACTGGTACACTGTATACTATTTGAGTTTGAGGCACCTTCAAGCTTAATTTTAAGCGAAATAAGCTAAGAAATAAAACAAATCTGGAATTAACAAGTTTACCAGTTAAGCTTTCCAAAAAGCTAAATTACAAAGTTTGGATTACTCTAATAAGCTTGTGAGAAGCTTTTGAAAAAGCTGGTAACCACTGATTTAATAGTGTACCAAGTAAAATGAACAAAACTAAAAGCACTTAGCAGGTTAATTAAATAAGCTAAGAATGGAAAATAAGCACTTGTAACCTTGAGTCAGCTAGGTGAGCTTCTCAAAAAGCTAAGGTACATAAGCTAGGGGTCACTAATAAGCTCTCGAGAGCTTGTGAAATAGGCTAGCATACTGCAGGGCATGTTTTTGAAAAAGTGTCTAAAACAAGCTGAGAAATAAGCACTTTATAAGCTAAGCAGAGATAAACTAATATTTTTCTAATTAAGTTGAGCAGCTAAATATTGATATCCCAAAAGATTATAAGCTAAAACTTGGTATTAAATACACACTAAAATTCGTAAGTTTATTCAAAAACTAACATTGAGAAATTTTGACTTTTTAATCTACACTAAGAATTTGACTTTTATGAGATTTGAATGATCCTAGATGATCTAATTTGATGTATTAAGCTAATATGAGACTAATTTAGGGTAGATAAACAACTTTTAAAACTTAAATGATGATTATGCAATCTAAATTTCTAACAGTTAATAAGTAGAATGATTTTAACAATGATTTTGACTTTTTATGAAACAAGGACTAAATTTTATGCTTGAACTGAGCTATTAAACACTAAAGTGATATGAAACAACAACAAGCAATGTCACAGATGCCCTCTAACACCATTAAAACAGTGAATCCAAACACCCCTTCAACAAACTGTTTTGAAGATTTTCAAAGGATAACACAGATTAAGACCATGAAAATGATTCATAAGATTATATTATCACTTAATAAGTTTAAATGAGCATTAAACAACAGTGGTGACAACATAGAACTTGAAAATAAATATTATGCTATTAAAATTGTAAAAATGAGATTTTAAAGCAACTACTAATTCTAAATAACAAACAACCTGTTTAAATGTTTATTTTTACTTAACAATAACTAAGAAACATAAAGTCACAAAGATTTAAGCTCAAGAAATACTCAAACAGTGAAATGCCAAAATGGAGCAAAGCTTACAAATTGGTTTCCAAGTGAAAACTGAGAATCAAGGATTGAAACCACTTCCTATAGCTTCCCAAGAAGCTCTAAACCCAAGGGCAATCCTGTATTCACCCTGCTCCAGCTTTGACCTTCATTTCCATGGATTTTTTATTTTTAACTAATTTATTTGTATTTTTGGTGATTTTTGCTTTTTTGTACTAGACTGATTTTAAAGGGTTTCTACTAGCTTACATAAGCTATATAGGAGCTTATATTGGCTTAAAAGTCCTTAACAACAACTACAAACAACATTTGATCTTATCATGAGATTTTTGAAATGAAAATTGCATAAACTTGAAAATGAAGCTTAACACTGAAATTACTTATTGAAAAAGATTTAAATTACACTGAGAATACTTAAAAGAGTACTTGAAAGCTTTTAATAACACTGGAAATTTAAAATTAACTAGTTCGACATAAATAAACTAAAATTACACTAGATATCTTTCCACATTGCCTCTTATCTTCTTTATAGAGATCTTTTTGACTTGGTGTCGACCTCTGAACATTTCCCACTTGACTTCAGCCCTTGAATTCATCAATTACACCAGAATCACACACATGGCATTTTTGGCCAAAAAAGTCTTTAAGCGAGTTTTCTCAATTAAAGCTTTTGGATAGATGTGGAGGTGGAGGGTTGGTATCTGCTCGGGAAGTGAGGTGGAAAGAAAGTGGAGAAAACCACTCTGTTTCGGTTTGCGGTTTGAGAGAGGGAGATGAACAAGTGCTTCGGTTTGGGCGGGATTTTGACCATTTGACCGAATTTATTTAATCGTGGGGGTTCAATTGGGGTTTTGGACGGGTCAAAATGGATATTGGGTGGCTCAAGGGGTATAGGTCAAGGGTCAAGGGTCAAGTTTAGTGGGTTTGGGCTTGTGATGGGCCACCGGTTGGGTGAGTTAAATGGATTTGGTGTTTAGTAATAAAAATGGTCCGTTTGGTTTAGTTAAGTAACAAGGACCATTCATGTAATTTGGTGAAACTGAAGGACTGAACTTGCAACTTATCCAAACTTATCACAAGGGCTAAACCTGCAATATATGATAAACCAAGGACCATACATGTATTTATTTTCCATTTTAAACATTCAAGGGCCTTTTATGTCAATTTTTAAACTTGAGGGACCTTTTTTCGCCATTTGCCCAAAGATTCATTCAAGGACCATTTTTGATAATTTAGAATATTTTAGGGACCTTGAATGACATTTTACTTAATTTTGATTTACCAGGGACTATTTTTGACACTTTTGTAAAGTTGGGGGACTAAAACTGCCAATTATGCAAACTTGATACGTTTTTCACCCGATTTTGGTATTTTTGCATTTAAAACACATAAAACACTTATTTGTGATATTTTCGTTATTTTGATGCATTTCGGCGTTTTCGGATGTTTTGCAGTCTAGATGGTACAAAAATGATGAGTATTTAGACACTCATCAATCCCCACACTAAGATATTGCTAGTCCCTAGCAATGTTTTGAAAACTTAATGGATTTCATCTCTTTACCAAAAGCCATTACTTCTGGAGTAGCCAATTGTTTCAGTTCAAGTAAGAACTTTGGCACAATGATAACCAAATGATTTTGAGCAAATCACCAGAATGATTTGATTTGTCTTTACCGAAGCCGTTTTTACGGACTAGCCAACTCTTAGATAAATTATCAATATTATCTTTGGTGAGCCGATTACCAATTATGGATTTCCAACCGCCTTTACCACAAGCCATAAACTTGCGGGCTAGCCAACTCTTCACTAATTAAAGATATGGTGAGCTGAACACCATACAATTTTGGGCAAATTGCGAGCCGTCAACGGATTTGATAAATCTTTACCAAGAGCCGTTTGCTCTTGGATTAGCCAATCCTTATGTGGGTTAGACATGGCGGTGATTACCATTTCTTTGAGTAAGTGAAAAACACTTACTCCAAAAAAAATTTTGGCCAAAAATGGGGAATTGGGTGGTATAATTACATGATAAAATTCGTGAGAATTCCCCCCACACTAGAAATGAATATTGCCCTCAATATTCAAAGTACCAGCGGTTATGCCGAAACATAGAACGTAAAAGGGAAATATTACGGCCTTTATTTTATTTTTGATATATACACATTTTTTTTTAGAGAGAGTACTTATATACAACAAATGGGCAACTCCCCACACTAGGGTGGTAGAAAATAGAAAGAAGTCAGAAATATGGGTGAAAACTCATATGGTGTGTGCTCTTGTTTTTGATTCCGAGTCACTAGCTTGACTCGATCCCGCATTCATTGGTTCATGGGGAAAGTTTGTAGATCCGGGACAACCACGGGTGGAATGTCCTCTCCAAAATAATGCTTTAATCGATGACCATTCACTTTAAAATTTGGACCATCGGGTTGAGATAACTCAATGGTACCATAAGGATAAACCTTAGAAATAGTAAATGGACCAGACCAACGGGACTTGAGCTTTCCTGAGAAAATCTTCAATCTTGAATTGAAAAGAAGGACTCGATCACCAAGCGTTGAAAAGCGGTTCTTGATTTTAGAGTCATGAATCTTCTTTGTCTTTTGTTTGTAGATCAAAGAGTTCTCGTATGCTTGATCACGGAGTTCATTTAATTCATTCATTTGAATTTTTCGGTGATCACCAGTATCTGAATATCGAAGTTTGCATGTTTCAAGGCCAAGTATGCTTTGTGCTCAAGCTCAATCGGCAGATGACATGCCTTTCCGTATACTAGCTTGTATGGAGTACATCCGATTGGTGTTTTATAAGCATGCGGAAGGCCCAGTCGTCATCTAGTTTATCCGACCGGATGCACGGTTTTACCTCTGTCCTTTCAAGAATTCTTTTAATCCCTCGGTTGGAAACTTCCACTTGCCCACTTGTTTTGGGGTGGTACGCGAGAGAGGCGGTGGGTTACACCATACTTTTGCATGACTCTATCAAATTGGTCATTGCAGCAATGTGTACCACGATCACGATTATAGCTGGAGTTCCAAACCTAGCAAAAAGAGATTTTAAAAATTTCACAACAACTCGGGCATCATTAGTAGGTAAAGCTTTCGCTTCAACCCATTTTGACAAATAGTCAACCACAAGTATGTATTTGTTTCCTCGAGATGATGGAAATGGCCCCATAAAGTCAATGCCCCGGATGTCAAATATCTCACACACTTGAATGGCGTTTTGCGGCATTTCATTTCTTTGAGAGATATTTCCGTGACGTTGACAAGCGTCACAAGTTTTGACAAAATCGTGGGCATCCTTGTAAATCGTGGGCCAATAAAACCCGGAATCAAACACATTTTTGGCGGTGTAGTTTGGACTATGATGGCCCCGTGGGTCAGCATGGCAAGCTTTGAGAATGTCAATAGCTTCTGTCCATAAACACACCGTCGATGACTTGATCCGCCAGATTTTTGAATAAGTAGGGTCGTCCCGAAGTAATGTTTAACATCCTTGAAGAATTTGTTCTTCGTTGGGTCGACATCCCTTTCACTATGAAGTTACCCGCATGGTAATTTGCGAAGTCGGCAAACCATGGGGTGGTAGAGTTTCCACGAAAAGAAACCGCATTGAGTGTCTCGAGAGGAAATGTTTCATTTATTTCCTTTTCTCGAAAACATCTTGGTGAGGGTTTTCTAATCGGGACAGATGATCAGACGGGTTCTCGGCTCCTTTTTATCACGTATAATGATATCAAATTCTTGCAGGAGGAGAACCCAGCGAAGCAATCTCGGCTTTGCATCTTGTTTTGCAAAGAGATATTTGAGAGCCGAGTGATCCGTATACACCACACATTTGGTCAAGATTAGGTATGGCTGAAACTTCTCAAATGCATACACCACGGCTAGTAGCTCTTTTACGTGGTGGTGTAATGAGTTTGAGCTTCAGTCATTGTTTTACTTGCGTAGTGGATAGGATGAAAATGCTTAGATCTCGTTGCCCTAGGACTGCACCGATAGCAAAATCACTTGCATCGCACATGAGCTCAAAAGGTAAATCCCAGTTGGGAGCAACGAGAATGGGTGCTTCGTAAGCTTTTCTTTAATGTTTCAAAATCCTCGATGCACTCGGGTGAGAAGATAAAATGAGCATCTTTTTCAAGAAGATGGGTCATAGGCCGGGCGATCTTAGAAAAATCTTGTATGAATCTACGATAAAAATCGGCATGACCTAAAACACTCCTAATACCTTTGACGGTAGTAGGATGAGGTAATTTAGCAATAACATCGACTTTTGATCTATCAACCTCAATCCCGTTTTTTGAAATCTTATGGCCAAGGACTATGCCTTCTTTGACCATAAAGTGGCTCTTCTCCCAATTTAGACAAAGATTGGTGTCTTCACACCGTTTAAGCATTTTTTCTAAATGGGAGAGACATGTTTGAAACGAGTCCCCAATGACCGAGAAGTCATCCATAAACACCTCCATTGTTTCCCGATCATGTCGTGGAAAATGGCCATCATACATCGTTGGAGCGTGCGGGAGAATTACATAGGCCAAAAGGCATACGTCTATAGGCAAAAGTTCCGTATGGGCAGGTGAATGTGGTCTTTTCTTGATCCCGTGGATCAATGGGGATCTGAAAATAACCCGAGAAACCATCAAGGAAACAATAGTATTCATTTCCTGCTAATCTCTCAAGCATTTGGTCCATGAAGGGTAGAGGAAAATGGTCTTTTCGGGTGGCGTCATTCAACTTACGATAGTCAATATACACACGCCATCCGTAACGGCCGAGTTGGAATTAACTCGTTATCTTCATTTGTGACAACAGTTATGCCACCCTTTTTAGGAACACAATGAATTGGGCTAACCCAAGGACTATCAGAGATCGGGTAAATTAATCCTGCATCAAGAAGTTTAAGAACCTCTTGTTTAAAAACATCATGGATTTTTGTATTTACTCTTCTCTGATGTTGAACTGTTGGTTTGAAGTCATCCTCCATCAAGATTTTGTGAGTACAAAACTCAGGGTTGATACCCTTAATGTCGGAGAGTTTCCAAGCAATTGCTTGCTTGTGTGACTTCAAGACCTTTATGAGAGTAGCTTTTTCATCTTTACTCAAATCTCGAGCAATAATGACGGGTAATTTATCATCACCCTCAAGAAATGCATACTCGAGATGAGGTGGTAAGGCCTTAAGTTCGACTTGAAATTCTTGATTTTCTCAACTGAATTGACTTCCTTGTTATGAAGCTCGGCGGGAGGGAGTGATGATGGATCATCATTAAGCAACTTCTCAATGAGAAGTATGTCCCCTCGATGTCGATGGGAGCGTGATCAATTTCCCATGGAACCAATCACTAGACAAGTATGCTTCAATCTCTTCCAAGATGAAGTCACTTTCCTCAAATGGAGTGAGAGAAGGAGTAGAATTGGCGATGATGGGTTGAGATGAATGAGTGAGATTATCACTCGAAGAATTATGATCATAACCAAGAACTTCTTGAGAGTACTCTTCAGTAGCAACATCAATGATATCTATTCGGTTAACCGACTCCGAATCATAGTTTGCGGAGTACCTCGAAGTTTGATCAAGGTTAAAGGTGACAGCTTCATTACCCACACGTAAAGTGATTTCTTGCTCAAATACATCAATAAGAGCACGACCCGTTCTCGTGAATTCTCGTCCAACAATGAGAGGAACCCGTGGATCAGCATCGAAATCAACAACTACAAAGTCAGGTGGAAAATGGAACTTTCCTACTTTCACAAATACGTCCTCGGCAATGCCAAGTGGACGGGATATTGTACGATCTGCAAGCTCGAGAGTCATGCATGTAGGAATAAGGTCCGGAAGAGAAAGTTTCTTCCATACTGAATGAGGCATCGGGTTAATGCTTGCACCAAGATCGGCTAAGGCAAAGCATTCAACCATTCACGAAATACACAAGGTAAGAGAAATTTTCCAGGATCTCCAAGTTTTTCTGGAAGCTTCTTCAAGATAGCTGCAGAGCGCTCGTTAGAGGAGTTTTGCCATTTCAAACAGCTTTTCCTTGTTGCTTAACATGTGTTTGATAGTTGATGCAAACTTGGGCATCAGCATGATAGCATCCGCAAAGCTTATGTCAAAATTTAGTTCTTGGAAAATTTGAAAAATTTTATCCATTTGATGACTGGCTTTTTCGCGGAGCTTTTGCTCATTCAAACGTGATGGGTAAGGAATAGAAGATTTGGATTTGGGGTTTTCAACGGGATCTACCGGAGGTTCAAAACAACTCTGGATTGGATTTGGGTTTCGGATAACGAGGATGGACATCGTTGGTACCTCCGTTATTAGTAGGAAGTTCCTTGTCCTTTGTTGCCTCAGGTTCACTTTCCACTACCTTCGGGAGAGAAGAAGAAGAAGATGTAGTAGGAATAGCGGGTCCATTGTATGAAACACCACTTCCGGTTGTGATCGCCTTTGCATCGCCCCTCGGGTTAGCGATCGTGTTGCTCGGAAGTTTTCTGAGCCCGAGGGTTGATCATTTAAAGACTTCTTTAGATCAGCGATCGGTGACCAACAACTGTTCATTTCATCTTGGGATTTCATGAATTGTTTCAATAACTCATCGATGATGGTCGGTTGGAACAATGGCTTGAGTTTGATTAGGAAAATTCTGGCCTCTAATGTTTGGATTAGGGCTTTGATTTTGAAAATTTCCTTGATTAGGATTCATATTCCCATGAAATTGATTCCCTCGATTGAAATTGTTTTGATTAAGGTTTCCTTGATGTTGGAAACCTTGATTTGGTCCGGAATATAAATTACCTTGGTTTTGATAACCTTGGTTCATTCTAGGTTGATTCTGATTCCGGTTTTGCATGTTAGGATTGTGGCTAAAACCGGGTGGTCCCTGATAAGTATTAGCACGGTAGTTTGGCTCATTTTGAGGACGGTATTGATTACCTCCTTGCTGTGAAGTACCGGCTATAGCATTGGCTTCAAACGGACTACCATCGGTGGCGGTACAGTTGTAGTATGCATGAGGGCCACCACAAGTAACACAAACTTCAACTTTCTTCACTTCACCATGTGATGGTGTTTGAGTGAAAGTGAATTTCTTTTGGTTAGCAAGAACCAAAGCTGAACAATATCCGTGAGTTTGTCAATCTTAGCATCGGTGCTAGATGTACTCACGGGAGTTGAAGTAGAAGGTCCCATTAGGCTGAGTCTTATATGTCTTTGTTCGGAAAGGCGGACACTGGGACTTGTTTTCAATGATTTGCAAGGCTTCTTTTGTGGTCTTGCTCAGAAATTACCTCCCGCGGAGGCATTTAAAGAGTCTTGGTTAGTCTGGTTTAGACCATTGTAGAAAGTATCCATTTGCATTAACTCGGTAAAACCATGATGCGGACACTTCGGAGCAACTCTTTGTAACGATCCCATGCCTCCCCGAATGATTCATCAAATCTTTGAGAGAATTTCATTATCTCATTCTTAAGACTTGTAGTTCGGGATGGAGGATAGAATTTGTTAACAAACTTGGTGACTAGATCCTCCCATGTCTCAATGGAAGCGAGGGATTGTTTCTCAAGCCAATTCGGGCTTGTCCCTCTAGAGAAAATGGGAACGAAGAAGCTTAATTGCTTCATGTGGGACATTCTTGTATTTGATGGTAGATGCAATCTTGTTAAACCATCGAATATGTGCATGAGGATCATCCCGCTCAAAACCATAAAATTGGCTTTGGGTTACACGATTAAGCAACCCGGTTTTGAGCTCAAAGGTATCACCACGATGGTTTGGGACAATAATGGCATCTCCGTAACCCTCGATGGGTGCTTGGAGAAGCTCAGTCATCGGCTTGTCTTCCGGCATTACGACGGTGGTGGTACTAGGCGTTCCTCGACCACGGTGAAGGAGCGAACGTCCTCTACGCCTACGAGGAATATTTGCAAGCTCGAGAAAGTGGACTTGTGGAGTGGAAGAACGAGCGCATGCACTAAGTTTAAAAATCAATTTTCAAAACAAATGCGAGGCAAAACGACAAGTGAACTTAACCAATAATCACAAATGAAATGGCTTCTTTGAAAAAGGTACACCAAATCACAAGGACACAAAGGCAAGTTTTAAATCTTTGGTTCGGGAACTTATTATGGTCATACCCCGGTTGGTAGGTGTACTGCCTTGATTTGCGGTGGTTGATTTTTATGTATTTAAGTACCACTGAAAAGACGTAGGTATGGATTTGTGCTAATGGTTTAAAAACTTTTGGACAATAATTTTGGTATCGTCTCGTTTAACCAAATCGTATCTCTTTAAGAATCACCTTAAAGGAAACACAAGCTAGAAAGCGTTACGATTGTTTTGTTGTTTTATATTTTGTTTGGTGTTGTTAACACTTTAGGAAAAGTGTTAATGACTTTTTGATTTTTGATAACTTTACAAAAAGCTGTTTACAAAAGGTGGTATATGTGCAAGTGCAGGTGCGAAAAGGTTTAGAACACGTTCTGACCTCTCGGCGGCACCAAAATTTGATTGGTCTGAAAGCGTCAAGTTTTGTCACACAAGCTAACCACTTGTGAATGGTCAACCGTAATAAACTTCAAAGCATTCGAAACAATACAATTAAGATCCGGAGAGTATAGTGTTACCTCAGTCGTTAAGTCCACGGAGGATTAATGGTGTTTAACACTTTCAGATTCGAATAATCACTAAGGATAGTGATCGAAGGATTTTGATGGATAATTACACCTAAAGAGAAAGTTTGTAAATTACAAGGGCTTAAATGCAAATTAAAGAAAATTAAAAGCTAAATTATATTAAATAAACGCTATCACTATTTTTAAAATGATGTTTTTCTAGATTTATAAAACAAAATAACTTAAATAAACTATTTTAATTAAAACGTAAACTTAAATTATCTAAAAACGCGACTTAAAATGAAAAGCGTCGTTATATGTAAAATTAGCGAGTCAAGTAAAAAGCGTAAAATTTTTGAAATAAAAGTGCTACAAGTGTAAAAACAATTTTCTTGCTTACTATATGACAAAAGAAAATTTTAGAAAAAAGATTTATATTTTTTTGACTTTTATATATTTTATTATGAATTAAATACTATTTTAAACTAATTAAATGATTAAAAATACTAAAACTATTAAGAAAAATCTGAAACTTTTTTGTAAAATACTTTATACTAATACCAAGCTAAGAAAAATATAAAATGTGTGATAGCTTAATCTAATAAGCTAGAAATAAGCTAATTTATACGAATAAGCTAAATGAACAAAAACGGGTTATGTATTAAATTGTGCAAAGGACTACCAGTCAAAGACCCAAGTGCAGATGGTAGTGTGTGTGTGTGTGGTGAGCTGGGTGGAGGGTTGAATCCAGCAATGGCTTTTTATTTTTTATTTTTCTTTTTGGATTTTTCTTTTACAAAATTATTAAGCTAATGATAATAAGCAAATTATAAAACTACAACTTTTATAAAACAACTAATAAGCTCAGTTTGAGCTTATTATTGCTTAACAGTTAGCAAAAATGGAATAAGCTCAATGTTTAGCCAAGATGGCTAATAAGCTAGAAATAAGCAAGAGTGAATCTGAAAATAAGCTAAGAAACTTGTAATAAGCTAATATGAAAACTAAAAAAAACAATTTTAACTAGAAATAAGCACTGAACAAGCTACAAATAAGCACTAGCTTAAACTGGTACACAGTATACTATTTGAGTTTCAAGGCACCTTAAAGCTTAATTTTAAGCACTGAAATAAGCTAAGAAATAAAAAAAAAATATTGGAATTAACAAGTTTACCAGTTAGGCTTTCCAAAAAGCTAAATTACAAAGTTTGGATTACTCTAATAAGCTTGTGAGAAGCTATTGAAAAAGCTGGTAACCACTGATTTAATAGTGTACCAAGTAAAATGAACAAAACTAAAAGCACTTAGCAGGTTAATTAAATAAGCTAAGAATGGAAAATAAGCACTTGTAACCTTGAGTCAGCTAGGTGAGCTTCTCAAAAATCTAAGGTACATAAGCTAGGGGTCACTAATAAGCTCTCTGAGAGCTTGTGAAATAGGCTAGTAATATCGTGCACGGGCATGTTTTTGAAAAAGTGCGAAACAAGTAGAAATAAGCACTTTTAAGCTAGCAGAGATAAACTAATATTTTTCTAATTAAGTTGAGCAGCTAAATATTGATATCCCAAAAGATTATAAGCTAAAACTTGGTATTAAATACACACTAAAATTCGTAAGTTTATTCAAAAACTGACATTGAGAAATTTTGACTTTTTAATCTACACTAAGAATTTGACTTTTATGAGATTTGAATGGTCCTAGATGATCTAATTTGATGTATTAAGCTAATATGAGACTAATTTAGGGTAGATAAACAACTTTTAAAACTTAAATGATGATTATGCAATCTAAATTTCTAACAGTTAATAAGTAGAATGATTTTAACAATGATTTTGACTTTTTATGAAACAAGGACTAAATTTTATGCTTGAACTGAGCTATTAAACACTAAAGTGATATGAAACAACAACAAGCAATGTCACAGATGCCCTCTAACACCATTAAAACAGTGAATCCAAACACCCCTTCAACAAACTGTTTTGAAGATTTTCAAAGGATAACACAGATTAAGACCATGAAAATGATTCATAAGCTTATATTATCACTTAATAAGTTTAAATGAGCATTAAACAACAGTGGTGACAACATAGAACTTGAAAATAAATATTATGCTATTAAAATTGTAAAAATGAGATTTTAAAGCAACTACTAATTCTAAATAACAAACAACCTGTTTAAATGTTTATTTTACTTAACTACAACTAATAAACATAAAGTCACAAAGATTTAAGCTCAAGAAATACTCAAACAGTGAAATGCCAAAAATGGAGCAAAAGCTTACAAATTGGTTTCCAAGTGAAAATTGAGAATCAAGGATTGAAACCACTTCCTATAGCTTCCCAAGAAGCTCTAAACCCAAGGGCAATCCTGTATTCACCCTGCTCCAGCTTTGACCTTCATTTCCATGGATTTTTTATTTTTAACTAATTTATTTGTATTTTTGGTGATTTTTGCTTTTTGTACTAGCTGATTTTAAAGGGTTTCTAATAGCTTACATAAGCTATATAGGAGCTTATATTCGCTTAAAAGTCCTTAACAATGACTACAAACAACATTTGATCTTATCATGAGATTTTTGAAATGAAAATTGCATAAACTTGAAAATGAAGCTTAACACTGAAATTACTTATTGAAAAAGATTTAAATTACGAGAATACTTAAAGAGTACTTGAAAGCTTTTAATAACACTGGAAATTTAAAATTAACTAGTTCGACATAAATAAACTAAAATTACACTAGATATCTTTCCATATTGCCTCTTATCTTCTTTATAGAGATCTTTTTGACTTGGTGTCGACCTCTGAACATTTCCCACTTGACTTCAGCCCTTGAATTCATCAATTACACCAGAATCACACACATGGCATTTTTGGCGCCAAAAAAGTCTTTAAGCAGGTTTTCTCAATTAAAGCTTTTGGATAGATGTGGAGGTGGAGGGTTGGTATACATTTGGGGAAGTGAGGTGGAAAGAGCAAGTGGAGAAAACCACTATGGTTTCGGTTTGCGAGGTTTGAGAGAGAGATGAAGCGATTAAGTGCTTCCGGTTTGGGCGGGATTTTGACCATTTGACCGAATTTATTTAATACGTGGGGGGGTTCAATTGGGGTTTTGGCCGGGTCAAAATGGATATTGGACTGGCTCAAGGGGTATAGGTCAAGGGTCAAGGGTCAAGTTTAGTGGGTTTGGGCTTGTGATGGGCCAGTTGGTTGGGTGAGTTAAATGGATTTGGTGTTTAGTAATAAAAATGGTCCGTTTGGTTTAGTTAAGTAACAAGGACCATTCATGTAATTTGGTGAATGAAGGACTGAACTTGCAACTTATCCAAACTTATCACAAGGGCTAAACCTGCAATATATGATAAACCAAGGACCATACATGTATTTATTTTCCATTTTAAACGTCCAAGGGCCTTTTATGTCAATCTTTAAACTTGAGGGACCTTTTTCGCCATTTGCCCAAAGATTCATTCAAGGACCATTTTTGATAATTTAGAATATTTCAGGGACCTTGAATGAAATTTTTCTTAATTTTGATTTATCGGGGACTATTTTGACACTTTTGTAAAGTTGAGGGACTAAAAGCCAATTATGCAAATTTGATACGTTTTCACCGATTTTGGTATTTTGCATTTAAAACACATAAAACACTTATTTGTGATATTTTCATCATTTTGATGCATTTCTGAGCGTTTTCAGATGTTTTTGCAGTCTAGATGGTACAAAAATGATGAGTATTTAGACACTCATCAGACGACTTCCATCAATTGTTCATAAGTCGATTATGAGTGACAACTGAAAGTTCTTCCCCGAAGCTTGATGCAGTCACTACTGGTCGTTCAAGAGAAACAACATGCCTTGCAAGAAAAGGAATATATAAATAACAAACTGATTCCACCTTAAATTCCTGTATCACACGTTTTGCATTTGAATATCAAAGAATACTCAAAAGGCGTTATCATATCCAATACGTAATTGACCGAAATTGGTATCAATAATGTATAAAATAAGTTTAAATTTTAAAAGTACTCTTAGCGCAAAAATTGAATCATCGGGCAACTTATGTGTGCATACATCATCATCTATAACTACAATACGATCAAAACGTAAAATAAAGTTACCTTTTTTCCCATTCTAAACTTTTACTTCTTCAATTCCTAGTCCAACTTTAGGTTTTAACTTTTCTTCTGCCCGATTCTTTGAGCACGATCCCGAGCTTGTAAATCCACGGATTCATTTATAATATATACACAGAATTAACAAATAAAATTATAAAAATTGACCAATAAATTACCAAGTTTTTTAAAATCAATACCTCGGATCCAGAAAATAATACGTTCAAGAAGAAGCATATTAGCGATATGAAGTTCTTCAAATGTAGGCATCCAAGCATGTCCTTCAACCCCACAACTAATAGAAGCTGCATGAAAGATTTCACATTTACACAAAATACATTCAAAGTTTCAAACCATTTCTAGTTACACTTATTAATGAACACAACATAAAAAAAATGTAAACCACTCCTATTTACACTTATTAATAAACACAACACAACATGTCCTACCTTTTTATCTATGATTTCACTTAACTGAATCCATGTCTCAATCTGATCCCTATACCTTTGCAACTTCTTAATCTTCTTCAAATCAGCTTCATATTTCTCCTTGTAAACCTAATCAAACAGTTTCATAGGTTTGACTATCAAATTAATAAAAAGTAAATAAAATTTATAATCATACCTTATTCCATACACTATTAGTAAGCATCTTTGTTCAATGACGCATAAAAACAAACACTTGATATGCATAAATACTAAACATGATAGTTAACACCTTAATTCATGAAATAAACTAACAAAATTAGAAACTCACATCACAAATTACGTCAACAAAAAGTAGGATACAAAACAACAAACCAAGAAGTATACACTTCTATAGATGTACATGTATGTAACATGTATTGTAACTGTGTATATCAAATTAGGATGAGGACTTACCTTGGAGTTGTTGTTGTTGATCCATAAATTTAGAGAAAATCTGATTATCAAAAGAGATTTCAAATCTATGAAGTTTGAGTAGAACCTGTTTGGCTAAGCTTATTTATCATAAGCCGATTTGTGCTTATTTTCTATAAGCTCTGATTTTGTGGCTTATTATGAGACTTCTCGGCTTATATAAGTTTATTATGATATGATAAACTTATAAAAGCCGACAAGTCTCAAAATAAGCAAATAAAATTGAGGCTTATCAAAAAATAAGCCCAAATTTCTCGGCTTATATAAGTTTAACATATCATAATAAACTTATATAAGCCCACAAGTCCCAAAATAAGCCACAAAATCGGAGCTTATAAAAAATAAGCCCAAATCGACTTATGTTAAATAAGCTTAGCTAAACACGACCGAAGAATCATCGTTTTATGTGTGGTGGCTTCTGGAACTTCTGGAACATGAGAGAAGGTAAAATAAGTGTAAAACACAAACAATCCTAGCCACAAATTGTAATGGCACGTGGAAGGCTGGGAAAAGCATGTTAGTAACTAATAAAACACGATTTTCTTCTATCACGGGGTAATTACGGTAAACGGATGATGAACAGTCGAACCCATACCACACTTCAACCAATGAGATGTTGCCATGTGATCCACTAACTTACTATTTGGGTTTAATGTGCGGATGCAATTTAGGAACCAACCAATAGCAAGCCAGATTAACTAAAAATGGGCTCCAAAACAATTTGCTTTTGCCCCCGTTCCAATTTGAGGGCTCGTTTGGTTCGGTGGAATCCTAAGGATTCTGGTGGAATTGGAATCCTATTCCATTTCATAACGTGTTTGGTTGAAAATTTTAAAGAATTTGGAATCTGAATTCCATTCCTTACTGTGTTTGGTTGGCAAACGGAATGGAATGAAATTCTTCAAAATCCCATATATATGGAATTCAACATTCCATGGCAATATGAGAGGGATTGTTTACAATTCCATGGAATTCATATTATCTTTATCATTGTCATTGCTATTATTATAATTATTATTATTATTATTATTATTATTATTATTTATTTATTTTTTATTTTTTTTTATAAACATCACTTTATTAGAAAATTATAGGATTTACAAGAAATTAGTAGGGAGCCGAGATACTAACTGGGCCCCCACTCCTCTAGCTATAGCGAAGGTAATCCTACTAAAAACATGAGCAGCAGCACGTGC
Source organism: Chrysanthemum makinoi (assembly GCA_910596185.1). Taxonomy (NCBI): domain Eukaryota; kingdom Viridiplantae; phylum Streptophyta; class Magnoliopsida; order Asterales; family Asteraceae; genus Chrysanthemum; species Chrysanthemum makinoi. Next base: position 37,286,022 of record OU343221.1, on the reverse strand, counting down.
TCCAATGTCTTGAATCACCGAGAATCTTCGGATAGAGCCACGTTATTATTATTATTATTATTTATTTTATTTTATTTATTATTATTATTATTATTATTATTATTATTATTATTATTATTATTATTATTTTTTATTATTATTATTTTTTATAAACAACCACGTTCTTAAGATTTAAAAATTATTATTTATTTAAAATTGAATATAAATTATTATTTATTTAAAAAAATTTATTATTATTATATTTAAAAATTATTATTTATTTAAAATTAAACATAATTTATTTATAGCTTACTTTTTTAATTTATACTTTAAAAATACAATTGTAATTTATATAAAAAAATATTTATTTAATATATTAGTTTATTTAATATTATTTAAAAAATTATTATTATAATTTGATAAGTAATTTATTTATTAAATAATAATTATTTTATTAATCTTAAACTAAAATTAAATTTTAAATATTTTAATATAATTGTTTTTTCTCATATCATTCTTCCAACCAAAGCATTTAGTATTTGCAAATTTCAATTCCTCGATTTTAAATCTTAAGGATTTCAATTTCTAACATTCCATTCCTTCACATTACAATTACTTAAACAAATTACAATTCCGTCAAAAACATTCTGCGAACCAAACGAGGTTTAGTATATTTTATAATAAAATTTAATAAAGTTACATAAAGCAAAAATAAGAATGATCAATCCTAATTAAGTTTTAATAGGCCCAATCATGGCCGAATCTTATTAATATTGGGCTTAGGCCCAAATGTGTACATCTACTCGTGAAAAACTGAAAATATGCTTAAAAGTTGTGTTTTGGTGAGTAGTTTGCGTTCGATTATTGTTGGGACCTATTAAAATAGTCTCATTATTTACCAGTAGAGGTAGAAGTAGAATTATGGTTGGGACCACAAAATACATGGGATCCATCTTATGTCATCTCTAGAGAACTACTTGTATATCTGCTTTGATTAACTTTTGCAAGGTCATATAGATAGTGTAAGCCTTTATTTACCAGTAGAGGTAGAAGTAGAATTATCGTCTGTTTAAACAAGGTTTATTGTAACATATCATGTGTATCTTATCGGCTAATACCCTTGGCTGCTTAAATCATAACAGAATCGCGACAAAAAATTTAATGATACAATTGTGTCTTGATAAAATGCCAATAATTTAGGTGGATTTGGATTCATACATGCATATGCTTACCTAAAGTTAAAGAATAAGAAGATTGCAAAGATTATGCTTGATTACAGAATCTATTAAATACTACTCCGTAATTTAGTTATCATTATGAAGTGGTTAGTATATGCTGATTTGGATTCATACAATGTGGTTTTAAAAACATTTTACGTGAAGGGAACATGCTAGTTTTAATGAATAATAATGTGGCCAAATGGATGATACTGGGGGAGGGGTGTTCCAATTTTTTTATATGAAATAATTTGTTAAAAAAAATGACTATTGATGACATTAGTTTTAATAATTGAATCTTTTGTTTCCAACTAAATAAATGAACGTGGCATATAAGAAATGGAGGAGAGTTATTTTACTTACTAAACTTTTCATAGGCTCATCTTCACGATCCATCTAAAAGAAATTAATGTAGAGATTAAAAGCGTTTTATTATTTCACATATTTTTTAAAATTTAAATATCTCTTAAACCGTTAATCGTTAAGTGAAAATATTTACACCATCGCGACGATCATTTAATTATCTTTTTTATTGGCGGCCACTTTGATATACTTCTAAAAAAAAGAAAAATCATTTTTTCACGTTTTTCTTTTACGTTACTTGAAATTTGCATGAAAAAAATATATATTACTAAACACTTATTTGAATATCACATGTGATATTAGTGTTAAATCATATATAAAATATAATATCACATATGATATGATATGTATATCATATGTGATATTACACTAATATCACATGTGATATTACATATCATATACTCCTATGATATAACATTAATATCATATATGATATAACACTAATATCACATGTGATATTCAAATTAGTGTTTAATCATATATGATTTTTTAATGCAAAATTCAGTAACGTAAAAAAACGAAAAACTTTTAAAAAAGCGTGAAAAATGCGGAAAAAATTGCGAAATTATATCAAAGTGCGTATCTATAGAAAGATAATTAAATGCTCGTCGCAATGATATTTTTTTTTCGCTTAACGATTAACGGTTTGAAAGTTATTAATATTTGAAAAAAAAAAAAAGATGATGAAAAGAGGGTTTTAAATTGTTGAGATTAATCTCATCTATTAGATCAAATTAAAATGCATGGTGAAAATTGATGTAAATAATCTTTTGTCTTCAAATGATTTTAAATCTAAAAAATGTTCTTACTTTGGAAAAGAGACTATTCATAATTTTGTTTATTTATTTATTTATTTATTTTTTATTTTTGTAAATACTACTAAAGTGATTTATTTAATAAAATTAAGTGAATATATAACAAACATGATAGACTACTGACACTATGTATATAGTTAAGACAAAGTATAATAGAAGCTTTACCTATGCGTTGGTAAGTTCCTAGACGCATCCTATTTATAAAATCCCCCACCCTCCGTGTCTGTGTTGAAAATGTATAACTCGGTTGATAGACCGATCAACTTGTATGTTGGTCATGCGTGTGGTTTATATTTGTGTGTGAGTATGTATGGGTGGTGAAGTTGGTTGTCATATTACTCAAAATTGGTGAGATATTGAAATATGATGTGATGTTGAGTTAACGATGATAATGTTGGTTAGTATCGCATCCCGTCTAAACAATCATGTACTAGACTACTAGTATAGGTTGAGAGGACGCATACAATGAACCTTGACTACAATTTTTTTTTTTTTTTGAACGGTGACTTTCATTTTTGGCAAGAGTCACCTACCTGTGATCCACCACATACCGTCAGGTATGTTTGCGGTCCAGGATCTGGCGCAGGGATTATTTGGCGTCGCCGAAACCGCCTCCCACACGATTATTATTTCCGGAGTAACGGTCGGATGAAAACTGCGGATTGAACATAGCAGCCTAATGACTACAATTATGTAGGCAAAAATTTAGTTAACATAAATGCAAAATGAACAAGCATGTGATTAACGATTATTACAGTTGGAGCAAATTTAGGTCAAATATTAAACAATTTATAAAAGTAACGAGTTTCTGAATCTATCCTCCTAGTTATTGCCAAATGAATTTGGGTTGTAACTGCAAGTCGTGTATTTTGTATGTAAAATTGTATGATATGTATTTGATCTTTTGTACCCCTTTCGTCTTAAAATAATTGTTTACATACAAAAAACATAGTTTAAGATAACATCATTATTACAACTTTCTATTTTATAATTTTTGAACAAAAGATAGTTTTACTATAACCAATTACATTTAAAACATCTTTAAAGCTTGTAATAATAACCTGGTTAATATCGTAAACTTGATCTATATTCTCTATCTATTTTTGGTAGTGGATAATTAATTTGGGATAACCCAAAAAGAAAATATGGACAATAAATATAGGACGGATGAAGTAATAATTAACAAAAAGATACTTTTTAAAAGATTTACATTGAAATCAATTGACTTAGATAATGCCTTTTTGAAAAGACTCGCAATACGTAGTGATTGTAACTTTATTGTGAAGCGTCTTAACTAGATATAATGAAGAGAAAAGAAATCAAAAGTGTCAAAATCTTTTTGGTAGTCCTCTTAATGGTCAAATTTTCCTTCAATCTAAAAATGGTCATGCTCATTCTGTGACTCCACCAAAAAATGTGACACGTGTCATAAGGAAAGTACACTTTTACTTTTAATCTACCCAAATAACCACCAAATTTGCGAACCGGACGGCTACTTCAACCTACTTTTACTTTCGACTTGCATTTATCCACGTGCAAAAAGTAAATAAAAAAAAAATGTACAAAACTACTTTTCACTATGTACCTCCTTCTTTCTTTTCCAATGTACCTGGAAACCCGATCGGCAATAACCATCAGATCATACACAAGAATTAATCGATACATGATTATCAATCCAAATCAGATTATCATTCTGAAACTTAAACACAAACACAAACACAAAACAACATATATTGTCACCGATTGAGTACATAGGACTTTTGTTTATTTCCAATGGATTCATCGTTTCATCGTGTTGATGTAAGTATCATATTTAGATGTAATAAATGTTTAATCCTTTAGTTAAGTTTGGGATTGTTACGAGATCGGATTGTACTTTAATGATCAAGTCCTTTGGTTGAAAATAGTTGGTATCTTGTATTTTTGTACCAGATAACAATATACCCATGAAGACTGAATAATCTTGTAGCTAGTATCATGTATAAATTAGTTTTATTTTTAATATTTTGTTTTTGTTAACCTAGGTTTATGATTCGAAGGTTAGTTTGAAAACTAAGCTACACCTTCTGAAAACAATAGCAAAGAAGTTGGGTTTGAAAAAAGGAAAGGTATAACAAGTTTAAAAGTAGTGTTTTTGGCCCTTGGTTGGATATTAGAACAGAGGACCATGATAATCTTGTCCTGAACTTTTTGCTTCAACACCAAAGGGATATCAAAGATGCTACTCTTGATATGCCTTTTATTTTCGATATTGGTCACAATACATTAGAGTTTGGTAGGAGGGAATTTTGTTTGTTAACCGGTTTCAAATTTGGAAATCCTTCTTTAGACCATTTGAGTAACGGCGTCTCAAATTTCCATAACCGGGTATTTCCTACTCTACCAAGAATAAAGGGTGACGATCTTAAAGCACTTCTTGAGACGGATAAGGATTTTAAAAAGCTATCTCATGATGATTGAGTCCGTGTTTGTCTGTTGCTGGCTTTAGAGTATGTATTCATGTGTAACGAGCTTAGGCACGTTATACCCTATGAGATTTTGGCTCTAGTGGATGATTATGCGCTTTTGATGCTTTCCTTGGGGACAATATATTTGGCAAGAGCTTCACCTTAGGGTGTATAATGTTGATTCAAGACACCGTAAGGATATTTTGAAAAAATTGCAACACACGGGAAAAAATACAAGCCTCAATATTCTTTGAACGGATTTGTTTTCGTCTTTAAGGTTTGCAAGCTTTTCTCATTTATTGCTTGTCTCATGTATTGCTTGTCTCATTTATGTCATTGTAGTGTAAATGTTGACCCAACCCACCCATACCATAAATATTGACCCAACCCACCTTTAGTATCTAAATGCTATGTTTGACTCCCCAAATCTAGTTTTAAGTTTGGTTTTAATCAACTCTATAGTGCAATTTGCATTGTTATCGGAATATGTGGTCATATGGAATAGAATACCTCATTTATTGTGACGTTTATATGAATCTTATAACATAATGCAGTGGCCTTAATTTTGTCGACTTTTGAAGTACACAGTTGGATGTTTTCTCATCCTAAACTCTTAGATTAGAAACAATGCTTGACTAATAGTTCTTGAAACACAACATGTTCATATTAAGCAAACTTGTGTGAAGTTTTATATATCATATATTTTGTTACGTTGGCATATACAACTTGTTACAGTCGGTTTTAAAACTTTACAGATCTGGTTATTGGACATTAATTTAGTTTACAACTAGCCATTAAGTTAGTTTATTTATTTAACATTAATGGTTTTAAAAACTTTGGTCTGTTATGGAACTTTTAAGAATGCTACAAATTGGTGGCACAAAGACGATGATGTTGTACCTCGTTGTGTTTCTTGGAGTAATGGTATAACATTTACAAAAGCTGATTGTGAGAGGCTATTATATTCTAGAGAGTCAATTAATACACTTGTCCTCACCGAAAAGGAGATCAATACATCATGGTGGACATGTAGTTTAGACTATTTCAAGAATGGGTCACTTGAAGATGCATCTCATAGACCTTTAAAAAGAGGAAGGTTATTCAGCGTACACATGTTCACACAGGAGGTTCCACACGGAGTTCACCGTGAGGTACATGTTTGCACCGAGTGCATAGCTATGAAAGGATTGGATGACCGGGCGCTTGCAAAGAAGGTTGAGGATATTGAGCGTGCATTTGGTAGTCGTTTAAGTGCACTTGAGAAATATGTGAAACCTCCCAAGGATGCATCTTTTGTGTAGATGTCGAGTGTATCGATAATCTAGTGAAGTTGATCAAGACTCAAAGGTTTGTTGTTTATAAACAAAATTTTTATTTTTACATTGAATGTGTAAATAAGATTATTATATATTACCTTATTTTTGCAGTCCTCTAGTAGATTATCTGAACCTTCTGAACCTCGAGGTGAGCTTATAAAGAAGATTGAGTATATTGAATCATTCTTTGGGAGGCGTTTAGCGGCACTTGAGCAACACGTTAAGAATGGCACTAACGAGACTATGGAGCCTTGTAGTTTACATGATCATGAAGCAAATGTTGTTAATCACGCAAATCAAGAAAATGTAAGTTCTTGAATTTTGTTTCCTTATCAACATGGCGTATATTATTACAAGAAGGTTGTTAAGGGCTAACATTAGTTGAATTTTTTGCGACCCTCGTGAACGAGACTTTGGAGCCCTCTGTGAAGAGACTTTTGAGCCCACTAGTGTAAAGGTAGAAACGAGGGTTTAATGATAGTGTGGAGCCCACAAGTGGAAAGGTTGAGATGTGGTTACTTGATAATGTGGAGCCTTTGCAAATGAAGAAAAGGTAATATTACTTTAATTTTGTTTCTTTCTCTTATTTATATGTATGCGGCCTCTCTTGAACGACAATGCAAATGAAGAAAAAGGTAATATTATTACATAACGAGACTATGGATATTATTACATAACACTCGTCATACAATAACGTTATATTTTATTTATACTTCTTATCACGACCCTCAAATGCATTTGATAATGATGTCAAATTGCATCCTGACATGGATATTCAACATGATCAAAAGGAAATGGAATATTATAACGGTGGAATCAAGCGAACACAGAATTATTAGATTGAATATAAAACATGTTTGACACACGTTTGATAATCAGTAGTCAGGTTTAACCATATTCACCGTTTGACACACGAAACATGTTTATTTGATCATATATCGGTTTACTTAAATAGAATGGCGATTACTTGTATTTCAAGCGGTAGTAGAGGAACAAGAGGAAGAAGGGCATGAAGAATACGGTAATTCTCAGGAACAAGATTTAATGGCAGTGGAGACTCTTATGCAAATATATGTATTTACTACTCCTGAAAAGGTAAATTTAACATTAAGTTTTTTGGTTTTAAAATCAAATAACCCAATCTTTTTATTCTAATTTTTTTAATATAGGAAAAAGACAATGATTTGCAGATCTCCTTCATGAAGGATGAGATTCTATTCTAGTAATGATGATGTGGAGAAATTAGCTTGAAGCATCCGATCTTTGTTCCTAGGATGATGTTAGGAATTAGAAATTCCGGGTATTTAAGAGTCGGTCACCTCAAGTATATGTAATCATTAGAAAGCTCGTAGTCGTAGTTATTTTAAGTTAAGTAGTATTTAGTTAAGTAACACCGTGGAGGACGGACGGGTCTTTACCCCTTGTATGCACGATCCACGGCCCGTTGTGTGGCGATTTATGTAAGACTATAAATACTCTCTACCTCCCAAGGTAGAGTTGGAGCTCATAATAATATCTTTCACTTTCTCTCACTAAGTTCCCTAAACCTCTAACTTTCTCTCTCTAGAATTCCACTTATATGCCCACTTGTGTTAATGGTTTGATGTGTATGTGAAAACTTATATCAACAATTGGTATCAAGAGCCATGGTTAGATCATATCTTACACATCTTTGGATTTCTAGTGGTTTTTAGGTGGTTTTGAGTTTGAAAAAGTTTAGTGGTTTGTGCATCATTTGGTTGATTTCTAGTGTTAAAGTTTGGATTTTGATTGTACTTTTGTGTTTAAGATCATCATAAGTGTTTAGGTTTTGATTTGGAAGGCTTGAATCATCGTGGTTGGGTTGTTTTGGATTGAAAAGTGTGTTTTGGAAGTTTTTCAAGTTAGCGACTTGGCTCGCGGTATAACTTTCTTGCTAGCGACTTGCTTCACAATTTTGTAGCGAGTTACGGTTTTGGAGCTAGCGACTTAGACCTAGCGATTAACAGTACAAGTAGTGGACTCTCCACTACGGGTAGCGACTTGGTGGTAGCGACTTGGTCTGCAGCGAGTTGCTCTTTAGCGACTTGAAGTTTTAGCGACTTGAGTAGCGAATTCTTTGCCAAAATTGTTAGCGACGGTGTTAGCGAGTTGGTACCTAGCGAGTTGCTATTTAGCGACTTGACAAATTAGCGACATAGTTCTTAGCGACTTCTTTAGCAAAATTTTGCTAGCGACTTGGAGCTTAGCGAGTTGTTACTTAGCGACTTGGGTCCTAGCGACTTGGTCTTAGCGACTTGGTTCAAGAATTCTTAGCGACTTGTTGACTTTTTTCGACAAAACTTCAAACGGCTATAACTTTTGATCCGTAACTCCGTTTTCAGCGTTCTACCCATCAAAGCGACCGTGAGAACGAGGAGAATGTCACGACGAATAAACTAAAGTTCATTCAGGTAAACCTTCGAGGGCTAAATCCGCTCTGAGCGAAGTTATTGAGGTTTTTATGTTTTAGACCTAAATTTCTGGAAAATCGTGCATAAACCAATCCAAATCTCAACCAAACAACATCTCTGCTTATCCCACAAACAATCATAAGTCCTAACACACAATTTTCTATCATTGTGTCGATCCATCAATCATCTTAACACATTCCATTGGTCATTGCTTAACGGTTTGGTCTTGATTTAAGTAAAATCCTGTGAAAGATTCTATTTCTCGGTTTAAATCATAGACTTGTAAAATCCTGTGCATTCCACCACATCATGTCTTACTACTTGACCCATTGATTTCGAAGTGCTTAAATTGTATGATCTTGTGGACAACAATGATAAAGTATGCTACCCTGAGCGGTTAAAGATGTTTGAATTGAACAATGAGGATGTGAGATCTTCATGTTACGAAAGTACAATGAGAATGCCACGCAAATGGAATGCGACATTGAGCCATATCGGCTACTTCATCTCGCACCTCATACAAGCTGTTATCCATAGCTGGGGATCGAACATGTAGTGCTCTTTTCCGCAAGGACTTACCTACATTGACAAAAGCTTCTTTGTTGAACTTAGAACATTTAAAGCGCAACTTACCAATAAAGAGGTTCAAAAGGATGGTTCGGTCGACTCTTCAAGTAATCTACAAACAATTTCGACCATTCATCGATGGGGAATATTATTGATTCGATCAACACTTGACTGGAATTTCCTTCAAAAACATCTTTGGAATGGAAATTGAGAATTCATTGAGACATTTATCCAACTCATGGATAATGTGAAAAAGTACATTGAAGAATCAGCTCAAAAGAATGAAGACGTGAATGAGTGTCAGTGCGAGTTGAAAGATTGTTGTGATAAGTTGGGTAATGTATATGTTGAAGAATCGGGTGTTCTGAATGAATGTCAGTGACAACAAAAATGATGAGTCGGATAATGGAAAAATGGAATCTTCGTGCTCAAATTCACAAGAGAGAGAGTGCACGGACACAACACTGTGCAAGTTAATGCAAAGGAACGCTCCATGGAAGCTTCGGATGTACCCAAGATAATGATGCACCCGTCACACATGCATGTCAATGCTCAGGTAAGTTGCATGGATGTTTCTGCTGTACCTAGTTGTTCATCTTCTACTCAAAATGATGATTATGAACGCATGAGTATCTTTGCATTTGTGCTGATGATTCCCTTACCACTGAGCTTAACATATATAAGGATCGGGTTGCTATTTATGAACAGCGTGCTAAGTTTGAGTTGACCACCCGTGAGCAGGAAATGGATGTCCAAATACGCATACAACTATTAGAAAAAGTAGGTTTAGAGAAGAAGTATTAAAACAAGAGTTAAACTCCTTACAAGAAAAGCTTTCTAAAACTGCTAAGCAAAAACAAGAACTTCAAGAAAATGTTAAAATGCTTAAGCAAGAATTCAAGGCTAAGGAATCAAAACTTTTGAATGATTTTTCCAATCTAAAAACTTTGAAACACATGCTTGAAAATAAGTTATGCGTACAAGGAATACCATTGATTTGCTCACATGATCACTAAGCATAGAGTCTTAAGCGATAAGCATATCATTCCCCTTGTTGAGGAACCTAATCGAGGAGGTAATTAAAAAGGCTAGAAATGCTCATAAGGGACTGTATGATGGTAATGAGATCCTTAAGCCTAGACAGAAACCTAGTTGCGTACTGAGTGCGAGGAAGATAAGAAATCAGATGAAGTCACTAGGGAGAAAATGAATAAGAAGCTAGAAGATCCCGAGTGTAAAAAGAACAAGATAACGATAAAACCCCATGATTACACTAAGGAAAATTGGATATCCTTAAACATGTTTAAGCCTCGGACTCTATTGACCCCTGAACAAGTGTTCTGGAAAAAGGATATGGACTTGCAAAAGTTGAAAATCTTGTTGAAAAGAATCCCCCTTGTAGGAAATTCCCTAAAGCGAGTGTGTATCCTCCAAATACACCAATGCATTTAGTTCCTAGAACTATTGCCACTAAGAGCAAGACCTTAATCAGTCAATATGTTATTCTTCAACTATTTACCGATTTTGAGAAAACTTGTTAGAAAAGGATCACACCAGCTGGGATAAGCTGAAGGGAAAGGGTTTTGAGCAAATGAAAGAATGTTATTTAACCGAGGTCATGCCTTTCTTTAAACAACTAAAAGATCATTTTGAGAGTCTTAAAAAGGGGATAAAATCGGATATTAAAGAAATGGAAAAGGAACTTGATGCAATGGTAGTTGAAGTTAGTGATTATGAGCATGCACTAAAATATAATGAGATTGAGAGGAAGAACTTGCATACCTTAAATGAGACTCTTATTACTGAATGTGTTGCTCAAGATATCTTTTTCATTGCTTCAAATTGCTCTATTAATGCTTCCAAATTTCATGAACTATCTGTGGCCTGAAAGTCTCCCATGATCGTGTCATTGAGCTTGAAAAAACTAATTCTAAACTAAACGAGAGAATTGAACTGGATGATCACGACAATTTGGTTAAACATTTTTCTAAACTAGAAGTTGAGCATTTTAATTTACAACTAAAATATCAACATCTCAAAGAAAATGTCAAAACTTCAAATATCAAGACATCTTGGATGCTCGAGTTTGATGCAGTTTTCAAATTAACAAGCGTGATGAGCGATTCAAGCTCATTGCAACACGATCGAGAAAGTTGAAAGCCCAAATCTCTCAATTAAAGGGTCAAACGAACAATATGACAGGCTCCCAAATGCCTCCTCCTTTAGATTCTCGGAATTCTCAAACGTTTCATCTTCAAAACCTAGTAAATGCTTTACAAAAGGAAAGCGAAAGTTTTCTAGAAGAAAATGAAAAGGTTAAACGACATTTTAAAGAGTTATATGATTCAATAAAGTCACCCGTGACCAAAACAACGAAAAAATAACGTCTTTACAAAAGGAAATTGAGAATCTGAGAAGTCGAGGAAATGGGAAGCGCCACTTGTTTTCAATAAGAATGTTGTCTCAAAATCACCCTTAGATTGCAAATACAACGTGACGAGTTAAATATATTCCTCCTCATCTTAGGAATAATGAACATGCTTTTCATGACTACTGTGCTCACCTTAAGGATAGTCTAGAATGTCTCAGTGAGATTGTCGAAGAGGATTTCATTAACAAACCTCTTGATAGTGAAATTAGGTTTGCTTGCCTCCGGGCCAAACGATCTCAAGAGCTGCTTGAATGTGTAATTGCAACATGTCCAAAACCCTTAGGTGAAAAAGGAAAGGCTGTGAAGCCTTGTTCTATGCCTAGTGCCAAGCAGGAAATCCGTTCTATGCCTAAAGCCAAGCATGTGACCCTTGATATGTCTTGTTCCATATCTAAATTCAAGCAAGCAACATGTGATGTGCCTCCTAGAATTTCAGATCTCAGCACTTCTAGACCGAGGAATGCGAGAAAGTAGTGAAGCCATGTAATGTTCCCATCGTTACTTCTCTGGATGTTAAGATTGACACTAAAGTTAGCGGGTCAAAACCTAGAAGCTATGCAAAGAAGGATAGGATTACACAAACTAAAAGTGTTCATGATAAGGAAGTGAAAGAACACCATAGGGACAAGAAGTTTGATTTGAACAAAAGAATGCGTGTTAGTTCTAGTATTAGCTCTAAGCTTACTAAAATTAATTCGAGGCCTTATGCTTTCTGCAAAACATGTAAAAAATGTTTAATTTAGTAATCATGATAAATGTGATGTGTTATTTAGAGGTCTAAGATTCATAACCCGATTAAGAAAGTTTGGAGGCGAAGCAGTTAAGCAATCACGGAAACCTACGGGGAAGGTTTTTACCAATGTAGGATTTCAGTGGAAGCCAACAGGTCGAATATTCACGAATGGCAAACCTTGCCCCCTAACTAGATCCACTATGCCTAGAGTAGTGCCTGTTAAGGTTTGGAAGCCAACTGGTAGAACAATCCCATTAAGCACAAAATGTCCCTCGACTAAGTCCGATGCTTCTACTAGTTTAGCTCCTAGTGACAATGACATTGCACCTAGGGTTTCTGCTGATTCAAAGATTGTTTGTGCTAACCAAAAGGACCCCATGAGCACGTGGGGATCCAATGTTTCCTATTCTCTGTCTTCGTCATTTGTCCAAAGCGGTCGTTACAAATCGTCCCTTGGTATTTGGATTCGGTGACTCTAAACATATGGCTGGGCTCTAAACAATGGCGTATGTTCACATCGATTCGGGCCTCGTACTTCATCATTATGGCGTCTGCAGATAACACTTGGCCCGTTCTTCAAAGAAAGAAAAGTATGCGCTCTTACAGGCGCTTTATCTTGACTAAGAAATTCTCTCATGAATGGCCATACTCATCTACATTCTTCATCAACAAGCTTCATGTTTTTCCACGCTCATTCAATCATCAAGTGGATCTATGTTCATTGGTGTATACTCTTATTCACTTGCTAAATCAAAAATGGCAACTTCGGATGCAATTTTTGAGGGGAGAAGAGTGAATATACTACATGATGATGGATGTTTGAATAATGGTTATTCGACTTTATTTTTGATGATGATGAGTGTATATTCTTTTTGATTATGAGTGAATTTACTAAGGATAACTGGATTCATTGTTTTGATTTTTGATGACTCTCCTCCAACGCCTAATGCTTCACTTACTAAGGATAATTAGGAATCAATGTTTGGGATTCATTGTTTTTCAAAGATATGTTTGATGAGTACCTTCAACCTTGGACGAATGTTGATCATCCGACTTCGAAGCTCATGCTCCAGTACTATTGACTCAACGGTTCACCATCTAAGAAGTACTTCTTGGAATTCTCAAGAAACCTTATCTCGGTTATTTCACAAAGGCGTTCATAATGACTATCATGATATTGTAAGTTGCATTATTGAATAATGATCCGCTCTTTGGTATTCCTTTGCCAAATCTTCACAGATTATTGTTCCTCTCATTGTCTTGCGCTATAAATCAACCACATGAACATTAAGGAAAATGACTACCTCATTCGCTCGAAGACATTTGTGGTGAATCTTCCAGATCGGTCTCTACATGTATACCTTTAGGAAGAATGCATTAATATCAAGAAATCATTTGTTCGGTTCATTGATTGGATCGATGTACATCGGTTATGCGTCTATTCACGTGTTGGGCATTGACACAAGTGATTACCGAGTTAATCAATTATCACTTATTTGAGATTGAAGTTAAAATTCACAAAGTCGAGCTTAAGATGCAAATGCATGGAATTCTTCTTGATTTCAAGTTTGGTATATCGGGTTTTCTTTATCGTGGTCACTTCAAATTGTCTACATATGGGTTGATAAAGATAGTCAGAGAGAGTTTCTATCGCGGTGGTCCTATGGCTCCTGGACACTCCAGTTCTGGACCCGCACTTCAAGACAGTCCCATTAGTTCATCCCTTATACCAAATTCTTCTTCTGAAACTCCATATGTACCTCCATCTGAAGATGATTTAAAGAAATTGTTTGATCCCATGTTTGATGAACATTGTGAGCCAAGTGCTAATAAACTGACAATTCCTACTTGAGAACTCATATTCACGTGAATGACGTCAATCCTTCAATCTCAATATCATTAAGTCAAGAAGCGCCTACTGCGATCACTCTGATCTCATCAACAAATCATCAAACTTGAGGGTACATCATGGAACTATGTGCGGTATCAATAATGAAGTTAATCCCTTTGCTACTCACGAGAAGATGCTCCATTTGAAAATATTTGCTCTATCTTCATGGAACCATCTTCTTGGAGACATCGACTCTGCTACTTTAGTCCCTCAACCACTGCCACATGAACACCTCGGTAAATGGACTCCGATCATCCATTGGACAACATCATTGGAAATCCCTCTCATCCTGTATCCACACGGAAACAACTTGCAACATATGCCTTATGGTGCTTCTTCAACTCCGTACTCTCTAAGATCGTACCAAAAGATGTTAAAACCGCCATGGATGAAGACTGCTGGTTCAATGCCATGCAAGAAGAAATTCATGAGTTTGATCGACTTGACATATGGGAATTAGTACGCTCAGAGTGCTATGATCATTGCTCTAAAGTGGATCTTCAAAGTGAAACTTGATGAGCATGGTGATGTGTTAAAGAAAAGGCTCGATTAGTTGCTAAAGGATACCGTCAAGAGGAGGGTATAGACTTTGAAGAATCATTTGCTCCATTGGCTCGAATCGAGGCAATCAGAATATTCTTAGCCAATGCTGCAAGTAAGAACATGGTAGTCTATCAGATGGATGTAAAGGCGGCATTTACGAGCGGAGATCTTAAAGAAGTTGTCTACGTCGCCAACGAAGGCTTTGTGAATCGAGCATCCTACTCCGTTTATCGTCGAAGAAAGATCTTCTGGTTTAAATCAAGCTCCAAAGGCATGGTATGATACTTATCAAAGTTTCTTCATCGGCGGCCCAGAGCGGAAAGGGAAGCGGTTGATCCAACATTGTTCACCGAAGTCGGGCAAACATTTAATTCACGTTCAGATTTATGTTGATGATATTATCTTTGCCTCGACCCCAATGAATGTGATCGTTTTTCAAATGAAATGGGTTCCAAATTTCAAATGTCGATGATGGGACAAATGTCATTTTCTTGGGATTACAAATTTCACAAAGTCCCGGAGGCATTTTCATTAATCAATCTTAATATGCAAATGAAATTTTAAAGAAATTTTGATTTGATCCGTGACACCGTTGACACTCCCATGATTGAACGTACTAAACTTGATGAGGACCACTCAAGGATCATGGTAGACCAAACAAAATATCGTAGCATGATTGGATCCACGATGTACCTCCAGCTATAGACCGGACATCTTGTTATTTGTGTGCATGTGTGCTAGATATTAGGCTAAGCCTACTAAAAGCACCTTGAAGCGGTTAAGCGTGTCTTCGGTATCTCAAGGAACCATCAATATGGGACTATGGTACCCGAAGGACACCGGTATGTCACTAACGACCTATGCGAGATCTGATCATGCGGGGATGTCAAGATACGTTGAAGTACATCGAGGAGGTGCTTTCAGTTTTTGGGTGATAAGCTTGTGGGCTGGTCTTCAAAGAAGCAAATGAGTACTTCTATTTCCTCTACAAAGGGTGAATACATAGCCATGTCATCTTGTTGTGCTCAAATCCTTTGGATGAGATCCCAATTATCTGACTATGGCTTTGAATTCAACATAATCCCTCTGTATTGTGATAATAAAAGTACTATTGCTCTCTCATGCAACAACGTTCAACACTCAAGAGCAAAGCACATTAACATTCGACATCATTTCATCGGGGGCAAGTGGAAAAGGTGTGGTGGAACTCTATTTTGTTAAGTCGAATACCGGTTAGCGAGACATCTTCACCAAAGCTCTTCCAGAGAGCGTTTTGAGTTTATTCTTCCTCGACTTGGCGAAAAGCCTTCAACCGAAAACACTCAAGCGTCTTCGGGAGGAAGACGAGGAGTAAAGGTCTTTCCTTCATCTATATCTTTGTATATATTTATTCAAAAAGCAAAATACAAAATTATAAAACCCTATAAAACCAAATAGAAAATTATAAAACCTTCAAAATCCATAAAATCTAAAAAAAAATCGAAAAATCTTCAAAAATATTGTCAATTTGTCATTTTTTCTCGGTTCGATTATATCTACTGTCTCTTGTGTCATTCAAAGAATGACACGGGACTTTAGATGTTGTTCGAATTTTCATAAAAAAAAATCAAAAATATTTTTGGGAGAAAGAGAAACAATGGTTTATTGTCATTTTGGCAATAACCGGTTTTAAAAGAAAAACGAGCCATGTTTTACCATGTTTTCAAATTCCATGCTCTGATTCTATAAACATTTATCTGAAAACTAAATGCTTTGAAAAATAACTCGGTCTCTATTTTTGATAATCATCTGGACTTAGTTGTCAAAATCTCCATCTCTCAATCAACAACCTATGTCATTGATTGAGGGGGAGAATGATTTCAATTAAATTAAAAGTTATTTGGCATTAAATTGTTTTCAAAAGATGTACATGCATGTTTTATCAATGGAGTTTAAAGTCTTAAATCCGATCCTTAGCGCTTAAAACGCTTTCATAATCAAGTCACAATTCTCCTTAAAAGCTTTCAAAATCAATTTAAATCTATAAGAGATCACAAATCTCAAATGATTTGATAATTGTGATCGGGGAGAATTTGTGATTTAAATTGGATTTAAACTGATAATTAGGTAAATGGTTTTATAAGAATGTACATGATGTCCTCCCCGCATGTGTAAACGATTTCAAATTTTTCAATGCACATGTTGAGGGGGAGCATCTATCTTAAACCTATAATTTGAAACGTGATCATTTATCTCAATGTGCGGGTTCCCTCTAGTATGTGTAAAACTCCTTTCAAACCTAGAAGCACATATTGAGGGGAGCAAAATCATGAAAATCTCATCCTTCCCAAAATGCTTTATCTACTTGATTCGATTTGGGAAGTGATGTTGATATCTTTTAGAAAATGGTAATCAAAGAAGTTAATTCTTTCTCTTGCCTCCGTGTGCAAAACATTTTCAAATACTTGATGCACATGTTGAGGGGGAGTTCTCGTTCTAAAATATCAAAAACAATTCCGGTACAAAATGCTTTGATAATATATCACAAGTATCTGAATTGATTTTCAAATGGTTTTCAATTGGTTCCAACGGCAGATGAACAATACCAAATAGACCGACCAACTTTACTTTATGTACGGTGATATAAGGATGATAAGGTTAGGTTATTGTTCCCAAGATCCGCCGAACCGGAGGGATCTACCCAGGAACTATCCACTAGTTAGTGTAGAGTTCTTAGGTATGATAATAAAAGGAGAAAAATGTGGAATGGGAAGAGTGCTGGGGCGAGCTAGTCTTGGAATAAACCCAACAAGGTTCTAGTTATGAAATCTCGGTAGCAGCGAAGGGGTTGAAGAATTAAAAGAATTGAATGAGAAAAGGGTGAAAACAAATAGCCCTCCATTTATTCAACCTTAGAGGCGAGAAACGGGTTCAATTCATATGCTCTTGATGGTAACATCGGTATTGAAGACAAGGCGTCATGGACCCGGTGGACGCCTTGCACTTCAACTTTCCAAACCACTCAAGTTCCTCTTAAAAGGACTTGTTTCATTCTCACTGAACCGACATTATCTATCGACTTTCTCTTAGAGATTGTTGATATTGAAGAAGGAGACCCTCTCCCTAGTCTCCGATATAGGGATCCAAATATGCACAAATTGAGTCTAGAGCCACGAGATCATCAATAAATCTCATTAGGACACTTTCAATGAAGACTCTTTGTTTCACACAATGTGGAAAGAGAATTTATATCTTGAGTCCTACGCATTATCCTTGTGGTATTGCGGAACATCGAGTGATGTGTCTACACACTCACAATGAAGATGGAAAGCCTTCTCGAGCCAACATCAAACAAGCTCCTGGTAGGTGGCATGTGAGATCTATTATATGGATCAACCATGTGACAAGTGAACAGAAACAATGGGGCGATTCAATTTCTTGAATCAATCACGGTTCAAAGTTATGGATTGACGGATACCTTTGAAAAACCGGTCTTTGTGCTTAACAACTCTTTTCTTTAGCACATCAACCGTACGGATATTTCAAATCAAAAGGTGTTTTATGATTGATAATTGATTTTCATTAAAACCTTCGTTGTATTGCAAAACAATTTCTATTGAGCAATACTCGATTGTTTTTCAAATATCTTTTCATCAATCATTGGACTCAAATTCGCCGGTTTACTCACTCGTGTTGTCTTCTTTGAGATGTTCGGTTTGAGAACAACTAGAGCATTCGCGAAAACCCTGTCAAGAAATTCTTGAATTATACGATCACGAGGCGGTACCTTGATCAGCGGGGAACCGTGGGGCGTGTACCTCAATTCAACGAAAGTGATCAAAGACACTTTCGTGCACTTTATTGCTAATTGTTGTATGCGTGTACGCCCGGCGTTCGCGGTGATCGAGAATGAAGCGGTCAATCCATAGCCGCATGCTCACTTAACACATTCAACTCAAAAGAAATCATGATTAGTGCATCAATGACTATGATATTTTCACTCCAGCTTACGCTACTGCTACGCCAATATCATGATTCAACAAAAGCTTCCTACTCACGATGAGAAGATATCATGATCCAGAATGTGAGCATGTCGGTCCGAATGGCACAACATCACATAATACCAACACCACAATGGATGTCACGAGAGATCTTTGATTCTGATGATCTCATGCGGCTCAAATTACTATCACGTGGATCGAAAAGACCTCCACTTGAAGTAACCAAACATGCAATGTGAAGAATCAATGACTACGAGCTTCGAAGCAAAGCACTACATCAAGAATGCAAGATCAATTTTTAATGTAATATCTGTTTGTATTCAATGTAATTTTAGTACATGATTGAGGTGACCTCCCTTAGGGGGAGATTGTTAGGAATTAGAAATTCCGGGTATTAAAGAGTCGGTCACCTCAAGTATATGTAATCATTAGAAAGCTCGAAGTCGTAGTTATTTTAAGTTAAGTAGTATTTAGTTAAGTAACACCGTGGAGGATGGACGGGTCTTTACCCACTGTATGCCTGATCCACAGCCCGTTGTGTGGCGATTTATGTAAGACTATAAATACTCTCTACCCTCCAAGGTAGAGAGTTGGAGCTCATAATAATATCTTTCACTTTCTCTCACTAAGTTCCCTAAACCTCTAACTTTCTCTCTCTAGAATTCCACTTATACGCCCACTTGTGTTAATGGTTTGATGTGTATGTGAAAACTTATATCCAACAAGATTGTACCCCTAGCAATGACGATAATGAGAAATTAGTTGATATCTCACACTTGTTATGTATGTGAGCGAAGGCGGGCATCTATTAAAAAGATACCAGTTAATGTTGCCCGAGAGACTAGAGCATCTTCTCTGTCATCCTAGCACTTTGTTGTTTTCTGATCATAGCCAGTAGATCTTGTAATGCATCTTCTCTGTCATCTTCATAAATGACAGCTCTCTCTTCTTCTTGTATTCTGAGAGCTAGCAATGCATCAGATTCTATTTGAGATAATTCTTCAGTTGATACTTTAGCCAATCTTTGCTTTTCAAGATCTTGTGTTGAATAACAGGTTCTTCTTTAATCACTGACTTCTAGATCACAAGCTCTGATACCACTTGTTGATCCCAGATTAACCACGATCCTATTCCTTAGCTTGTAAAGAATGAGTTACACTAGATTGATCTAGCACAAATCTTATAGAAACTGTTTGGTGGAACTATGTGTTATGAAGAATTTAACACTTAGCTTGAACAAAGAAGAATTGTTTAAGCTATAATTGTAAACACAAGAATGAACACAACACACTTGGCTTCAATATTATTGATGAATAATACGAGTACTCTTACTTTAGTACTAGGGTTACAAACAACCTTGAAGTTATAAACTCTTAAACTGATACGCACCTTTCTCTATAACCCTAAGGCCTCCTTTTATAGACTTAAGGAGTCCTTTACAAGATAATTATGAATATTCTAAATATGCACAATATACATTATAAGTCTAACCATATAAGATATCTTTTGAATAACTTCTATACTTATCACATTACACGTTTTCTTATCAAAGTAGTACAAACACTTATCTTCCGAGACACAACAAGATGAACATCTTCACAACTTTAACTAGCAAGTACAAATATTACTCTGTTAGTACCGCTAGTGTAAACTAAAAGTGCTTGAGCAAGATTGCTAAGTGTTCGCCTCTTATACCCAACAAATACTTGTCAAACAAGCATTAAAAATCGCAAAGCTCAACGTTCACCGCTCATATAATGCGGCGCCAAACACACCCGTAATGTAAGGGTTGTTTGGATAAGAAAAGTTGTTTTAAGGTCGTGGTAGTTGTTTTGGGTCACTATATTGTTTTTGTTGGTTGAAAATATCAACTAAATCGTTGTAATTCCTATCTTATTCTTAGTTTTATTTTATTTATAGAGTAAAGATCATTTACATGCCAACTATTTTTTACATATAAAGGGATCAATCTTCACCTTTTATCTTCTCTCCATTTTTTGTTATCTAATGAATGAGGTTAATCTCAACAATTTTAAAAACCACTTTCAACCTTCTTCTTTTTTTCAAATATTAATATCTTTTATACCATTAATCGTTAAGCCAAAAAAAATAGAACATTATGACGAGCATTTAATTATCTTTCTATAGTCCGATGGAGCATTAGTCCAATGGTTGGAGCACTTGTGCTTGAGTCAATTGACCCAGGTTCAAGTCCCATCCTTGGCACTTGATTCATATAGGTACCCACATCCGCAAAACCTATGAGCACACTTGAGAGACTTTGTGAAATAAGAGCTCAGGTATCCGAGTCTTGACTCGTGCTCACTCCAGTTAGTGCCCCACTAGGCGAGAGTTGCCGGAGCTATTCATTATGGGGCGACAATGGTGGTGCCAAAAGGCACCTGGTCAAGAGTGTTCCCGCCAATCTACACCTTTTGTGGAATTATCTTTCTATAGATAGGCACTTTGGAATTATCTAACCATATAAAATTTTATTTTTTAACGTTCTTGAAATTTACATGAAAAATCACATGTTATTAAACACTAATTTGAATATCACATGTGATATATGATATGTATATCATATGTGATTTAACACTTATATCACATGTGATATTACATGATTTATCATCTTGACATCACATGTGATATTCAAATTAGTTTGAATCACATGTGATTTTTCATCTGAATTTCGGTTTGAAAAAATCGATGAAAAAGGCTCGTGAAAAAATGATTTTTTTCTTTTTCGAAAATATATAAAAGTGCCCGTCTCGTAGAAAGATAATTAAATGCTCCGTCGCGATCTTTGTAATTATTTTCGATTAACGATTAACGGTTTAAGAGATATTTAAATTATAAAAATACTGAAATATTAAAATGATTTTAATCTCAGTCATTGATTTCTTTTTGCATAAATGATAGAAATGAGTCCCTTAATATGTGAATAAAATTTAGTATGTAAAATAACTCTCCTCTTATTTATAACAAACATGCCTCCTTTCATAATAAAAGATAGATAATGAGCATGGCCTATACCATAACTCAAACAGATTAGTTTACCAAATCTCCTTGGGCTAGTACTGAAAAAAATACATAAATACATAATCGCACGCAAAAATAAGAATGGTCAACTCAATCCTGATTAAGTTTTAATAGGCCCAATCATAGCTAATTCTACTGATTAATATTGGGCTTAGGCCCAAATGTGAACATCTACTCGTAAAAACTGAAAAATGCTTAAAAGTTGTTTACTTTAACTCGATTTCGAACATTTTTTTTTATCGCTATGCTCATTTTTGAGTTTTTGACAACAATGCTTGACATATTTGAAACCTTTTTCGGGAAATATTTGTATTGTAAATGTTTTGGAGAATAGTCTGCGTTCGATTATTGTCGTAACCTATTAGAAACGATCTCACTATATACCAGAAAATACATGGGATCCATCTTATGTCATCTCTAGAGACTTGTATATCTGCTTTGATTATTTTTCGCAAGGTCATAATACACGTAAACCTTTATTTACCGGTAGAATAAGAATTATCGTCCGTTTAAACAAGGTTTATCATAATATGTATCATGTGTATCTTATCGGCTAATACCCTTGGTCGCTTAAATCATAACAGAATCATGACAAAAATTTAATGATACCATTGTGTCTTGATAAAATGCCAATAATTTGGGTGGATCACGATTCATACATGCATATGCTTACTTAAAGTTAAAGAATAAGAAGATTGCAAAGATTATGCTTGATTACAGAATCTGTTAAACACTAATTTAGTTATCATTATGAAGTGGTTAGTATATGCTGATTTGGATTCATACAATGTGGTTTTAAAACATTTTACGTGAAGGGAACATGCTAATTTTAATGAATAATAATGTGGCCAAATGGATGATACTGGGGGAGGGGTGTTCCAATTTATTATATGAAATAATTTGTTAAAAAAAATGACTATTGATGACATTGGTTTTAATAATTGTGTCTTTGTTTCCATCTAAATAAATGAACGGGACATATAAGAAATGTTCTTATTTTGGAAAAGAGACTATTCATAATAATTTTATTTTTATTTTTAAATAGTATACTACTAAATTGATAGACTACTGACACTATGTATACAGTTAAGACAAAGTGTATTAGAAGGTTCACCCACGCGTTGGTAAGTTCAGACGCATCCTATTTATAAAATCCCATACCCCTCCGTGTCGGCTGTGTTGAAAATGCATAACTCGGTTGATAGATAGATCAACTTGTATGTTGGTCATGTGTGTGTTTTATATTTGTGTATAAGTATGTATGGGTGGTGAAGTTGGTTGCATATTATACAAGGTTGGTGATATACTGAAAATATGATGCGATGTTGAGTTATCGATGATAATGTTGATCAATATTGCACCCGGTCTAAACAATCATGTACTAGACTACTAGTATAGGTTGAGAGAGAACGTACAATGAACCATGACTACAATTATGCAAGCAAAAATATAATTAACATAAATGCAAAATGAACAAGCATGTGATTAACTATTATTATTACAGTTGGAGCAAATTTAGGTCAAATATTAAACAATTTATAAAAGTAACGAGTTTCCGAATCTATCCTCCTAATTATTGCCATATGAATTTGGGTTATAACTGCAAGTCTTGTATTATGTATGTAAAACCACAAAAAGACAAATCTTAACCAATGCTCTTTTTGGTTAGACATTCCCTTTATAATAATTAACAAAAAATAATTTACAAAAGATCAACTACATACGTTGTAATCAGTTTACTTAGATAATGTCTTTTTGAAAAGACTCACAATTTGTAGTAGTGGTAACTTTATTGTGAAGCATCTTTTAGAATATCTGCTACTAAGTGTGTGACTTATAGCCTAATAAATAGCTTTTGCTTCGGCTTCCAAAGAAGAACTTGCATAACATTGTGATCAAGCATTCAAAACTATAACATCGCTATTATGATTACATATTACAAAACTTAAACGTGACTTTAGACCCTTTTTTACATGCAACATCATATTCTATACTATATTATAATGCATGTAATAATATCATTTTTTGCCAACATTCAATTAGGAGAAGTGACGTTTACGATAATATTCGTTCTTCCACCTTCTCTTGGATTCATCATAGAGGCCGTATGTCTTGTAGTTGGGTTGATTGGCTTAAATCTCCTTTGATGATTTCGAGTATGAGATCGAGTTATTGATTATCGTCTCTCCTTGTTGGGCGTTTCAGTCTTCTCAAGGAGTTCAGATGATTATGATTTTATTTCTTTTCCTCGAGGCTTGTTTGGGTCTGCATAAAAAACACCCCCGGAGTGAAAACCGATGGCTCGGCCTTCGTGGGTGAGGATTTTTCTCTTGTCCCGATTTGCTGTAAGCGGCAAGAGTTTTTTTTATCCTTTTTGCAGTCCTTGCAGTTAAAGTTCTCGAGTAGTTTCTAGATTGTGTAATTTATTGATTTCTAGATTTGTATTTGATTTCTTCAGCTTCTAGTGCCTTACTAGCAGTTTTTTAATACAATTTCAACCGTTCAAAAAAAATTATAATGCATGTAAAAGCCAAACCTCATTCCAAGCTTAACTCTTAACCAAAAATTAAGATAAGGAGTTCCAATCATGAGATGACATGTGTTACTTTTTAACAAACTTCAAGCCTAACTCCTAACCACTAAAAATTAAGAGAATGAGCTCAAATTATAGAGTGTCATGTGTCATTTCTCAACTAAAAATTCATCTTTATTTTTAAATTGAAATATCTTTTTATCTACTTTTTTTTTTATAATCTAATTTCACCATATTTTCTAAAATTTTATGCTCTTTAATTCAACATCCATTTTGATATATTTTTATAAGCTTTTAGTTGTTATATTTTTAGTGGGTTTATTTTATTTTAATTCAAATTTTTACAATTTTAACCTTTATTTCAATTAATATAATCTTGATTTGTCAAAATCATATACTTTTGAGGGAGTGTTTGACGGGTAAGAGATTGCGATGGTATTTCTTTATGTGGGAATAATGATATCACGGGAAAGCTACGGGTAACCTAAACAAACACATACAACTAACACATATACATTCGAAGCATTGTGAAACGAATTCACTAAACGGGTAAGCAAACACGTATAACTATACTTATCGCCGCCGATGTACGCGGGTATCCGACTAGTTAATTTTAATGTTCTTAACATGTGGCCTTAACCACACACCCGCATGGGTATTATGAGCTAAACTAGCGTCTCTAGCAACTTCCTTATGATTTGCCTTGTGACAATCTGATAAAATCAATTTTGCTATGGCTGGTTACCTCCTCTACCGTTCAACTGGCCATGAAAATGTTTGTTCCTTCTTATCCGTAATCCCTACAATGTCATTATAAATATCTCCTATTGGGCTGAAAAATTGTCAAGAAGTACTTGGCAAATATCATGAAATGTAGCAGCACCTTATGTGTTATAGAAACAACCAAAGTTACAACGGTACTATATATCATTTGTTGCCAGGCATTTGAACAATACGTGTGTTACATCTTTCGTTATCTTGCCACAATGAGTACAAGCAGATGTTGATAAATTCAACCAACGAGATCGTAGGTTATTATTTATTTAAGGTATACGTAATTGGCAGAATACTTTTATCAATTTCGTTTTTCACATTTACAATAATTGGATGATATTAAAATTTGAGAGGTTTTTGTAATTGAAAATGAAATTGAAATGACTTATATAAAACAATTTGGTACTTGAATTGAAAATAAAATTTAAGTGATTTTAATAAAATAATTTAAGACTTTAATTGTTTTATTGTTAAAAAGAAAGATAATTATGTGATTTTAGAGAAAGAAAATGACAAAACTTGATTAACACGATAACCACTCGAGCATTAGTTTAATGGTTGAAGCATTTGTGCTTGAGTAAATAGATTCAGGTTCAAGTCTCATTTTTGGCATTTGCTTTAGATAAGTATCCACCTTTGCAAAACCTATGAGCACACTGGAGAAACTTTGTGGAATAAGAGATTAGGGGGTCTGAGTCTTGGCTCGTGCTCACTCCAGTTGGTGCCCACTAGGTCAGGAGAGCTACCGGAGCTATTAATTATGAGGTGGACAATGACTAATGCCAAAAAGCATCCGAAGTCAAAATTCGTGCTCCCTTTGTATTAGACCAAGATTAGAAACATAATGCCCGATACACATAATGTACGCGTATGCTTTAGCTACTTTCGTTAAGCCAATAATTAAAGTTCCAAACACATAAAGATATTGTTATTATATTAAAAGATTCTTCTTCTTGTTTTCTAAAGATACTTTTATTATTTTAGTGATCAATTTAGATGTTTCTAAAAGCAACAATTTGGAAGGGGTTACACTATTGCTACGGGGGCTACCCATAGCCCTGCCACCTTTGTCCCAGGAATATTCCTTTTGTCCCCCGCTTTTTCCAGTACAACACAGTTTTTTGTCAGTTTCATTTCGTATTTCGACAGTTTTAAGCGTTTTGCTTATTAAACTTTATATTTGATTCGCATTTTAGGGTTTATAGCTTTTTATAAACAAAATTATAAAAATAAAAAAATAAAAAAAACAAAAACATAGGGGGGTATATATAAAAATATAGCCCCCGTATGAATAACTCATCCCTTTAGAAGTGTTAGATCCTCAAATCTTATCCTTAAAAGGTTAAGTCAACATATACAGTCAAGTTAGAAAATAAAAATATTTTACATGAAAAATATTACTTCTCTCCTTTCTCTGTCCTCTAACTGCTTTTTCTTCCAAATTTCACCATTACAAAACATTCAAAATTGTCAATTACTCTGATTTCACTGAGTATTTCCTAAATCTAATCGGTGAAATCGCATCCTTTTTCAATTCCGCATCTATTGGTGCTATTTTCCCCAATTTTTAACCAGATTTACTATAAAACCCAGTTTGTGTGGTTTTTTGGCGCCAAAATTGGAATCACATTTTCTATACAATTTTAATCCATTGAATCTCTCTGCTTGTACTTGTCAATTGTGTTTGTTCCATTTGTGACTAATTGATCCATATCAAGATGTCTAATAAAGGAAAAAGTTCTAAAAGAAGGATTCGTATACCTAATAAGTTCAAGGATACTGTATGTGATCTGAATAATAAGAAGGAGGATGTGAAGGAAACTGTTTTGGGAGAAAGTAGTTCTGAAGATAGATTCAGAAGTGAAATTTTAGGGGAAAATGTTGAATTTGTTATGAAGCAGGATGCTGAGTTAGGTAACAAAACAAATAAAGGAGGAGAAGAGAGTGAGTTTGAGGAAAGGCATGAGTATAGTAATGGTCATGGTACAGTTTTGACTGAGTCAACTGTGATGGATGATAGTATTGTTGAGGAATGTTTGCAGGACACTAATGGCAAAGGGGCTGAGAACAATCATTTAGTTACTGTTGGGTTGGATGATGGAAACAAAGGTGTTACTAATGGTGACAACGTTGAGCAGGTGAGAATTTCAAAGGAGGCAACTGGTCAAGTATCCTCTGCAACTAGTACTAATCCTCCTACTAAAGATGACACTGTTAGTAATGGAATGGGTAACTCTTATGCTAAGGCTGCTAGTCAAAATCTTTTTGATAAAAAACTTGTTGCTATTCCTACTGAAATTGATGAAAATGGGAATGAATATGTTATTTTTGATGAGGCTTTGGTCACTGAGGGTAGCTTGAAGTGGGATAAGACTGTGTGTGGGTATTTTGTTGGTTATAACATGCCCGTTAATACTCTCAGAATCAACCTTAGGAAAATGTGGAATAGATATGGATTCAAGACATTATTGATTGTTGTAATGGCATCTTTTACATGAAATTTCATAATGACAATGGAATAAGCTACATAATCAACAATGGGCCATGGATGGTAGATAACAAACCTTTTGTTGTCCAAAAATGGGACATTAACATGTGTTTGGACAAAACTGAGCCTAAAACAATTCCATTGTGGGTTAAAGTGTGTAATGTTCCACTGGAGGCCTGGTCACATTTGGGGGTAAGTGCATTAGCTAGTAGAATTGGGAAGCCTCTGATAATGGATACTGTGACAACATCTATGTGCAAAGTAGGAGTGGGTAGAATTGGGTATGCTAGAGTTCTAGTGGAAGTTTCTGCGGATAAGGAATTGCCAGATGTGATTGAAGTTGTGTACATGAATGCTCAGAAAGAAGAGTTTTGTAGAAAGTTTGTAAAGGTGATGTATGATTGGAAACCCCCTATGTGTAATGAATGATGTGTGTTTGGACATAGTACAAAAGACTGCAAGATGAGGGTTGATAAGGAAGCTGATGGTGAAACTGAAGTGCACAAGGACTGTAAGGATAAAGAACAAACAAACAAGAATGTGGAAGATAAAGATAAAGGGTTTGTACAAGTCAATCATAAGAGAAAAGAAGATATTGGAGGTAGTAAACAGAGTGAAGGATTAAACCTTAACCAACACAAAAGTGGAAAGAATAATAAAGAAAACGGAAACAAACCTGTCATTAGATTTGAATATCAGCCAAGGGCAAAAGAAAGACTGTAGTGGAGAATAGAGTACAGAAGAGAAATTCTGGTAACACTAAGTATGGTGAAGACTCTACAAACAATACCAAAGAGGCTAATTCCCCTAAGAAAACATGGACTGTGAACAATGTAATTTTGGATGCTTTGAAGAAAACCTCTGACAAGTACCATGTTCTAGGGGAATATGATGTAAATGATTCTGATGAATTGAATGAAATGAGATGCACAGAGATTGTGGATGAGTATATAAGTCAAAAGAAAGAGCCTAATGAAGAAGTGTTAAAGAGTTGGAATGGGAACATGGTTGCTTATTTCAATAAATAAAAAAAAGAGTTATTAGGAAACAAAGACAGGGGAATGAGTACAGTAAAGGAATGTGGTGTTCAAGAAGAGGATGATGTTATGAGTGATGATTCGGGAATGGCCAAAAGTGTCAATAGAAATGTATTGAAAGGTATGGGTAAAGGTGGTATTGGGAAAGGAGGTAAAACAGCTGTTTAAATGGAATGCAAGATTGGTGTATGGAATATTAGGGGTCTGAGCACCTATAATAAACAAAAAGAAATTAGAAAGTTTATTAGTGATGAGAAATTGTATGTGTGTGCTATTTTAGAAACACATATTAGAAGCCAGAATTTGCAAAAAATTGGAGAGAGTATTTTTGGCAAATTAGAGTGGATTTCAAATATGAGGCATTGTGATAAAGGGTGTAGGATTATGGTGGGATGGAATAATGAGGAAGTAAGTTTAAATGTGGTTCATATGGCCAGGCAATCAGTTCTCTGCAAAATTCAAGCTATCAGTGGTAATATGGCTCTCCATTGTGTGTTCATATATGCTGCTAATAGTGGGCTAGATAGGAAAGAGCTTTGGAAAGACTTAACCATCTATAAGAGGCTTATAGGGAATAATCCTTGGACCATGATGGTAGACATAAATGTAACTCTTTCTCCTAATGAACATACAGCTGGAAGCTCTAAAATGTCTGTTGATATGCATGATTTTCAAGACTGTGTTAATTTAATTGAGATGGAAGATGTGGCTAGCTTTGGGATTTTTTATACTTGGACAAAAAACTTGCACAAAACCAAAAAAGGAGATGGTACTGGTATTCTCAAAAAGCTTGACAGAATTATGGGAAGTGAAGAGTTCATTAAGATTCATCCACTACAAGAATTCAGGCGAATAGCCACGGACATATTTTGTGGGTAAAAGGGCCAAATTCGTGGGTAACTGATGAATACTCACGGATTATCCATGAATATGTTTTAATGGGGAAAGCCTTCGAGGGTAATTGACTAGCCACGATTTTTTCGACATGTGGGTAATGTTAACCACGACATTGTTTGTGGGCATTTTCATTCAATCTGTGGGTAAATGTTGCACGGGATTTTCTAAGCTACCACGAAAATACCCACAATTGTCGTCTTGAATCTCATGGGTATATTTAGCCAACACATAATCCGTGGGTGTGTTCATTAAATCGGTGGTAAAATGTTTCATGGGGTTTTTTTACATTACCACCAAAATACTCACAAAATTTTTGAGGGTAATTCAAGGGTATACATAACCCACAATATAGTCGTGTGTAAATATCCAATGCTAAATTTTCCGTTTTACCCATGATAATTTATGGGTAAACTTAACCACGGATATTTAAATGTGAAAAAGCCAAGGGTAATATTAGGAGTTTACCCACAATAATTGGTAGGAAAGCAAAGGGTAATATTAGAAGTTTACCCACAATAATTGGTGGGTAATATTAACCACAAAAAGTACTGGTAAAAATTTGTGGGAATTTTTCGAAAAACGATTTGATTAAAATTTATATGAAATATCTGTATATTTGTAAATTTCACAAATTTTGAAAGAGTTGTAAAATATAAATTAGGCACCTCATATTTCTAACAATATAACAAACATAAACCAACTTTATTAAACTTAACATAAACATAAAATATTCGAAAGGAACCAACAACCTAAATTATCCAAAATAAAGCAAACAGCAACCTAAGATATGCAAACCAAAATAGGCCCCACATTATCTGCTTCATTGTTGTCTTCGGTGTCACTCTCAGTACTTGGGACAGGAATCTCAAGATGACTACACAAGAGCTCAAGAATTTGTTGTTCTTTACCGATCTTGCGAGTCAACTTTCTCTCCATTTCCAGGTACTTGTTCTCCAAAGGTTCAGGTGGCATATAAGCTGGCGAAGTTCTATTGGTGGGATTGGATAATAAGCAAATGCTTGTGAGCCAAGGCCATACATTTCTTTTCTTCACGCCTCAACCGCCTCATAATAAAGTGCTTGATTCATTCACCAACTGGGATGGCTTCGCCTGATTTGCCTCACGTGGCTCCCTCAAGCAAACATATTATCCTAATATTATATAGAGGTGAAAATGAATGATTATATACTAAATGAAAATGTTATTCACTTTTAGATCAAAACTTACATTGATTGTTTTTGCCTTCTTATCGATAAAGGTTTCCTCGTCATGATTTTTTGTATAGGTATACACAAAAAGATTAGAAGGATTAGGTGAACGCTTTAGTGTCGTTTCCTGCACACAAAAATGAAAAAAAAAATGAGAAACTAACAAAAACTTTCGAATTAGATTTACTTAAACAAACGATAGCATATTTTATTCTCATAGAACCACAACTAAGTTTCTTAAACTTACAAGTTTCTTCGCATGTTCATGATTTGATACGAACCCTCCAGTATGAGTCGATGGACCATCACCCTTCAGACGATCATGTGAATTTGTTTCTCGTTTCCCCTTGTACTCGGGTGTATCTCAATAACCTACAAAACCTGCCCAGGTGTCTTCACTTATAAATATTGGTTTTATCATTTTATGCCTAATGTCTCTCAAGAAATCTGTATAACGCTCAGAAGCCTTTGATTCCCATGTTGTCCTCACTTGTGTTTCAGTTGCAGGCTCCCAAACATAATGTTTCTACATTAATCCAAATCATTAATAACAACATATGTGATATATTTATATATCAAATAATTTAAATATAAGATGTTGAATACCTAAAATTCTTCAAAATAGAAGTTTTTGGTGTCTTGCTGCACCTTTCTCCACGTGAAGGCTCCATCATTAATTCTTTCTTTGAAAATCTTTGTTATTACTCGTGAGCATTGACTTGAATTTTCAAGGCTGTTATAATATGATGAAGATGATAAAATCAATATAATCACATGAAAATATGTAATCAACTATTGATATAATACACCTTAAACTTACAATCCATTCACAACAGTAAGTTGTTTTCTCCCTATTGCCACTGTTAGTGACTGATTTTTAGAGCTTTCATCATTTGATCGAGGGCCTGAATTTGTCACAATAACATTTTCACGAGATGTTTCATTGCCATTACCATTGAAAGTAGAATCACTAACAATCTCATCAGTTCTTCTTTCATGAGCATATGAGAGACCTCCTTTCCTTGTGTTCCTTCCAATTTCTCTCGTCATATCACCATTAGAATTTGAATCATCAAGAATCTCATCCGTTATTCCTTGAGGAGCATTGCTCCATTCAAGTTGGATTAGTTAGAGACTCGTTCGTTGTTCTAGGACGAGCATATGAGAGAAGTGGTCTTTTTGTGCTCACTCCCCTTCCTCTCGTCATATATGCAACTATTTAAAATACGAGATGTTAATGAGATAGTAAACAAAAGTGTAGATTAAACATTTACCAAAAAATAAAGCCATCACACAAGTCCAATTTAGTAACAATAATAATATATGTGACACAATATAACCCTTTCACTTATGTTAACAAACTATATACTTAAACAAACCATATTTCGTAGTCCCGATCCCGTACCGAATAGTGGTACCGATTTTTTTCCGAGTATAAATTAGTGGTAGGCTATGTGTACGAACGGGATTGGATATCGATCGCGTACGGTACGAGCGGGTTTTCCCGCTTTTTACGGGAATTTCCCGATTTGGTACAGTCCGATACGAATTAGTGGTCCCGATTTTTCACCTTATTTCGTAGTCGGTGGTATTTCAAGAATCTTACCGTTTCGGTCTGTACCGGTCGGTTCGGTTGGTTCGGGATTCGGTTCGAAATGCTCATCCCTACATCATTATATCCTCTAAAACAACTGAGTAACACAAGTCTAGAGCACTAAATACTTAAACAACCCATATACTGACTCAATCTCATCACTGCCCATATGTGAATATAAACCTATCTATATGCAGTAATGAAAACCAAATCCACTTGCTGACACAAGAAAAACATTCTCAGACGCATAAATATACTTTTGAACCAACATTATACTTGCAGACTAACTGAACCAATTTGAAGTCATGAACCCAAATATTCATAACAATAAACAATCACTATATAAATACTTTCAGTTGCCGCGAACACGGAATCTAAAGAAAAAAGGTTGTTTGATAAAAAAGAATGATAGAGCACTGATTTGTTTGAATAATTTGGTTCTGAAATATAACAAATTGTTCAAAAGCGTATGGAATGATCCATCGACTCAATTTTTTTTATCAAACACCTACACCTTTAACAGAATCTGTATTGGTCTTTGAATTGACCCATTAAAAAGCAATCATACAACCCCTTAATCTACACATAATTTTCATTTTATGTGGATTCAAATATTGAGATCCGATTTTTATGCAACCCCTTACTCTACAATTGGTCTTTGAATTGACCCCATAATCTACAATTGCTTTTTCATTTTACATAATCATACAACCCCTTAATCTACAAATGGTCTTTAATTAACAAAATAACATTTTCTTCCAAATACACCATCAATTGTAAAAGTTATATTCTAAGCATATGTTTGGCAAAAATAGATTGTGCTGATGCTGATGCTGATGCTGATGCTGGTGCTGGTGTTGTTGTTGTTGCTGTTGGTGATGTTGCTGTTGCTTAAAAAGATTATAAAAAGAGATTATTTTTATAAGCTACATGGAGTAACCTTTTATTTTCAGAGATTATGGAAGATTATTTTTTTTTATAATCTCTTATAAGCTATGTCTGCCAAACAAAGATTATGTTTAAAGTAGCTTATTTTTTGAAAAATAAAGATAATCTCTCCATAATCTTGTCAACATGGCTTAATAACTTTGGAAGCTATTTTGAGCCAAAAAAAAAAAAAAAAAAAAAAAAAAAACGATGTTGATTTCTTTGAAGGACAAAGCAATTTCTTTTTCACATGTTAATACTACTTTCTCATTTAAAAAAAGACTAATTCGTAGATCAACAAAATTGTTTTATAGATTATCAAATCAGCAAAAACAAAACTTGTTGGTTTAAGCAATGTACGAATTTTTTGATGACATTTACTGTCATTGCTCCAAAACACTTGTTCACTAAACTTAAAATCCAGAACTGAAAAAGCTACTTGGGAACATATAAGAAACATCTAAGAAACATCGACAATGATTAAAATGCTAAATATAAATCAAAACACTCCAATTAAGAAGAATGAAACCTTTGACATATTCAAACTATATGCTAATACGAAATTAGATTAGGCACATACCTTGTTAAAAGTTGTTATATTGCATCTACAATTCTTTGGTACCCACTATATTGAATTGAGTCAATGAAAATTATAAGCGATCATTGCCGCTATTTATTCAGCAACTGAGATCCGATTTTTATGCGATTGATATCATCTTATTGCTTCTACAATTCTTTGGAACCCTTATCATTTGCCACTTAATTTTCAATCGCTGCTTCATTTTCATTTGCCGCTTAGCTTACTTTTCATTTGCCGCTTAATAGTGAAAGGGTTTGTAATTGTGTGAATGTGAATGGACCAGACCAGTTGAAGCCTTAGATAGATGAAATGAATTAGTGAAAAAAAATATAGTCAAATGACAGCTAACAAATATTCAGTTTTTACTTATCAATATACGGTTTGCAATTATCTCTAACAACTCACATTTTTTAGTTATAGCATTATAAATAACTTTTTATTATTAAGTATGACAACATGAGGAATTTTCACATGCTTACTCTTATTTTGGTGCTTACCAAGTGATAAATCCCCACCATCCATCTAATTGTGGGGATAAATCCTAAGATTTAATATAGAAACCTAAGTCCATGTTTTTTTTCTTCTTTTTTTTCTCTTTTTGTCTTTCTTATTTATTAACATTTTTTTTTCTTTTTCCTTTTTTTTTTTTTTTTTTTCACGTTTTTTTATTAACATTTTTTTTCTTTTTCTTTTTTTTTTCCTTTTTTTAGAATTCACGTTTAATTTTTTTTTTTTTTTTATTCAAGTTTTTTTTTCGCTTTCATACGTTTCCATCTGTATTTATACGTTTTCGTTCATTTTTATACGTTTTCGTCCGCGTTCATGTGTTTTCGTCCATTTTTCTACGTTTTCATACGTTTACATCCGTTTTCTGACTTTTTTGTTCGTTTTCTAACGTTTTTGTAAGTTTCATAAGTTTTCGCCTGTTTTCAAACGTTTTTCTCCGTTTTCATACGTTTTTACGTTTTTGTCCATTTTTAGACATTTTTTTATGTTTTCAGACGTTTTCGTCTGTTTTCTTACGTTTTCATTTGTTTTCATACGTTTTCGTCCATTTTCTTACGTTTTCGTTCGTTTTCATCCGTTTTCTTTCGTTTTCGTCCATTTTTCATACGTTTTCAGACGTGTTTTTATGCTTTCATACGTTTTGGGCCATTTTCATCCATTTTCATACGTTTTTGTCTGTTTTTTTAGGTTTTCATATATTTTCGTCCGTTTTTAGACGTTTTCGTCTGTAATTTTATGTTTTCATGTATTTTCGTCCGTTTTTATACGTTTTCAGACGTTTTCATACGTTGTCATCCATTTTTTTACGTTTATGTCCATTTTTAGATGTTTTCGTCGATTTTCAGACGTTTTCGTCTCTTTTCAGACGTTTTCATCCGTTTTATACGTTTTCGTACGTTTTCATTCGTTTTTGTCCGTTTTCAGATGTTTTTGTCCGTTTTCAGACGTTTTTGTCCGTTTTTGTCCGTTTTCATACGTTTTTCATTCGATTTTGTACGTTTTTGTCCGTTTTCAGACGTTTTCATTTTGATATTTGTCAGTGACACTTATTTATCTCTTGTGATATAACACTGTAAAGAAAATAAAAATATTACATTCTTCATCGTGTATGTGTTATCACTTGTGATACTCAACTAAGAATGTGATGGTTGTGTTTTTGAAAATATTTTTTGTTTTATGATATTATGAAATATTAGAAAAGTTGTTCAACTGAAAACAAGAGATGTTATGATACTTTTATTAGACTTGTGGTGGATTTTTCTATTTAATGGATACATTGTGCATGTTTTGATAGGTTTTATAGCGGGATTTGAAAATATCTATGGCTGAATCAGCAAACTAAATAAGCTATGGTTGAAGATAGCACACATCTTTATAAACAAACTGAGAAAGCTCAAACAGCTGTGATATCACAGGTGATATCACCTCACTTGTGTGTACCTTTGATATCATGTGTGATATTACCGGCGATAGCATGTGTGATATCATAGTTTACATCACTTGTGATATATTGTGATATCACCTGTGATATCATGTGATATCACAAGTGAGGTGATATCACTTGTGATATCATGTGTGATATCACATGTTTTTGAGCTTACTCAGTTTGTTTATAAAGATGTGTGCTTTCTTCAACCATAGCTTATTTGGTTTGCTGATTCAACCATAGATATTTTTAAATCCCGCTATAAAACCTATCGAAACATGCACAATGTATCCATTAAATAGAAAAATACACCACAAGTCTAACAAAAGTTTCATAACATCTCTTGTTTTCAGTTAAACACCTTTTCTAATATTTCATATTATCATAAAACACAAAAATCTTCCTAAATATTTTCAAAAAAACAAATAAGAAAAATTAACAGAATCGTCACAGTAATATAATAAGTGGTGTTTATTATCATTTCTTTCATATATACTTGGTAAAATACTAAATTCTTATCACATTTGATATGAATTTAATATTTCACATTCTTAGTTGAGTATCACAACTGATAACACATACATGATGAAGAGTGTAATACTCTTTATCTTTCTTACAGTCTTATATCACAAGAGATAAATAAATGTCACTTAAAAATATCAAAATGAATAAAAATGAAGCAAACTAGGAAAATATAGACTTAACATATTCTTAAAATCAAACAAGTGTTGCATTAAATTAGCATTTTTTTGAACAAAATAAGAATTTACCTAAAGAAGCTTTAACCCTTTTATTTCTATTAAGAGTATAATATCACAAGTGATAGAAAACATTGGTTGCATTAAAAAAATATGCGCTTGTCAATTGCGATGAAAAGCACAAAAACTATCTTGAAACTGAAAATTATAAAAATATTATAAAACACATAGGTGATAATATATAAAAATATACAGACCAATGAAATATCCCAGGTGATATTAAATGTTAAAAAAACATACTTGTTAGTTTATGAAATATCACAAGTTATATTAGGCATTAATTTTTTTTTAATAAAATATCACAATTGATATTAGGCATGTAATATAATAAAGTTTAATAGTAAGCACGCAAACGTATGAAAGTAGACGAAAACGTATAAAAACGAATGAAAAGCGTATAAAAACGTATAAAACGGTAAAAAGCGTCTGAAAACGGATGAAAACGTATAAAAACGGATGAAAATGGACCGAAAAGTATGAAAACGGACGAAAACTTCTGAAAACAGACGAAAGCGTCTAAAAATGGACGAAAACGTAAAAAAATGGACGAAAGCGTATATAAACTTATGAAAATCGATGAAAACATAAGAAAACGGAGAAAAACGTAAGAAAATAGACGAAAACGTATTAAAACAGACGAAAACGTAAGAAAACAGACGAAAAGGTATGAAAATGGACAAGAACGTAAGAAAACGGACGAAAACGTAAGAAAACAGGCGAAAACGTAAGAAAACAGACGAAAACATAAGAAGAAGGACGAAAACATATGAAAACGGACGAAAACGAACGAAAACGTAAGAAAATGGACGAAAACAGACGAAAACGTAAGAAAACGTAAGAAAACAGACAAAAACGTATGAAAACGGACGAAGATGTAAGAAAACAGAAGAAAACGTATGAAAACGGACAAAAATGTAAGAAAACGGACGAAAACGTATGTAAACGTAAGAAAACGAACGAAAACGGATAAAAACGTAAGAAAACAGACGAAAACGTAAGAAAACAGACGAAAACGTAACAAGACTGACAAAAACGGACGAAAACGTATGAAAACGGACGAAAACGTAAGAAAATAGACGAAAACGTAAGAAAAAGGACGAAAACGTATGAATACGGACAAAAACGTAAGAAAACAGACGAAAACGTATGAAAACGGACGAAAACGTATGAAAACAGATGAAAACGTATAAAAAGCGGAAAAAACGGACAAAAACATTATGACGGAAAACGAAAACTAAAAACAAAAACAAAAAACAAAAAAAACGTGAAGTTATAAAAAGTGATTAAAAAAAGACAAATAATAAGAAAATAAATAAGAAAGATAAAAAGACAAGAAAAAAACATGGACTTAGGTTTAGACATATTAAATCTTAGGTTAATAACCACCATTAGATCAAATAAGATGAAAGGTGGAGATTTATCCCTTAGTATGCAAGAATTTTTGAGTATGCAAAATAAAGTGACAACATTAAGATTATTACTGATATATGATATTAAGGTGTGGGAATCGGGTTCGGGTCAAACGGTCAAGGCAGAAAATAACATACGCAAACTAATATTATCTGAATTTGATTTTATTGGGTTCACGATAAATTGGGTCAGATTCACTCGAGTCGGGTTCATATGCAATCGGGTCAACCCGAATATGAGTAATGTAATAGTATTGTCTATTTTTAATCGTTTAAATTTAAAAAAATATATATTTTTAAATATTTTAGAAAGCCCTTATTTAGGTATATCGGGTAACCCGAACCCGGGTTAGCCAAATATTTTCAACCTGATATCCGACCTTGTTTAGTATTTGAGTTACTCAGGTTCAAACGTAAATACAATTATTGACCAAGTATTACGACCATAACAGACTTAATCGGGTTTGGTTCACGTTCGAGTCCGGGTCCATATATACATAAGTTTGATAGATTATGTTGATTAATGATGTTGTTTTTAAGTTTAAAACTTGTATTGTTAAATTGAATGTGTATGATGTTCTATAATATTGTTTTATCAAAAGAAAATTTTATAAACGTACCTTTATCATACTTGTTTACGAAAATAGAAGTTGCATTTGAATGTTACGAAAATGGAATTTTAATATCATCCGTTGGATTAGATTATCCAAATGTAAAAAATTTAGGCGCAATTTAAACATACACGACACATGACAACAAACAAACGGCACATAAGAAAATAAACAAACAAAAATACACTTATGATACACGACGCATAATCAAAACCCACGTCGCATGATGAACCTGGTTGACCCGACGGTCGAAACGGTAATCCGGTGATTTGACTGGGTTTATTTGAGACCCGTTTTTCAAAACATTAGGTATAACTATATATACTTGGTAAACAATCGAGTTGAGCTCAAACTTTGTGAATAAGTATAAAAAACAGAGGCGAGCTTATTTTGAGTTGGTTTCGAACTTGAGTTTTAAGATTCGAGTAGAGTTGGATTTGTCTTATAACCTGACAACCAGAATCACCCAACCCGATAATCCGATTTTTTATCGGGTCGGGTTGCGGGTTACTTTTAAAAAACTCAAAACCCGACTAAACCCGACCCGATAACACCCCTAGTCCCAACCTCTTTTAATCGGCTTAATTAGTTGAGGTGGGATGTCGTTAATTTGTACTTTTTTTTTTTTGAGAGTTAGTAAAATTATTGCTTTTCAAAAACAAATAAAAAAAATGGAAATGTAACAGCTCAGGCATTGAGGATAGGCAAATGCTTTGAAAACAGGATTAACATTCAAAAAGAAAGCAAAGAAGATCAAATGAACAATAAATATATGCGCAAATAGCGATAATAGAAATGTACCTACATAAATTGAACACAATAATTTAGGCACAAAAATTAACCATTGCCAAAATTATGGGCATAGTTATACCCATAAATTACACACACCGAATTACTCATGAACACGGAAGATGAGTCTAATAACTGGGTAATGTAAATTTAGCCACGGAAAATTACACGCGATATGTTAAACGGGAAACCCGGTGTGCGAAAATTTACGGGTATAAACTTTACCCATTAATCACCCACAACTATTAACACATATATAAAATATGTGGGCAATCTGTGGGAAACAAAAAATTACCCATATAATTAACCATGACTTTACCCATCATAATAAATTCATGTGTAATATGTGGGAAATTTTTTAGGGGGAATCATTTAGCCACAGGCTACACACGATATATTATTTTGTGGCTAAATTATGGGTAAAATCGTGGAAAAGTCGAGGTAAAATTCTCAAAGTGTTTGGATTTGCTAATTGTGGGTAACTGATGGGTAATATGAGGGTAAAGACCCACGTATCAATGTCCGTGGGTAATTTCCATGGGTAAAGCCCTGTTTTCTTGTAGTGATCCTCAAGCACATGCTATCTTCCTTCCTTACTTAATCTCTGACCATTGTTCTTGTATTCTCATAATTCCTAATGCAATGCAGAAAAGAAGGAGATCTTTCAGATTTGCCAACTTTGTTGCTGATAAAGCAGAGTTTTTACCACTTCTTGAGAAACACTGGAATGAAGATATTCAAGGAAGCAATATGTTCAGAGCTGTCAAAAAGCTTAAAAACATTAAGATACACCTCAAACAGCTTGCTTGAAAGAATGGAGATATTTTTGAAAATGTCTGTCAGCTTAGAGAAGTTGTGAAAGAAGTCCAGTGCAAGATTGATAAAGACCCTGGGAATATAAATCTTAGAGATCAAGAATGTGATGTCTTAAAGTCATGTGTGGAAGCTCTGAATGATGAAGAGAAGCTATTATTTCAGAAAGCAAAAATCAAATGGCTTGAAGCTGGAGATAGGAACAATGCATATTTCCACAAAGTTCTCAAGAGTAGACAACATAGAAACAGAATTGAGATTATTAATGATGATGATGGTAATAGGCATGTGAGGGATGAGGTTCCTAAGCAATTTGTAAGGCACTTCCAAAACTTTCTAGGAGTCAATCATCCAGTTCAGAAAATGAATAATTTAGAACACATTATTAAGTCCAAACTGTCAGAGGAGGAAGCTACATATATGATTAGAGAAGTGAATGATGAAGAAATCAAGTATGCCATGTTCATGATTGATTACAACAAAGCTCCAGGTCCTGATGGCTTTTCATCTCATTTATTCAAGAAAGGGTGGAATGTGGTTGGCAAGGATGTTTGTAAAGCAGTTAAAGAGTTCTTTGAGTCTGGGAATCTTTTAAAGGAGGTCAATTCCACTCTTATCACACTTGTCCCTAAGAACAAAACTCCAACAAAGGTCTCTGACTACAGGCCAATTGCTTGCTGCAATGTGTTATTTAAATGCATAAGCAAAATTCTTACTGAGAGAATGAAGGCTGTCTTGGGTAAGTTGGTTAGTGTTAATCAGAGTGCTTTTATTCCTAATAAGCATATTCAAGACAACATCCTTCTATCACAAGAACTTTTGAAAGGGTATAACAGAAAAGAGGACCCTAAAAGAACTGCTTTGAAGATTGACATACAGAAAGCATATGATGTTGTTAATTGGCAATTTTTAGAAGAGATTCTTGTTGGTTTTGGGTTTCATAGTAAGATGGTTAAATGGATTATGGAGTGGGTATCTACTACCACTTTTTCTATCTGTATTAATGGGGAAAGGTATGGCTATTTCAAAGGTGGGAGAGGGTTAAGACAAGGAGACCCCATTTCTCCTTATATGTTCACTCTTGTTATGAAAATTCTAAATCTGATTATTATGGAAAAGGTGGAAAGAGATGAGAACTTCAAATATCACTTTGGATGTAAAGAATTGAAGATAACTCATGTTTGCTTTGCTGATGACCTTCTTATGTTCTGTCATGGGGATTGTTATTCTGTATCTGTTCTTAAGAATGCTATTGAAGATTTTGGTAATTACTCTGGATTGCTTCCTAATTACCATAAAAGTACAGTCATATTTGGAAGTCTTAATGAAGATGATAAAAGAAGTATTTTGGATGTTGTCCCTTTTAAAGTGGAGAAGCTTCCAGTTAGATATCTTGGAGTGCCTTTAATTGCTAAGAGGTTAGGAGTCAGAGACTGTGCAAGTATCATTGATAGAGTTAAGAGCAGAGTTACTAACTGGAAAAATAGAAGCTTGTCTTATGCTGGAAGATTACAGTTAGTAGCTTCAGTTTTGGAATCTATTCATGCCTATTGGGCATCAGTTTTCCTATTGCCTATGTCTATTGTCAATGAAATCAACAAGTTATTAAAAGGTTTTCTATGGAATCAAGCTGAAGAATCTAAATGGAAAGCCAAAATTGCATGGAAAAATGTATGCAAGCCAAAGAGCAAAGGAGGTCTTGGTCTTAAAAACTTAAGTATATGGAACAAAGCTATGATCATTAAGCATCTCTGGCATGTGGTTATGGATAAAAATTCTCTATGGGTAAAATGGATTAATACAGTCAAACTGTAAGGGAAAATGTATGGGCCATAAGTGAGGATATTAATGATAGCTGGAATTGGAAGAATATTCTGAGACTAAGGCAAGAAGTGTGTGAATACATGGTCATGCAAGTGGGCAATGGTAGAAAAGCTTGCATGTGGTTTGATAATTGGAGCTCTATTGGAACATTGTTTAAATTCTTATCCTATAGAGATTTATACAATGCAAGGCTAAGTGCTGATACCAAAGTAGCTGATATGATTGATAATGGTACATGGAAGTGGCCTAATGATTGGTATAATAAGTTCCCTTTGATAACACAACTCAATGTTGTCTCCATTAACAACAATGTGGATGATCAGATAAAATGGAAAGGCAACACAGGAAAAATTGGTAGTTTCTTTGTAAGCTAGGCATACAGAGATCTTCAACATAGTGAAGATGATGTAAAGTGGTATAAATTGGTGTGGTTTTCCCAGAATATTCCTAAATGCTCTTTCATTCAGTGGCTAGCTATTCATGGAAGACTTAATACTCAGGATAGGATAAGGAAATAGGGTTCATATGATTTGATGGTTTGCCCTCTATGTTACAGTGATATGGACTCCCACACTCATCTTTTCTTCAAGTGCAGCTATGCTAATTCTATTTGGAGGGAAATTTAGATCAAAATTAATGTGGTTTGTGATGGTATGGAATGGAATGAAATTGTGGAGAAATTTACTGTTATGCCTAACAGTAAATCTATTGATAGCATTCTAAGAAGATTGGGCTTAGCTAATTGTGTCTACTTTATTTAGCAAGAAAGAAATAATAGGCTATTCAAGAATGAATGTAGAAAATGGGAAGATCTTGTAGC
This sequence comes from Chrysanthemum makinoi, assembly GCA_910596185.1. NCBI lineage: Eukaryota > Viridiplantae > Streptophyta > Magnoliopsida > Asterales > Asteraceae > Chrysanthemum > Chrysanthemum makinoi. The sequence goes on along the minus strand of OU343221.1, from coordinate 37,243,271 downwards.
CACCTGTAAAATTTCACTATCATCAACCTTCATATTAATAAACTAGGTTGTTTATCAAAACTTATTTGAGCTAAGTTGAGCATTTTAGCATGTACGTTTCATTTTATTGCATAAAAATTTATGCATCTCTGAGTAGTCTTATTTAATCATGCCCGATATTTACGATAATGAAATCAGTCTCACAAGAAATTTTCTTGTCTTACGAGCCGCATGCCGTATACCGACACTAAATTAGTTATGGCTAAAGTCAAATAAATATTTCTACGAGTTAGAATTAATATTTTATTTTATTTTTTTTTACCTTTATAAAAACATGCCAAAAATTATATATTACACGTTTGCGCAAAAGCATCAAACCGGGACACCGTGACCCACATTTAAGCTCAAACGGCGACGACGAAATACATAACGAAAATTTGAGATAATCTTTACGTTACCACAAATTACAACTCATAGTGTCACATGTTATATTAAAAAGATGTGAAATGCTACCTTACACATTATGAACTAACTAATAACATATAACATCCATACACCTTGTTAAACACTAGACTATTGAGATCCTTTCTTCTTTTTTTTTCTTGTAACCGAATATACCCACAAGAGGTACACCCATCTCTTCCAAAACTTGCAAATACATTGACTTTGAAACATATCTTGAGAAGTAAACATAAAACCCCACATGTAACCAAGCATTTTGACTTTTGAGACATGATTAAGCATATTTCCCATGCACACAACACATCTCACTTTTTTTCTTTGTCCTTTGGCTGCCGTATACCTCATAATACCACAATCAAATTGTTAGTTTTCCTTTAATACTACCTAGGTTCTAGTATAATCAAGATTTCATATATCAAAGCTCAACATAAACTCTTGGTCTTTAACCAAAAGTTCTTCTCCTTTTTCTTCTTAAAAACCCACGAGCCACAAGTTCATCACACATTTCACTTGCAAAAATCTCACCAAAACCTCTAAGTGTATTCAAGATTAGTCTTAGAAGATTGGGTAAAGAATCTTAGAAATAAGCTAGGAGCTTGGAAGCAAGTTTGGGTTAAAAAGATTGTCCTTGGTCTCCTTCTTGTTCGAACCTCACTCAAATCTTTGTAAGGTCTCCTTCCTAAACTAAACTTACGCATAAGCTTGCATATGTACATTTGATATTTCACGACATACTACTAATATGTTCAAGTTTGAAAATAAAAATGAAACATGTTCTTGTATACTACTCGACAATATAAACACATATGAGTAGGAACTTGTGTTTCGAGCTTGTGTGGTGATCTTGAAACTTGCTTAATATTTATGAACATCTCGAAAGAAAATAAGCTAGTGCTTATTTGTTTACTCGACACACACACACACACACACACATTTACGGTTTAATGGGAGTTTTCTTTGGACTAAAAACAAGTAACTAAGTAACTATAAACTTAAAGCTAACTTGGGTGTTAACACACCTTTGGAATAATGTTAAAAGGCTCACCTTGGACGTGTGTTTTCGTCCGACAAATCTGAAACAAAAACGATTCACAAACGCACGCATGCATGCCTACTGTGAAATATTTACTAAAGGAAAACGCAGCATAAGCATGTATTTAAGCCCACTGTGAAGAGAAGCTAACACAAAAAGTGGAGCTAGTCCACTGGTTGGGACGATGCCTTGTGAACGTGAGGTCCTTGGTTCGAAACCCACTGGTGGCATTTTGTCCATTCTTTTTTTCTATGTAACTATCACTCTTGGGCAAAACATACCCCTCCACTTCAAATTCAACTAATACTTGAGTAAATATTAAAGGTGTAACAAAAGTAAGTTTTAAAAGTGATTTACTAAAACAGATTTTCGAGGGACTAAAAGTGTCAAATCTGGAAACTTTAAAGCACATGATATTAGGGGTACAAAGTGTCAATTTCTAAAAGTTTAGGGGCTAAACTTGTACTTTTTGTAAATTAAGGGTAAAAAGTGTAAATTTGAGAAAAGTTTAGCAAAACTTATGATTTCATTATAAACCCGTAAAAATAAGAATATTGAACTTAATATTTTCAAATAACGATAAGATTTATTCCATGCACAAATATATATATAAGTACATGTGTATGTTTTAGAAAATCATTAAGTATATGTAAAGATATATATATTCCGATAAAATACTCGGGGAATCTAAATACGTTAAAATGCTCTATTATTTTGGTCGTAAACCAAAACGTATATCATTATTCTGAGACTTGCCATACAAATTATAGGTCGCGTGACGGTACATCGTGCTCATACTACTTGACTTTACACTACTCGAATACCATTTGCTAAGGTGAGTTCATAGCCTCGCCTTTACTTATTTCTTTCAAACCCCGCGAGGGAGATGCATGCTATAAACTAGAACACAAGTCTTTTCTTAAACTGTATGCTTGCCTGATCATTATTATTATAGCCTAAGTTGCCTGCCATAAGTCCCTTACATCATGAACCATTAATCACTTGCTAGTGAACGCGAATATTGTGGATAGTACTATGGGAATTAACGACCCCGACTCGGTTATCGGAAATAACCGGGGCGCACTATATTTGGTTAACTATGGAATTGGCAATTCCATCTCTGAGGGCAATATTATTACTTACACCAGTAATTAGGTGTATGCAGTTAGTTTGGTGTCATGAGCTTAGTGCACAATAATAATCTATGTTTTTCATGGTGATTGTATTCGAAGCAATTATCATCTCTTACTTGTGTTCAACCATTTATTTAAACCTATGAATATCACTCAACTTTTGTTGACTTTTTAAGCATGTTCATCTCAGGTACTAATTAGAATATCACGAAGGCGTGGAGTGGACGTCATGGGACGCTTGAAGTGGTGTTGTTTTCAATTAAAGTTATCATTTCGTAAATATTTAAACTATCTTTTGTGTAACCTCAAAACATGTGGTATTCCTTTTTGTGTTTCCAAAACGCTGAGTTCTATGAAATGGTAACTACCTTTTATTAAAACGTCTCTTTAGAGTCGTTTTCTATAATTTATGACTATGATCCTCTAAGTAATACCCCAAATAGTCTTCCGCTGTCACATTGTGATTTTGGGGGTGTTACAGATCTCCTCAAAGTTGTTACTGATAACATTAGACTCAGAATGTATAGCCTGAAAGTCAAAAATTCTATTGCAGTTAAAAAAGCTCAAGAGAATTGGGATGTCAAAATGCAAGTGGTTTAGAAGATTATGCATATGTATTCTGAATCTCAAAGGTCTTTGGGTTAAGGGGTGTTAATGCAGATGGCAAGTAACTTGGGAGCAGCCTAAATCCTGGATCTCTTTTATTCAGATTGTGGATCTGATTGGAGGTAGCAATTTGGTATAAAAGTAATTCATGTGGTTTAGTGCCTTCTTCCATAAGGTAGTTTCCTGCATTCAGTATATAAGATAACTGTCATATGTTGTCTTACATGGTATATTATGGAATTTCATTCAAAGTTGATAATCTTTGGATAAGCAGAGCTGTGGATTGTTTTTTCTGCTGAAATAGAAGTAAAGGGATTGTCTTCTCTTCTGCTCTATATAGGTTGTTAACCTTCTCTTAAGGGTCCTAAGTTTGAGGAAACTGATGAGGTGTGTTCACTTAAGATGATGGCTCTGTACTTTGGGTTTCGTTATAGTATCATAGCTGTAGTTGGTCTATCATCTCTTTTCTAGGCCTTTGTTAGGTAATTGAAGAAGTGTTTGGGTCAATTTATAGTCTGTGGTCTATATTCGATACACATAAAGTGAGTTTCCATCTGGTGGGGCATGTTTCTAGGAATTATGAGGAGTGAAAGATGAACCTACATGGTCCTAGATATGCTCTACTAAGGAGGTAATGGTTGGTATTCACTGCAAGGTGTGTGTTCCCATCTGTGTGAAGCCATTGTAGTAGATGGAAATGTAGCACAGTTGGTATAGCCCTTGCAGTGGAGAGGTTATGGGTTCCTAGTGAAGCCACCAATCTAGCTTGTCATGGTTATTGTGGTGGCAGGATGAATGATCATGATGAGTAGATAAGGTGGAAATGTAGCTAGATTGTTAATGGTGCATCAAAAGGTGATTTGGAAATGCTGCAGTTTGGAAGTTTTCTGCAGTCTTGTTTGTTGGTAATCTGTTTGCCTATAGAAGTTGTATTTTGGCTTATTGATTGTATGAGATATCTCTTGTTATCTGTTGTTGCTATTGTTATAGTATTACAAGAGTTATGGGCATGTCTGTAACTCTTTTCATTACTTGTACTTGGCAATTGTTATTAATAAGATATGTTCACCTTTGGCACCAAAAAGTTAGAAAATAAAATCACTTATTTTTATGAAAATCAGATGTACATATCAACCTAGATATGTTAGACCACCTATAATAAGGGCTTGAACATCGAGGCGTGGGGCAAGGTGGACGCGTCTTCTTTATTACACCCACCCAGCGAAGACGCATGCAAGACCAGAAAAATGAGAACTCAGTCGTCTCCAAGACTGAGTCGTGTGAGGCTTGTTGTGTGTGTGTTTTATTAAATGGCTTTAATGCATTATTATATCCATTAAGTGAGAACAAAAGAAAAAGAAACACCCTCAAAATTGGTGGTGAACTTTTTTGTAGAGAGAGAAAACTGATGTGACGTTGATGAAGTTGGTTGAAGTGCTTTCTTATTACGGGTAGCCTTATTGACATGTGAGGATTATATGTTTGTTCAATCAATAATATCACTACTTTTTCTCCTGTAATATAATAAGGAGACACACTATTTTTACGTCACTAATCACGTACGTTTTAGTGTGTAGATTGTGGCTCAAACTAATGGCTTCGTGCTTTAAATCTGGCTAGGTTATGTGTTTGGTTGACAAGGTCAAAGTAGTTTTGACATATGATCTAATGCATCGGGCTTGTGCCAACTACACTTAAAATAACATGATACTCAAATATGTTCTACAATAAAAAGTTTGTTTCGGTTAACCACTTATATATTACCGTGCTAGCATTGAATTTGATGTTTGGACGTAATATTTTGGTCTGAGGTTCCATCGATATCAAAGTCAGTGGAAATTTATTACAATAAATCAGATCGCAAACTGTATCAAGCACAAGTAGTAAAATTTCAAACGATAACACGCTGAAGAACGAAAAAACGAGAATGCTACAAGTCTAACCGAGTCTTTTATTCTTTCCTTAGTTAATATAGCATCGTTTGGTTAAAAGCTTTGTGGTGTTCGTCTTTAGGGTTCTTCAATATAAATCAATTGAGTTCGTAGTTTTGTTTATCCTTGAACTTGTGCGGTTAACCACATGTGTTCAATTTTACGTTCGGTCTCGGGTTTGTTGAAGGTTCGTTTCCAACATATGCCAAGGTCATGATCAATTTTTAACCTAATTTCCAACTATGATTAATTTGAGCTCCTATATGTTGTGATGAGGTTAAGTTTATGGTTGTGGCAGTTTTCTTGGGGTGCTCTAAGTTACTTTCTGTCAGGATTATTTGTAACTTTTCGTATTTTAATGAAGATTATTTACACCTTTATACCACCTCCTTTCTTAAAATATCTTAGCAAAAATTTATCAATTACCGCAAAAAGCAAAAATGCCACTACTAGCAGGGACGGAGCTATGCGGATGCCCGGAACCTCTAGAAATTTTTTTGATGTAGTGTTAACTTAAAAAAAAAAAAAAACATCAAATGTTTTTAAATGTATCTTAAATGCACCCGGTCTATTGAAAAGTGTTTCTATATTACGTTTCTAGAAAATTTGTACACCCGGTTATATTTGGTACTGGTTCCGTCTCTGACTACTAATGTAGTGTAGTACCGTAAATATACTCGTGATATACCAAATTTATTTTGACGTTATATACCTTCGTATTTCCAAAACTTGAATACTCCCTCAATTTGAAAACATAACAATATATAAGCACATGTTTGGTTGGAGGGGTTTTAGTAGGGTCATTGGACTCATGGTAAAGAATATATGCTTGGTTCATTTTACTCAACTTTTTAACCGATGAAATTTCTCTATCCTTATTAAGAGACCGTTTGGTTTGTAGACGGGTTTAGGATTTGTATTTGTATTAGGATTAGATTTTGGATTTGGGTTTTGGTTTTAGATTTGATGTAAGAAAGAGAAAATATATTATAAAAAGACAAATTATTATTTTATAAATTTATATTTAAATTTTATATTAGGTTAATTATATTTAAATGTAAAAGGTATAAGAGAGAAAAGACATGTAGGCTCTCAAATCCACTACAATCCCACCCATCTATCTAGTATTTGAGTATGGTAGTCTTTGAGGGTTTGAACCCCAATTTTAAAACCTATATTTTAAACCAAACAAAGGTTTTAAATCACCTTTAAGACTTTAAGTCCAAACCAACAAAAAACCCCATACCAAACGGGCCCTAATTTGATATGTTTTCTCTCCTTTGTCAAGATGTGAAGCTCATATTTTTCTTCTTCCAATGATTTTTTTATAATAATATCAAAATTCAATTTTTTATTTATATTAAATATAACTTAATAAAATATTATTTTATTTATACTTTCTCTCTCTCTCTTTCCAAATCCTAATTTAAGGGTCCGTTTGGTATGGGGGTATGGAATGGCTTTCGAGTTGATGTGACATTAAATAATTGTTTGATTTTATAATTTGAGAGAGGGAACGGATCCATCAAAAATAGATTGAAAGATAGTGGTGTATGTAAGTTTTAATGGTATTAATATTTTAAGTGTGCCCGTTTACACTTTATTCTCATCTTTCTCCACATTTATTTTAGTTAATAACAATTTTTATTACAAAACTATTATATAAAACAAATAATATTATTAAATATTTTTTTTCTCTCTCCTACATCAAATTCAAATCCAAATATAAATCTTAAGCCAAATTTAAATCCAAATCTAAAACCAAATCCAAATCGTAAACCCACCTACAAACCAAACGGGCCCTAAATCAAATCCAAATCTAAATCTTAAACCCACTTACACACTAAATAGGCCAATTGATGAAAGTTTTAGGCCCGTTTGGTTTGTAGGTGAGTTTAGAATTCGGATTTAGATTTGGATTTAAATTTGGATTGGGATTTGGATTTGGATTTGATGTAGGAGAGAAAAAAATATTTAATGGTATTAATTAGTTTATATAATAATTTTGTAATATAAAAAATTATTATTTGAAATAAATATATAAAGAGATGAGAGTAAAGAATAAGTGGGCTCCACTAAAAATATTAATACCTACAAATACCCACCTATTTATGTATATTTTAATCTTTCGTTCTTAAATTCATTCCTCATTTTAAAATATACAAACAAACATATGTTAAATCAAACAAAAACTCATACTACACCCCACACCAAACGCACCCTTAATTGATAACAAGACATTTTCTCTTTCATTATAAAAAATTAAAATAAGCATGCAATTTATTTTAAAAAAAGTCAAAATAAAAAAAAGTCATTACTACTATTTAGTATTCATACATAAATAGTAAACACATTTTTAGGAAAAAGTATAACAAGTAAATAAAAAGTAAGGTGAATCACCAAAAGGTCTCTGGTCTAACGGTATGGAGGTTTTACCCTCTTAGATAAGGTATTAACTTTGAGTTTTGTTTAGGGCGATAAGGGTTTCCTCTCGCGTGCGTAAAGAGAAAGGTGTCATTGCCTTCTGGGCTGGACCCAAAGTGGTTGTGTGGGCTCGCTACGCTTTCTGAGTTAGAAGCCATGTAGCCACAATTGCCGTTAAAAAAATGTAAGGTGGAACTTATTTGTATTTTTAATTAGGTGAGAACAATTTTTATTTGGTTAATATTGTAAGGATTTAATTTTTTTTTTTTTTTTTTTTTGTGAAAAATGAAAATGAAAATGAAACATAGCGTACAACTATATAAATCACAATTGATTTTAAGCAAATATTATTTTTTACATACATACAATTAATACACCACATTACAAATATATACAACTAACTAAGCACAATGTACAAATACAAATAAAACTAAAAACACATTATTCAATACATACAATTAATACACAATTTAATTCACCCTTTCATCAAAATATACAACTCTTTAATCACAATGTACAATCTAATTAATCTTCTAAAGCATAAATCTAAAATCAAGCAGCTCAAAATAAAATAATACAATTTAATTCACCCCTTCATCAAAATATACAACTTTTTAATCACAATGTACAATCAAATTAATCTTCTAAAACATAAATCTAAAATCAATCAGCTCAAAATAAAATAACATTTGTTCGCTAAAAAAATTAGTCACAGAGTACCCGCCTCCGCATCTCGCGGGTACGCTGCTAAAAAAAAGCTGCAACGGAATGAGCACTGAAAGTATATAAATCACATCGTAAATTACGCTTTATACGTGGCACCATACACTATTTATTTACCACAAACGTGGCACCCCACCATTACCCCACCTTAAAATTTTATAATTTTTCAAAAAAAAAATCCCATACCTTCCATTTCCTTTAAATACATCCCTCGAGTAGAGTTAGGTTTGCCAATTTAGCAACCCAAACCCACTCTTTAAAAAACACATCATCATCTCCTTCTCCTTCTTCATCCTTCTTCAAAGTCATGTCTAACCCGACCCGACGCCCATCCACCATCCTCCGTTCCCACTCACCTTCTAGAAGATTCCAAACCTCTTCCTCCTCTTTCCCTAACCGCAGCGCGTCACCTACACGCGTTAACCTCTACACATCTTCACCTTCATCCTCCTCCGTGAAATACACGCTCCTCGACAAACCAAAGCAGTTACAACAGAGTCCACGTAGGATGTGTATGTGTTCGCCTACGTCACATCCAGGCTCATTCCGTTGCAGCTTACATAAAAACACAAACAGTACTCAACATACAACTAGAACGACGTCGTTTCCGTCGAATCGGTTAAATGCGAGGAGATCTGCCATGACGAATTCGTTAGTGAGGATAGGTACGGTTGAAGGAGGTGATCTGGTGAAACGTGCTTTGTCGGCGTTGATTCGACCGTCGTCGCATCAGCAGCGGCGGAGAACGTCGTTTCAACGGATGAAGAGCCGGTTATCTGTGATGACGTCAGCTAATGATCTATAAGTTGATGACTTTTGGACGGGACGGATAGTTTTTTTTATATATAATCCGATTACCGAATGAAATCCTGAACTGGATAGTAGTTTAATTTCTGATCTGTGTCTGTAAATAGTAATGAGAATATATAAAAAAAAATATCAGTTGCACTGGTTCAAGTTTTTTAAACAAATTATTTTTTAAATCCGACCTCTTAACGAACTGATTTGTAGCGTAGTTTTCAAAAATTATCGACCATAACTTCGGGATTAAAAACTAAATGAAAATGAAATTTAGATCAAGTGAAACTATAAATCAGTTAGATGATGTTAGTTAAGTTTTTTCAGTTACGTGTTCATAATCATGCCGTTAAGTTCCGTACAATTCGTTCATTCAATTTCGTGTTATTCCGTTACGTCACGTTATCCTTTAAGTTCCGTTGAATCGTCCGTAACGTATTTCGTTAACTGCGTCTGTAATTTTTGTGTTTATGAGTTACTGATTGTGTGTTATTTTCTACAGGTTAATGAATTCTATGGTGAAAAAGGTGAAGGTGACGACGTCGTTTTGGTTTGATTATGGATTTTTGACTGTAGTAAGTCAAAGTGATTTGAAGTGTCGTGCCGTAACATGACTTATTTTATCTTCAACAGTAACTGACCGCCATTGACTATTATTGTTACCGGATTAACTGGCCTATGCTTTCTGGAGAATATGGACCGTTGGATTGACTTAATATTAACTTATTTTTTTAAAAAGTTAACGACAGCAGATAAAACTAAAAAAAAAAATTGAATAGGCAGCCGTTGGGCGTGACCCTTTTAATTTCAGTCAATTATCAGGAGGCATCCAGGTTTTTGACTCAGATGTACGCAGCTTAATTTAATCATTCGATTGGACATGACAAAATCGGTGACAACTTTATGTTGCGAGCTTTTGACTCAAATGGAGCGGAAGCGTGTGATCGGTGTTTCAACTTTTTCTAATGGCCAACTTAAGCAATTTACGTGATGAGATATGAAATTAAAACATTTTACGTGTAGGGACAGAACCAAGGGCTTCCATAGGGTTCCGAGACAACCATGGATTTTTGTGTGGTCGTGTTAATTTTGTTACAAAACATCGACTTTTTATAAAAGCAACTAGCCTCAAAAAATTATTTATTAGTCTTGTACCACGTATGATTTTTATTAATGTATCCGATGACTTTGTGTTCTGATGAAAATATGATTGAAAAACCAGATTATTATGAAAGCCATCTCTTTATAAACAAGATTAATTTACTCCATAAACTCGTAATAAAAAATTGTGACTAGAATAATTTAAGCTTTGTTTAAGATGAAGATAATGAAATCTAGTAATTAGAAGAAAAAACCTTAAGCTGTATTGAATAAGACATTAGTTGGACAAGGACGTTTTATAATAAGTTATTATGCGCAAGTTGTAATAGAATAGAATTGGTTTTGGTCTAAATTGAGTTTGTATATTAGTTGTTTATTTGAAGAGGTAGGATGATTTTTGAAGTAAAGGTTGTTGCACATCAATTTAGTATCGATGGTGTTATTATCTTTGTATTTTCAACAAAAGAGAAGGAAAAAGTGCACCATACCATGATATCATGTACCTTATCTACAATGTATGGACGTATGGGTTTGGTCTACGAGATAACATAAATAATAGATCGTGTAGAAAATGTCGCATAGAAAATGGTCATGTTTGTATGGTTGACATATTTCTGCTTTTTAATCTTATAATTAATGTGAGTGCACTTTTTGCGAAAAAAAAATTGGTTAACCACGCAAACTAACCATGTAAGAAACATTAATAGAGCGTTAGTTTAACGGTTGGAGTACTTGTATTTGAGTCAACTGACCCAGATTTAAATCCCATCTTTGGCATTTGATTCATATAGGTACCCACCTTCACAAAACCTATTGGCACACTGGAGAGACTTTGTGGAATAAGAGCTCAGGGGTCCGAGTCTTGGCTCGTGCTCACTCCAATTGGTACTCCACTAGGTCAGAAGAGTTACCGAAGCTATTCCTTGTAGAATGAACAATGGCTGATGTCAAAAAACACCGGGATCAATGTATTCACACCAATCTACAACTTTTTTTTAAACCGTGTAAGAAGCTATGAATTGTATCTTAGACCAAGTGTAACAAAGAGTAGCCACATCAGCGGCAACTCATGTCAGCTTAGCTTTCATTTTTCACAAGCAATTTTGTGTAACAAGTTGATTACTATCACAATCAAAATGTATATCATACTTAGACACACATATATATTTCAATAAAACACACACACACACACATTAAAAAAAATATTGAAGATTCTGTCGTACAGTCGATCGAGTTTTACATAAATTTTATTTGAGAACGCGTCTCTTATGGTCACCGTAATAGAGGTGACTGTAATCATAGTGCGCATGACCTGATCGTCCGACCCTATATTACGGATGGTCTTTATTTAGATAGATGAGATATAATGAATTTAGGTAATAAATTGTTAAATGTGTTTAGTGAAGTGTCTTTAAAGGGTTAAGGAATAAGTTTGGTTTAGTTAAAAAAAAAAGTTAAACATCAAATAGAACATATTTTTCAACAAGGATGACAAAAACCAACTACACATTTTTTATTTTATTTTTTATTAAAAAAAAAAAAAAAAATATATATATATATATATATATATATATATATATATATATATATCTCATAAATCGTTAATCGTTAAGTAGACTAATTGCATCATCGTATTGACTAAGTAGACTAATTGCATCATCACATCGACCATAAAATCATCTTTCATTAAAGATGGTGCTTTTATGTACTTTCGATTATTTATTTATTTATTTGCATTGTAATTTACGTTTTGAAGAATTACATGTGATTTGTAATATGAAAATTCACATGTGATTTGTGATTTGAAATTTAAAACTTGCATCACAAATTATATGTGACTTCGTATTGTCTAATATCTGATACACATATAAAAAATGAAGAAAAAAAAAGTTTTGTCGAAAGTACATTGAAGCGCTCGTTTAATGAGAGATAAAAAAATTCCATCGTGACGGTGTATTTTTTTTGTCGCCCCAACAATTTACCGTTTGAAGGATATTTTATTTTTGAAATGATGTTGAAAAGTTAGTTTTTTGTTTTGACAAGAAATGAATAACCATGATTTAACTATTTGATTTTTAAAATTTTGTTGATATTTATTGAACTCACCCTATGGAATAATGACATAATAAACATTTTAATTTTTAAATATAGTTTGTTAGGGTAGTAGTCTAAAGGAGGATTATGGTGAACAAACTTTTGGATGAATTTAAGTTGGATGGGAATTGTTTACCAAACATAAAAGTTTCCAGAGCTGTTTTTACCTAGATATGCATGGGTGGGTTTTAATAAGAGCTATAATCCGATGAAGTTAAGTTAGATGACTAATGTGCACCTAACATAAGTCCCTTAAAAGTGATATTGTCTCCCTTAAAAGTGATATTGTCAATTTCTAAATGTTCATGCTCGGATCTTAGCAAGGGCTCACATCAATGAGCCTATACTTCAATCGCCGCAACATCGTACCCTTTTGACATTGCAATTAATAAGTTCGACACTTGTGTGCAGATAAATAATTACTGTACTTATTAATTGCAAAGATCACGAGTTTTTACTTTGTTATCATTTCTCAATAATTATGGTATTATACGATTTAATTTTATGCTGGTTGAGAGACGGTCACGAGTTGGGATTGTCTCAAGTTGTTTTTACAACTTGAGTCAAGTTGAACATATGTGAGCCATTAGATTTGATCAAATGGCTCAAATCAAAAGAACATTCTTTTAATTTGAGTCATTGTATCAAATCCAATGGCTCACATCCTACGAACTTGACTCAAGTTGAAAAAACAACTTGAGACAATCTCAACCCAACCGTCACTAGATGATCGACATAAATACTTCTAAGTGATTAGTTTTAAGGGTCAATTGCGTATATACCCTCTAAAACTTGCATATTTGCATATATACCCAAAACATGCTTAAAATGCATTGTACATCATGCAATAAAAACTTGTATTATGGGGAAATATGCAAGTTTTTAAGTTTTAATGGGTATATATGCAATTCCCCCTAGTTTTAACTACAAATAACCAAAAGGCTTGTGTCTGAATGGTATCTCTTGTTGTGTGAGAAACTCCCCAACTAAATAGTTGCGGTTCAAGTCCTGTCTAAAATATATGAGATAGTTTGTGGTATGTATTTTGTAAGATAGTTAGTTGATGGTCTTAAAAATAAGATTTTAACTAAAAATGAGCTTTAAAAGAGCTTCAAATATGGTGACATTTTTGGATATCTAACATGGGAGATAAACTTACGATTATTTGCTTAACATAAACGTTTATGACAAGATAAACCTAACTAGTATATGTTGATAAGATGAGATGAACTAGTAGTATCCACTTGGGGCAAGTCACGAAGTGTAGTACTCTTGTTGCCAACATAATTTGAATCTTTTGATCATCTATCTATTTGTCTTTGTGGACCACAAAGGGCTCGGCCACTTGTAGTCGTAGATAAGGCTATGAAAGTGAAAGGTGTGTGGAGATGACATCCGATGTTCCTTTTTTTCTATTGGAATATATCTCTTTATCTTCAAGTATCTCTTTGTTTAAGATTTTTTATTATTTAAAATGTAATGTATAGATGTGTATTATATAGAGTTTTTATAGTATTTAGCGGTAGGTTCGAGTCTTTTTAAGATATTAATACAAGAAAGTATAGTGTCCGCCGATTTAAAATTATTTAAGGAAATTTGATTAAGCTACTTAATTAAGCGTTTGTCTAACTATCTAATGGATATGGTTAGCTTCTTCTTATCCAAAAGATCTTTAATATTGCGGCTAACTTGGAGATAAGAAGGCTAAAATAGATAACTTGTATCATGGTAGCACAAGTTTAAAAGTATTTAATGAATATAAAAATGTTTTTTTTAAATAATTTCATTTTTATATAAAACATGTGTAATTTTAATAGACATCATAAATTTAAAAAATTATCAATATCAACAAACATAAAAATATGATGATTTGAGTTCATCTAACGTCTTTTAACCTCTGCTCCTATTACACAAGTTAGAAATTCTCATAATAGATTAGGTTTATAATAGATTAGGTTTGCCACTTGTAAAGTCGTAATGGAAGATCATTCGTAGTTAAGTTTCCTAATCGATGCGGTGAGATTAGATGTTTTCAGAATATTCAGTACGTTCGATTTATTAGAGAAATCATAAACTTTTTAAGTTTATAACATGTCAAATTTATCAATTTATACATTTTTTGATACTACAAAACATACCATTATGTATAGACTTTTATAATTATATCAAATGCTCAACCATAACACACATATATTAAATTATAAAAAAATATAAGATTTTGAACCTCTTCATACGACATAAATATAAAACACCGGCTCATTATGGTTGAAACTAAATATAAACTTTTAAGACATTTTGTAAGTCGTATAAAACGTCTCTAACGTGTCTCAATCGACAACTCGCAACCTATCAAGGAAAATATAGTAAATGTATAAATGGGTAAACATGTGGGTTTTTTATGGATATATAAGGTGAATCTTTTACTCAAATGTACACGGTTTAATTGAAGTATGTGATTATTCCCGACCCTCTACAGCTCTACAACTTTCCTTTCTCCAAGTTATTTACTGTCAGAAACCTCATTATGAAGACATCAAAATGTTTGACCACTAAACCACCTTGACTACGTGCCTATTACTATATAGTAGAAAGTAGGGCATTAAAAAAGAGTGCTGATTGACACGTCTTTATTTTTGATCTGCATATTTTAATGTACAATTTTAAAAAGCACCAAATAACAAATGTAGAATTGCTTAAAGTATTGTTTAGAGTGTGTAAATCAAAATTAAGAATGCGCAAATCATTAGCAATTGAAAAAAGCACAAAAATAAAGTTCACAAACAGGAAATAGAAAAAAGTAGCAAGGGTTGGTATGTTCTTAAATTTTCTGTTTGATATCATGCATCAGGGCAGGTGATATGGGCCAGGAAACATAAGTGGGTCCAGCTAACAGCAGCCCACATGATGAAGAAAGAGACGGCTTTAGAACCAGTAAGTGGGCCCCATCAAAGTCCATTTAGAGGTGAGCTGTAATACAGTCATGGTTTGTAGATTTGGATTTATTTATTTTTACATAAATTTGAAAGGCAATACCCCTCCATATATTGTTAGAGCCGAAAATAGAAAAAAAAAAAAAAATCTTATAATTGAAACATACTTAGGCTATGTTCATGAGATTATGTTTATTTTTTTGAAAAATAAGCTAATTAAAAAATAATCTTCGTTTGGCAGACAAAACTTATAAGAGATTATAAAAAAAAAAAAAATATTTCATAATCATTAAAAGTAAAAGGTTACTTCATGTAGCTTATAAAAATTATTTCTTTTTTATAATATTTTTCAGCAACAGCACCAGCACCAGCATCAGCAATAACACCAACACAATTTATTTTTACCAAACATACCTTTAATATTAAAATTTTGGCTTAAGATAGTAGTTCATTGTCTGATTTGATGGTGAAATCATAGTGCACCACTTGTATAATAAGAACCATGTTTGGGATCATATTGGCACTTCTACTACTTGTAGTTCAACTTTTAAACGTATCTTATAGGGACTCAAAGTTTTCGGTTTCTACCGATAAACTGATATGTGATGGATTGTTAAAAATATAACATCATCATTTTGAGCTAGGCTTTATAGTATTCGACATTGTAATATCACTAATATGAAGTGATCATTACTGGTTTATAACATATATACTAGAGTTATGCTGCTTAACACTCGTATGCATAAGACTTATTAACATGGTGGAAACATTGAAGACTTTTGGTCCTGGATTGCAGACTCTCATCTGAATGGGAAACAAAGAATCATTATCGAAGTCATTGCTCTGTCTACACTGTGGTCCATTTGGAGATATCGAAACAGTGTGATCTTCCAAGACTCCAGGTTTAGAAAATGTCATATTATAGATAGCATTGTTGTTAACTCTTTTGATTGGCTTTCTAGTAGATTTAAAAAGTCTAAACTAGATTGGACGTTGTGGTTGCAAAACCCTATGACTTCCTTGTAATTTGTTCCTAGCGCCTTGCTAGTTTTAATTTTATTCTGCCGTTCAAAAAAAAAAAAATAGAAAGTGATAACTCCTTTTAAAAAATCTAAAAAGTCATCATCACCAAATACGTATCTTCTCTTTTACCTCCCTTTCCCCCTATATTCTCCCCCTCTTTGGGTGTGTTCTTGAGTTATTGTTAGAGGAGAAGGTAAGGAGAAGAGATATGGAAATATGGAATAAAAGAAAGAAAGCAAGGAGTATGAAAAAAAAAAAATTATAAGTGTTCTTAAGTTATCTTCCTTCCTAATCATCTTAAAAGTGGGAGAAATTTTTTTTAAATCAAATATTCCTTTCAGTTCTTTTATCTCATTTTCCTTTTTCTCCAAAAAAAATTCTTGAGAACATATATATATTTTTTTCTTCAGTTTCTTTCTTTTTCTTTTCACTTCTTTTGTAAATTAATCTTAAGAGATAGTGTAAACAATCACGTACTAGCTTAAGTTCTTATTCCAAATCAAGATAAATAAAACTCAACTTATCGTTAATTTTTCATCTTTTGTGGTTTTCTCATTTCTTTCTTTCAAAAAATTCAAACAAATAAATCGTTTATGCAATTGTCAAGGTATTTGATAAAATGTCTAAATGTTATTATTATTATTATTATTATTATTATTATTATTATTATTATTATTATTATTATTATTATTATTTTCTTTTTTATTATAAAACAGCACTTCATTAGAAAATTATAGGATTACAAGAAATTAGTGGGGAGCCGAGAAACTAATTGGGCCCCCACTCCTCTAGCTATAGCAAAGCTAATCCTACTAAAAATATGTTCAGCAGCACGCGCGCTAATTTTCTGAGTCAACGAGAAATTTCGGATGCGCTTTAGTAGGGTTACCGCATCCTTCTCGGGCTCACCAAAGGAAGAGAAAGAGAAGGGTAGAAACCTGTATCCAATGTCCGCACATTTAGCCTCGTACCTGACACGTTTACGTTGCGCAGCTTCGACCACCACACGACCCGGTGCGAAGTCAACCATATTAGTTTGTGTCAAGGGGGACGATCCTGTCAAATCGACACATGCATCTTGCCCACCGTCCCAAGAATAGAGCAATATATCAGCCGAACGTAAGGATTTGTCCCTATCACCGCAGAGCCCAATATCGACCTCTTTGCGAGTCGAAATCCCAGACCTGGAGCATATGTCAACAAGGGTATCACGCATCACATTATTATTATTATTATTATTATTATTATTATTATTATTATTATTATTATTATTATTATTATTATTATTATTATTATTATTTCTAGTTTTTGACTTTATTTTTAGTCATCAAAAGCAAATACTTATTTGTTTATGAAAAAGTTAGTTCTTCATATTTATTTTTAGGGAGAATTTCATCTATATTCTTACAAATTTTTTAATTACATCAATATCCTCTCAAAACTTAAAAATGCTCAAATATATCCAAAAATAAAATAAAATTATTACTAAATAACTCAAATAGTTAATATTATTCTTTAACAAATAATTAGCATAATAAATTACCTATATACCCCTTAAATCTAAGTCAAAGAAATAAATGTCTGCTTTTAAACTCCAAGCCATTTATTCTTCAGATTCCATCGGAAAAAAAAAACCTTTCTCATGATTCAGTTACGAATCAAATCATAATTGCAAATTGCTTTTCTATTTTATTTGGGTTTTAAAGTATGATTAAGTAGAGAATTACAAAATACAATTGTATATCCTTTATTGACTTTTAGAATAAAAATCAAATACTCCCTACTTTTGTTCGCTACTCATTCAAGATATCAACTGAATCAATGCTAAAAACATGTGAAGAAGATTTTTTTTTTTTTTTTTTTTTTTTTTTTTTTTTTTTCGTGTTTAAATCAATTTTTTTTTAAAGGCAACATATATAGAAGGAACCAAAAAAGAATACAAGACGAGGCAACCCAACTTCTCAAACAAGACAATTAAAAAGCTTGGGTCCCAAAAAAAACAAAATTACACTTGCAACAAAACCAACTAAAACCTAAAGGAAATACAATAAAAGCTAGAAGGAACTCATGTGTCAACTTGAAAACATAAGCCCAGGACAACAACCTTCTTTAATTAAAACAACCAACTTTGACTTTCAACCATAAAAAAGAAAAAAGACCCACACTGACTCAAAAGAATGGGTTACCAGCAGACGCAATCTCACATCACCTTGCAGCAATGAAAATATTATTCCATGGAGCAAAACTGAAACTATCATTGAAGCCACTGCAGTACAAGCTGTGTAAGCCACTGTAATACTACTGTACCAAACACTCTTAACAGAAACTGACCCAAGAAACTGCAGCAGACCCGCGAAACCAAGGGTATTGTGGTTTTCACCCCATCAATTAACCCTTTACATTTTTTAATATTATAATTTTTCTGACACAAAACATCACGAGTATTCTAGCAAATTAATTACCCAACTCAGCACTTAAAAACAACTTTCTCTCTCACACACATTATACACATACTTTAATCATCTTCTTCTTCAAAACCACCAACCATATCACTTAAGTTCAACCATTATTACCGATATGCGGCCAAACTACACACTCACCAACCAAATCAAATCTAACACTCACAATCGCAGCACCATCTCCAAACCATCACAACCACTATTGTTCTTCCTTGCTCGGTCAACTCAATTTTAAGCCATCACCACCACCACCACCACCACCACCGCCAATAGTTAAACCACCACTGTCAAACATATTAACTAAACCCCGCCACCACCACCTGCGATTAAGCCACAACAACCATCACCACCTCCGGTCAAAATCACCCCCTCCGGTCAAAGTCACCACCTCCGGTATTGAATCCGACAACAATTCTCAGATCCAACTAGCATTTGGGTTCAAGTTTTTGTGATGGTCGTGTGGTGATGGTGGTTTAAATATTATGACATTGTTTTATATGTGTAATGATGCCTGAAAAGAAGATATACTGATAAAGATGGTTACCATTTTATGTTTTTATTTTATTATTATTTAGTTAATTTGGGTTTTTAGTGCCAAAAAGAGAAAGTAAATAATTGATATATAATAATAATGGTGTGTAGATACAATTTTGCTGGTGTTTAAACACACACAGCCTAAAACCAAACACTCTTGAAATCCTATTTGGGCTATGACACAAGAGAAGAAATAAATACCGTAGTCTACTATATTCTTATGAATCATCTTTCGATATATGCACTCACTTTTTGAATCTGTCTAAATAGGTTCATGATTTTACAGTAATAATTGTTAATGTTAAAATTGTTGAAGAGGAGGGTAAAATAGTCATATAAATTATTAGAATGGTGTTTTAAATATTAAAGACACTTAATTAAAGTTTAATTGTATACTTGGATATCTTTGAGAATTTTAGAGTTTTGAAAGGATATTGATGTAATTAGAGAATTTACAATGATATTGATGTAATTTGATGGTTTTGTAAGGATATTGATGAAATTCTCACTTATTTTTAAAACATGGATAAATAATTTTTTAAAATATGACGACCTACGTTTTATTGATGAACATTAGTATATATTTGATATATTTATATTAAGGAATCATATTTATGCTTTTTCTAATATGTTTGCTCAAAAAAATATTTGAGCAAAGGCTAAAGAAAACTAATGTACTTATCAAAATATAACGAAATTTCTAGTGAACTTTAAAAAGATCTGGTATGACTAGTGTACATTCAAATATAAAACCAAATGGATACCATTTTAAGCATTTCTTTCTCATCTTCAATCCCATATTATGGTGACTTTTCAACTACCACCCATCAACTCCGACTAAGAAATCGTTCTTAATTATGATAAATTGGTGCCCGATTTGATGGTTGGTAGCCGGAAGAAGTCGTCGAAATCCGGTTTGAATATGAGAAATATGAAGATCAAAGAACAAAAGGGTATATTAGTCAAATCACTTAAAAAGTTATTCATTTTGGTTTAAATTTGAATGCATACTTAGGTTGGTAGCCGAAAAAAGTCACCGGAATGTAAGATTTAATATGAGAAAGATGAAGATCGAAGAATAAAAGAGTATTTTATTCAAATCACTTAAAAAGTTATGCATTTTGTTTTAAATTTGAATGTATACTAGACATATAGGACTTTTTATAGTTCACTAGGAATTTCGATACATTTTAATAAGACATTAGTTTTCTTTGACCTTTGCCCAAAATATTTAGACAAACTTTATAAAGAAGATGTTCATTTACATATATCATGTGTTTAATGAGCAAATTCACATTTATGATGAACAACTCATAGGTTTTTTTTTATGAACAAGTTCACAATTATTGATGAATAAGTTTAGAGTTTGTGATGAACTACTGTTTTGTTAATCAAACATCGGATACACAAACGCTATGTTCATTATTATTATTATTTTTATTAAGATCGTTCTTCATTATAGACATTGTTCATTTATATAAAGTGTAGGACCTTGTTTTTACATCAACATTACGCGTATACCCACGTTACCACAAGATGAACACACGTTAAACACAAACTATATGCGTAAATAAGAAGAAGAAAGATTAGGAGAAAGATGGTGACTTGATGTAACTCGTGTATGTTAGAGAGAAAAAGATGAAGAGAAAACTTGTATTACTTGAAAGAAAAACACACACAAAACACACTCAATCACACACCTCAAATGACTCATTTGAGGTGTATTTATACTACAAGTACATATGCCCTAATGGGCTTTGGGATGGGCTTGGATTGGACTGGGATTGGATGACAACTTATACAAGGCTAGCTTAACATAACATTTAGCCATTTAGCTTAGCCCAATCCATGAGCCCGTCGACTATTCTAGCAAGATATCTAACACACGTTACGAAGTTCCTAAACGTGAATGACCATCACTTCTAATAAAAATGTTACGGCTAACAATCTCCCCCTAAGGGGTGGTCATTCAAAAGATGCTCCACTTGATTAGGTCTTTACTTTCCTTGAGCTTGAACTTTGTGTATAGATATAGAATAGTCTTAATTTTCGTTCTTTCATGCTTTGTGATCAGATAATGTGGTAATCTGCCGTTTGTCAACTTCGTTGGTTAGGTGTCTCCATGTCTTTCTCCACCATGCTCACACTTCTATTTGTCTTTTGGTTACTGATGATGTAGTTCTCGAGTCTTTAAACTTTGTTGATTCTTTGACATTGACATAGAATCATCTTTAACTTTGTGTTGCCTTTGATTTTGATGAGAACTTTCATGTGTTGTAGGTATGAGCATGTGAAGAATCTGCACGATCTCTTCCTCCCGCAAGCATCCATAAAAAGAAAACATAAAACATGGGTTAGAAAGAATCCATCGCTTACAAGTTTGAACTTCGAGTGTGTTAACAGCATAGTGTGAAAACACGACTCTAATTCTCACAAAGGCTATTCCTGAACTGGAGTCCCACAAGTGAGATAACGCGATATACCGAAGTACACCTACAGTTCAGATGAGTCGCTGAGGTACACCGAAGCATCACCCCACGACTGTAGACCATTTGAGACACACTAAGCGTAATCCACAAGAATTACCGAAGTGACCTGCTGTCAGGGCTGCTTGATGTTGACCCTGGCAGGAGTTTCCATTCAATCACTGAGGATCACAATTGTGAAACCTCTCATAAATGTTCTGGCAGATTGCTAAGATCTGCGTAGGACTCTAGAATGTGTCACTTGTTTCCTTATTGATGAACAACAATCGATGAAATGTCAAGTGTTCCTATGAGATCTTTTGATGAATCTCGGTGGCTCTAGACTCAATTAGTGCATTTTGGTTTTCCTGAGTGGAGACTAGGGAGAGGGTCTACTTCTTCAATACCAACGATCTCTAAGAGAAAGCTGATAGTTTACGTAGGGTTCCCAGTGAGAATGAAACGAATCCTTTTAAGAGGAATTGAGTGGCTAGAAGGTTTAGTGCAGTGCGTCACTGGGTCCATGACGTCTTTGTCTTCAATACCAGTGCCATCTTAGTGACAACCAGTAACAGATGAATTGAACCCGGTTTCTGCCCTAAGGTTGAATATGGAGGGCTATTTCTTTTCACTCTTTCTTTTTAATTCTTCAACCCCTTCTTTCTCCTTTCTCACATTACTCCTTTTTTTCAATCATACCTAAGGACTTTCTAGTACTAACCTATGGGTATTGTCCTTAGGTAGATCCCTCCGGCTCTGGCGGATCATAGGACGGATTTCCTATCCTTAGTCACCTTATAGCTCCATGACTGTCCTATTGTTGCCATAAAACCATTTTTCTTGAAAATCTCTCAGAGTGTTTATGATTGAAAACATGTTTGAAACACTCTGAGAGTTTTATATTTTCATAATCACTCCCCCTTCACATGTGCTTATAAGTTTTGACAGAAATCTGCACAGTGAGGGTAGAGTTCGCACTTTTTGAATTGATCGGCTCATGATAGACAATTCCCCATGAGACACGGTTACGTTGCATAGTTAAAGAGTTCCATTGTCAGTTTTTAGGTGACAACTAGCTTTAATAACCAACTTGAAGTTGTAAACACTCCTTGAAAAGAAGGCTAGACCCATGTAAGTTCATGTCTATCACAAGTTTCTCGAGATGGTACATTTACAGACATTGATTCCTCGTCAATTCAATGGTTTCAACTAAGTCGAGCTCTTTTGAGATGCAAACAACGATCATTAAACTTTTTGATCACATTTTAATCACGTCTTCTCCCCCTCAAAAATAGCATATTTGTGATATTTTTGATAACAACGGATTAAACAACATTTTTAAAATCTTTTGGGGAGACAAACGGATTTGATTTAAGCATGAATTTGGAATATTTTTGTTTTATACTCCCCCTTTAATAAAGCATAATTAATTAAAGGGTTTTAGAGGGAGTTATCTTGAGCACAAAATATTTTAAAAGATTTTAAAAATCTTTTTGAACAATCTTAAAAAGGTGCTCAAGATGATAATGATTTCTCACCAGTTTTAAATGTAGTGCACTGAAGCGTATACTGGATTTTTCTTTAAAAACACGAGTTTTGATTTGAAATAATCAAAAGTCATCATTTTTTTTCGGGTTTCGTACTGAAGTATACGAAAGCCATTTTTTGAAGAAATTTTAGAGAAGCGACATGTTTTGGAAAACATTAAAAGAACTCTCGTTCAAGCATCTGTACATGTCCGTATCATTGTTGAATGAAATTTCTAGAAACGTACAGAATATCGATTATACGATAGACATGTCGTGAGAAGAATATTTTTGGATTTTTGATTTTATATTGTTTTTGTATTTTTGAAAGATTTAATATTTTTATATTTAGATTTTGTTGGTTTTTCAAATTTTGTATTTTGTTTTTTCAAAAATATTTACAGCGAAGCTTTTTTTTTTTTTGGAAAATCATTTTCAAGAAGATTCGAGAAGACGTTCTAACTCCTCAGGGGTTAGGCTTCGCATTCCAATTCGTCGAACTAAATCGTTAAACCTTTCTTTTGGAAGGGCTTTAGTAAATAGATCGGCGAGTTGGTAATCTGTCTTCACGAAAAATAATTCAACAATACCTTCTTCCACGTGCTCTTTTATGAAGAATTAGCGGACACGAATGTGCTTAGTCTTTGAGTGATGAACAGGATTGCATGATATGGCTATGGCACTTTTCGAGTCACAATACATAGTTATTTTATCGAAAGTAAAGCCATAATCTGTGAGTTGTGTTCTCATCCATAGAACTTGAGCACAACACGCAGATAGAGACACATACTCAGCTTCAACGGTTCAAAGTGCAGTGCAATCTTGTTTCTTTGAAGACCAGCTTACTAACTTTTCACCCAAAAATTGTGCTACTCCGGATGTACTTTTTGCTGTAACTTGATCACCACGCTCTCGAAGCTTGTTTCAAACCATAGATTGCCTTTTTGAGTTTGTAGACGTAGTCTGGATGTTCCATGTCTATGAAGCTGTAGCACCTCGCATATTTCAGGTTTATATTTTACTATTTAATGTTATATAAATTTCTTTTAATTATTTATATAAGTAATCTCAAAAATTAAATAAGTGTAAATGATCCTCACAACCGACACAAGACTAGGAATAAGTCTACGTGTACAAAAATACTTTAGTCTCACTACTAGTCATAGTTTATATGACTTAGTGCCATTTTGCCAAATTTTAGGTACACATTTTACCTTTAAGTAATACGCGTGCCCGAACCTACGTTAATAGGTTTTAACAACATAGAAACACTATAGTAGACTTACTATACTTTTAATACACCTAGTTGGAGTATGTTGATAAGTTTTAACATTTTTGAAAGTATTACATTTTTACGTTACCTGATTTTAAGTTTCGTGAATTAAGGGCTTAATATTAGTAATTACCGGGACCAAACTATACCATAAAAATCAATGTTTATCACATTGAAAACACAAACTACCACCTCTTCATGAGAGGTGGCGTTTGATGGTAAGATCACAAAGCCACATGGCCTTTGCTAAAGGCTCTATGTCTAAGATTTAGACACATAAACATACTTATACTTCTTCATAGTTAAGTAAACACATAAATATCTCTTTTGGTCTCTATCCTTTGCCGTATATACTCATCAAATATCACCATCATAAGAAGTGGAAGATTTTTTTTTCTTCAACACACAAGTATATTAAAAAGAAGATGGAGCTAGAGTTTATTTTTACATGATCTTAGGGTTATTTTATTAATATCAAGGGTGAAACAAGAGCTAAACAAGGAAGTTAGGGCTAAAGTAAGAAGGTTATTTCAAGGGTAAGAAGGGTTGTAAGCTTTGGTTAAAGAGGTTGAAGAAGGGTTGAAGACTTGAAAAGGGGTTTAGACTTGATTATTCTTGAGACCATCCAACATAAGTCTTGTAAGAAATTGTTTAAATTTCTTGTTATTCAATATGGTTGTAATGATATTTATGATTATTTGATGTAATTTTATATAAGTAGTACATGTAATATGGCTTGTATGATGTTGTACATGAAGTTGATGAGTAAAACTAGTGAAGAAACTCATTAAGACCACTAGTAAGAAACAAGTGAATTACTATGAGTTTTAACATAAAAATCATGAACTTTGGACTAGGTTAAATTTAAGAAGTTGTTAGAGGAAGTAAAAACTTGAATTTGAGTTTTTGAATCACTTGAAATGGACTTGAGATTAAAAGTTATGAGTAAAAGAAGTTGACTAGATGAAACGGGTTATTATGTCAAAAAGACTGCTGAAACGATTTTAAAACGCGAATTAGACCCTTTTCTGGTCCGATTCAGCGAAAGTGTAAAACACGAAAGTTGCTCGGAATGAAATTTTCTTCAAAAACTCGCGAGCACTTAAGCTGAAAGTGAACGAAAAGTCTAAAAAACTGCAAAAACTATACGGATCTGTTGTGACTGAAAAACAGCCATGGTTAAGGAAACTAACTTGTAATTTTGATTCTTTAAAACCAAAACAAAGCCATGGTTAAACCAATACTAATGTCTCAAACTATTGTAATTTGAATATAACCACTAGATATAACCATAATTGTTATTTCAAAGTTGTTAAATTATAACTTAGCTACATGACTAGTTTGAGTATGTTAACCAAAAATTGTTTCAAAAATTTGGCCATTAGATTAAGTTTTACTAGATTTTGATAAGATGGCTATATGAAATATATATCAACTATATAAATATTTTCTTACAAATTTTAACTTATTAAAACCATGAACATACTAGTATAAAAATTTCTTTTAAAACCTTTATATTCCTCAACATGATAATATAACACGCCGAAATCACAAAACTCATTAAGTGATCAACACTTGCACATGTAATGCTTCACGACACAATTTATACTATCAAGTCGCCACTCGAATAGTCTTTGAAAGATTTACATGTTTTGTACAACATTTGTTTCACAAATACTTACTTATAAATGATAATTACTACAATAGTAGGGAATTTCATTATCATAAAGAGGCCTTTTCGGGTATCGATCGACGAGTTGTGGATTTACGATTTAAAGTGTCCCTCCTCGTAGCGATTACTACATGACCTCTTGATTTGATAGCCCAACGGTGATACGAGGTCATTTATAAAAAGGCTATGCGTCAAGCAAACACTTAAGTGATACCTTAGTTTAATATCCATGTACAACATCATAAGCCAACAAATTACATATACTTATATTGAAAACTATACTAAAACATAATTATTATACTTTCGAGGGTCATCACTTGTCTCGACAACACTGTATTTGCTATAAGCTACTACTGATAACTACGGTGAGTTCATAGCCCCAACTTTTGTTTAACTGTTTTATAAACTACTTGGGGGGAGATACATGCTAAATGTTTTATTATGGACAATTACTTGAAAACTGAATGCCTTGACTGTATTATTGCAAACTACTAAGTTGTTTATGCCAAAGTCCCCACGTCATGGACCACTAATCACTAGGAGTGGAGCCAAATATAGTGGATAGGCCTATCGGATTGATTTAATCCCGTTTGTGTTAGCCGGATCGGTAACCAAACGTACTTTATTTGAATTTACCTAGGTATATGGCTAATACCTACTCGGGGCATGTTACTTATCTATATATATCACCCGGTGATATATGTACAACATCGTCGTGAGTTCCATGAGCTTAGAGCAATAATAATTTTCAAGAAGATAATTGTACTCATTGCAATTATATTATAAACTATTGTCCACTACTGTTTTCAAACCTATGAATTCACTCAACCATTGTGTTGACTTTTCAGCATGTTTTATCTCAGGTCCGTAAGATATATATCGGCATACGAATGAAGGCACACGGAATAGGCATTTTGAAGACTTTGCATATTATCATTCGAAAAACTTTTAAACTTATTATGTACATTATGGGACCTCTACTCTGATATTATGAATAAATTCGAATGATAATGTATTTTAAAATGTCTCATTTAGAGTCGTTTTCTGTAATGTGTACTTTGTGTTAATAAGTGATATCCTCGATTAGCTTCCGCTGCTATTCAAAAAAGCAGGGTGTTACAGATTGGCATCAGAGCTACAGTTATAGAGAACTAGGATGCATTATACACCTAGACTATAACCGATTCACTCATTTAGTCTTCATATTCCGCTTGCCCACTATTTGACATATCATTGTTTAAATTGCTATGAACGTTTAACTAACTCTAAACATGAATACTCTTATGTAGACATTATATGTCGTACCACCATCCCGGATCACGATCTCGTTGTTCCACATCAAGCTATACCTCAACAAGAGCAGGTAGCTCCCATCACACAGAACCCCGGATCAAGATGATGATTATCTTGATGTTGTGGACTATGGGGATGACGAGGATGAGGAACCAAATGAAAATTTAGCTGATGAAAATGAATCCGAGGAGGATCCGGACGAAGATCCGGAAGAGGATGAAAATATGATCTTAGATGATGATAATGATGACATGGAATTGATTTCCGATGATGACGAAGAAGAGGAAGAACCTCTTCAAGCGGATATCATACCCAACGGATCTCCACACATGTCACCAATGTCACCATTTATTCCCAGCAAACTACTGTTCCGGTTACTCCATGGCTATACTGGGGGAAGGCCTTATATCATTGGGGCCCTTCCTACCTATGAAGTTGGAGGACCATCAAATACTTTTAGAACTTCCTAGGTACGAAATGGGATGTATGAGACAAGATGTCACGACTTCAAAAATCATGTCCACTTTCTCAGCCGAGGGCAATGCATCATCGTGAAACGGAGATCTCTTCAATAAGAGTTGAAGCCGTTAATGCTCGAAAACGAACTGATATGACAATCTTGGATATGAGTGATATCCAAAAGGGCCTTACACGTGTGGAAGACATTGTCTTGGATCCTATAACCGGGCTAAAGAACAAAGTCAAACGTATGGATCGAGCACAAAATGAAGACGGCGAACAGATTAAGGAGTTGAAACGCCGCATAGCTGCAGCAGAAATCAATCTAGAAATTGCTCAAACTGACCGATATAGGCTTGAGATCGATCTCTATACCGTACGAGCAGAAATGCATATCATGTTTCAAGAACTAAGGGGCTCTAGGGAGTTACGCCCAAATGACGCCATTGATGTGTTGGCTCGCCACGGGAATAACAACCGGCCAAACCGCATCAATCTCCGGACTCTTGAAAGACTAGTGTGGTTACAATAGTTAAAAGACTTAGTAGATTATGTAATAGCTAGTAAACGATGTAATTGCTGACTGATAGTTTCGTCAGCAAAATTTTGAAGAAACCTGTCACGGGTTTTGATTTTGTAACTTCGATATAATGTATTAACAATGTATAAAAGTAACTTTTGTTGTATAAATTTATCTTGTCTTGTGTTGTGATTTAATTTCCAACGTTGTTCTTCTATCATTTCTAATCGTGCTTATTATCCAACATCATACTTATACCACATCTCTTGTTTAATTGATAGAATCATGCCACCAAAAACGAAAAGCCAAGCTGCTATTGATAAAATGGTCATCGCCGATCAAGTAGTGATACTTGAACCCGTGAAAGCTACGCAGTGCAAATCTGCTGAGCGCTTCTGAAGCCGCAAAATCACAATAAGGTATTCTTGAAGCACTTGCAAGCTACCGCCAGGCCGTTGCAACTAATGCTTGGAGCGGGAGGTTCTAATACTACGGGACCATGCTATTGGTGCCGAAAGAATAAATATCGAACCAATGCCAAGCGGGGCTATATACAACAGCGAATACATGAAATGCCAACCTACAAATTTTAAAGACATTGAAGGAGTTGTAGGGTTAACCCGATGGTTTGAAAGATCTGAATCTGTATTTGATCGCAACACCCAAGACCTGCAAGGTCAAATACGCCACCAGTACTTTAATGGATGAAGCATTATCTTGGTGGAATTATGTAGTTCAACCAATTGGTATTGCAAACGCCTACAAAATTTCCTGGGTCGAACTCAAAACAATGATGATCAAACAATATTGTCCCCGTAATCAGGTACGAAGTTGGAAGTTGAATTCTGGAACCACATAGTTAAGGGCACAAATATCACCACATACAATCGTCGATTCAATGAATTGGCAATCTTATGCCCAACAATGGTTCCAACAAATGAGAAATTACGGAGAGGTACATGGGGACTTCCACAACCTATACAAGGAAATGTGACCTCATTTGATCCAAAAACGATAGATGATGCAATGGGAATGGCTCGTAGACTGATGGATCAAGCGGTTAGAGAGGAACTGCTCATTCATGACAATAACCTCAACCGCCACAATAACAACAACAACCATCCCAATAACAATACCCACAACAACAACAAGAGAAGGTGGAATGATAGCCGAAGGGGTAACAACCACAATCCTAACCAACAAAACCGAAACATAAACCACCACAACGAGCAAAACCGTAGGCAAGAAAAGGCCAGAGGTACTGTTGCTGCTGCTGTTGCACCAGCAGAAGGAGGAGGTTATCAAGGAAATGCTCCTTTGTCGCTACGGATGCAAGTTACATCATGAAGGCCCTTGCACCGTTAGATGCAAGAATTGTCAAAAAATGGGGCATCAAACCAAGGACCTGCAGAGGAAAGGGCTCAAGCTCTGGTGCCAACACCCAACAAGATTGACTTGTTTTGGGTGTGGAGAACGTGGATAAGACATCAAGAGACAATGTCCCCAAAACAATGGTCAACAAGAAGGAGTAGCTCGTGGTAGGGCGTATGTATTGGGTAATAAGGATGCGCAGCAGGATCCGAATGTGGTTGCGTTTCTACTCAATAACCATTATGCTAAAATCTTATTTGATTCGGGTGCTGATAAAAGTTTTATATCTACTGCATTGGCATCTTTACTTGATATTGCACCCACTACATTAGACACCACCTTTACCATTGAGTTAGCAAATGGGAATCTTGTAACCACCAACATTGTACTTCAAACCGCTACACTAAACTTGTTAGGCCATCCATTCAAAATAGACCTCATGCCAATAGAACTCGGAAGTTTCGACGTTATAATTGGTATGGAATGGTTATCGCGCTAAAAGCAAACATCATCATGGCGAGAAAGTTGTACATATTCCTATCGATAATGAAACCTTGGTTATCCGAGGGAATCGAAGTGGAACTCGCTTGAACATTATTTCTTGCATTAAAACTCAAAAGTACATCAAGAAAGGATGTCATGTCTTCCTAGCCCATATATACATAACGGAGAAAACGTTATAGAAGAGCGACTCGAAGATGTACGCGTTGTGCGCGCATTATCCGAAGTCTTTCCTGAAGATTTACCCGGACTTCCACCACCTAGACAAGTGGATTTCCAAATCGAATTGGTGCCGGGAGCCGCACCAGCTTGCTCGAGCACGCCCTATCGCTAGCTCTTTCGAATTGCAAGAGTTATCTAACCAATTGCAAGAACTTACGGATAAAGGTTTTATTCGACCAAGTTCACCACCATGGGGAGCTCCGCCCTATTCGTTAAAAAGAAGGATGGATCCTTCTGATGTGCGCATTGATTACAGGGAGTTAAATAAACTAACTAGTGAAAGAACCGATACCACTTCCAAGAATTGATGATCTTTTCGATCAACTCCAAAGTTCAAGCGTATACTCCAAGATCGATTTTGCGATCGGGATATCACCAACTCAGAGTTCGAGAAGAGGATATTCCAAACGCCGCTCGAGGACTCGATATGGTCACTATGAGTTTCAAGTTATGCCATTTGGTTTAACTAATGCTCCAGCAGTATTCATGGATCTCATGAACCGAGTGTGTAGACCATATTTGGATAAGTTTGTGATTGTGTTCATAGATGATATTCTAATTTACTCTAAGAGTAAAGAAGAACATGAAAGACATCTCAAACTGATCCTAGAGTTACTCAAGAATGAGAAGTTGTACGCTAAATTCTCAAAATATGAATTTTGGATCTCAAGTGTACAATTCTTGGGCCACGTAATTGATAGTCGTGGAATTCATGTGGATCCCGAAAAATAGAGTCCATAAAGACTTGGGCTGCCCCTACAAATCCAATGGAAATACGTCAATTTTTAGGACTTACTGGATATTACCGTAGATTCATTGAAGGTTTTTCCAAGATAGCAAAGCCTTTAACTAAATTGACTCAAAAGAATGTGAAATTCGATTGGGGTGAAAAAGAAGAAGAAGCGTTCCAATTTCTAAAGGAGAAATTATGCAGTGCACCTATCTTAGCATTACCTGAAGGCAACGAAGACTTTGTTGTGTACTTGTGATGCTTCATATAAAGGTAGGGCTTGAGTGTTAATGCAAAGGCGTAAGGTGATAGCTTACTCCTCACGACAACTTAAGAAGCACGAGAAAAACTACACCACTCATGACTTAGAGTTAGGGTCAGTCGTTTTTGCTCTTCGAATTTGGAGACATTATCTCTACGGCACAAAGTGTATAGTATACATAGATCACAAAAGCTTGCAACACATTCTCGATCGAAAGATCTAAACATGAGACAACGTCGGTGGTTAGAATTACTTAGTGATTACGACTGTGAAATTCGTTATCACCCAGGTAAGGCAAACGTCGTGGCAGATGCTCTTAGTAGAAAGGAATGACTCAAACCTCTGAAGGTTAGATCGTTGGGAATGATGATCATATCACCACTACCCTCACAAATCCTTGCAGCACAAACTGAAGCTATCAAAGAAGAAAACCGACCCAAAGAGAATCTCTACGGTATGTTAGAAAACAAAAACGGTTTGGTAAAGCGTTCTGATGGAACGTTATGCTTCAAAGACAGAAGTTGGATACCAATCTATGGAGGTGTACGAGATTTGATTATGCATGAATCGCATAAGTCAAAGTACTCCATTCATCCAGGGTCCGAAAAAATGTATCATGATCTCAAAATGCTATATTGGTGGCCTAACATGAAGGCCGATATTGCCAAATATGTTGGTAAGTGCCTGACATGCTCTAAGGTCAAGGCTGAGTGTCAAAAACCATCAGGATTACTACAACAACCCGAGATTCCTATGTGGAAATGGGAAAGAATCACGATGGATTTTGTTACGAAATTACCCAGAACGCCGAGCGGCTATGATGCCATTTGGGTAATTGTTGACCGTTTAACAAAATCTGCTCATTTTATTCCAATCAAAGAAACTTATAAAATGGATCAGCTGGCCAAGCTGTACATCAAAGAAATAGTTTCTAAACACGGTGTACCAATTTCAATTATCTCAGATAGAGATAGCAGATTTACTTCAAATTTTTGGCGTCACTTGAAGCTTTTGGAACTAAATTAGACATGAGTACGCTGCCTATCATCCGCGAAACCGACGGTCAAAGCGAAAGAACCATACAAACCTTGGAAGATATGCTAAGAGCTTGTATTATCGATTTTGGTAAAAGCTGGGACTATCATTTACCATTAGTCGAATTCTCTTACAACAATAGCTATCATTCCAGTCTTAAATCATCACCGTACAAAGCATTGTATGGTCGAAGTGTCGATCTCCGTATGCCGGAATGAGGTTGGCGATGTTCAACTCACCGCCCCAGAAATTGTACGACACAATCGAAAAGATTATTCAGATCGTAAGCAGCTACAAGCTGCTAGAGATCGCCAGAAAAGTTACGCTGACACTAGGCGAAAACACTTAGAATTTCAAATGGGAGATAGGGTTATGCTGAAAGTCTCGCCTTTGAAAAGCGTAATCCGCTTTGGAAAACGCGATGGAAACTAAGTCCACGATATATTGGACCATTCGAAATCATAGAAAGAGTTGGTCCGGTAGCATACAAACTCGAACTACCTCAAGAATTAAGTGGAATCCATAACACTTTTCACGTGTCAAATCTCAAGAAATGTCTATCCGATGAAAGCCTCGTCATTCCACTAGACGAGATTAAGCTTGATGACAAGCTACATTTTATTGAGGAACCTGTTGAAATAATGGACCGTGAGGTCAAACAGTTGAAACAAAGCCGAATCCCCATCGTCAAAGTACGTTGGAATTCTCGCCGAGGGCCTGAATACACCTGGGAAAGAGAGGACCAAATGCGACAGAAATATCCGCATCTTTTCTCGGGTACATCAAACCAAATCATGAGGACATGATTTCCGTAACGGGGGAAGGCTGTAGCACCTCGCATATTTCAGGTCTATATTTTACTATTTAATGTTATATAAATTTCTTTTAATTATTTATATAAGTAATCTCAAAAATTAAATAAGTGTAAATGATCCTCACAACCGACATAAGACTAGGAATAAGTCTACGTGTACAAAAATACTTTAGTCTCACTACTAGTCATAGTTTATATGACTTAGTGCCATTTTGCCAAATTTTAGGTACACATTTTACCTTTAAGTAATACGCGTGCCCGAACCTACGTTAATAGGTTTTAACAACATAGAAACACTATAGTAGACTTACTATACTTTTAATACACCTAGTTGGAGTATGTTGATAAGTTTTAACATTTTTGGAAGTATTACATTTTTACGTTACCCGGTTTTAAGTTTCGTGAATTAAGGGCTTAACATTAGTAATTACCGGGACCAAACTATACCATAAAAATCAATGTTTATCACATTGAAAACACAAACTACCACCTCTTCATGAGAGGTGGCGTTTGATGGTAAGATCACAAAGCCACATGGCCTTTGCTAAAGGCTCTATGTCTAAGATTTAGACACATAAACATACTTATACTTCTTCATAGTTAAGTAAACACATAAATATCTCTTTTGGTCTCTATCCTTTGCCGTATATACTCATCAAATATCACCATCATAAGTATTTTTTTTCTTTCAACACACAAGTATATTAAAAAGAAGATGGAGCTAGAGTTTATTTTTACATGATCTTAGGGTTTTTTTATTAATATCAAAGGTGAAACAAGAGCTAAACAAGGAAGTTAGGGCTAAAGTAAGAAGGTTATTTCAAGGGTAAGAAGGGTTGTAAGCTTTGGTTAAGAGGTTGAAGAAGGGTTGAAGACTTGAAAGGGGTTTAGACTTGATTATTCTTGAGACCATCCAACATAAGTCTTGTAAGAAGTTGTTTAAATTTCTTGTTATTCAATATGGTTGTAATGATATTTATGATTATTTGATGTAATTTTATATAAGTAGTACATGTAATATGGCTTGTATGATGTTGTACATGAAGTTGATGAGTAAAAACTAGTGAAGAAACTCATTAAGACCACTAGTAAGAAACAAGTGAATTACTATGAGTTTTAACATAAAAATCATGAACTTTGGACTAGGTTAAATTTAAGAAGTTGTTAGAGGAAGTAAAAACTTGAATTTGAGTTTTTGAATCACTTGAAATGGACTTGTAGATTAAAAGTTATGAGTAAAAGAAGTTGACTAGATGAAATGGGTTATTATGTCAAAAAGACTGCTGAAACGATTTTAAAACGCGAATTAGACCCTTTTCTGGTCTAATTCAGCGAAAGTGTAAAACACGAAAGTTGCTCGGAATGAAATTTTCTTCAAAAACTCGCGAGCACTTAAGCTGAAAGTGAACGAAAAGTCTAAAAAACTGCAAAAACTATACGGATCTGTTGTGACTGAAAAACAGCCATGGTTAAGGAAACTAACTTGTAATTTTGATTCTTTAAAACCAAAACAAAGCCATGGTTAAACCAATACTAATGTCTCAAACTATTGTAATTTGAATATAACCACTAGATATAACCATAATTGTTATTTCAAAGTTGTTAAATTATAACTTAGCTACATGACTAGTTTGAGTATGTTAACCAAAAATTGTTTCAAAAATTTGGCCATTAGATTAAGTTTTACTAGATTTTGATAAGATGGCTATATGAAATATATATCAACTATATAAATATTTTCTTACAAATTTTAACTTATTAAAACCATGAACATACTAGTATAAAAATTTCTTTTGAAACCTTTATATTCCTCAACATGATAATATAACACTTGAAATCACAAAACTCATTAAGTGATCAACACTTGTACATGTAATGCTTCACGACACAATTTATACTATCTATAAATAAGTCGCCACTCGAATAGTCTTTGACGAAAGATGACATATGTTTTGTACAACATTTGTTTCGTCAAATACTTACTTATAAATGATAAGTACTACAATAGTAGGGAATTTCATTATCACAAAGAGGCCTTTTCGGGGTATCGTATCGACGAGTTGTGGATTTACTGATTTAAAGTGTCCGGCTCCTCATGCGATTACTACATGACCTCTTGATTTTGATAGCCCGAACGGTGGTACGAGGTCATTTATAAAAGGCTATCGTCAAGCAAACACTTAAGTGATACCTTAGTTTAATATCCATGTACAACATCATAAGCCAACAAATTACATATACTTGTACACTTATATTGAAAACTATACTAAAACATAATTATTATACTTTCGTAGGTCATCACTAAAGATCGTTGTCTCGACAACACTGTATTTGCTATAAGCTACTCATGATAACTACGGTGAGTTCATAGCCCCAACTTTTGTTTAACTGTTTTATAAACTACTTGGGGGAGATACATGCTAAATGTTTTATTATGGACAATTACTTGAAAACTGAATGCCTTGACTGTATTATTGCAAACCACTAAGTTGTTTATGCCAAAAGTCCCCTACGTCATGGACCACTAATCACTAGGAGTGAGCGCAAATATAGTGGATAGGCCTATCGGGATTGACTGAATCCCGCTTTGTGTTAGCCGGATCGGTAACCAATCGCACTTTATTTGAATTTACCTAGGTATATGGCTAATACCTACTGGGCATGTTATTTATCTATATATATCACCGGTGATATATGTACAAAACAATGCGTGAGTTCCATGAGCTTAGAGCAATAATAATTTTCAAGAAGATAATTGTACACATTGCAATTATATTATAAACTATTGTCCATACTACGTTTTCAAACCTATGAATTCACTCAACCATTGTGTTGACTTTTGGCGATATGTTTTATCTCAGGTCCGTAAGATATATCCGCATACAATGAAGGCACACGGAATAGGCATTTTGAAGACTATGCATATTATCATTCAAAAACTTTTAAACTTATTATGTACATT
The DNA here is from genome assembly GCA_910596185.1 of Chrysanthemum makinoi. Classification (NCBI taxonomy): domain Eukaryota; kingdom Viridiplantae; phylum Streptophyta; class Magnoliopsida; order Asterales; family Asteraceae; genus Chrysanthemum; species Chrysanthemum makinoi. The sequence continues at coordinate 37,206,936 of OU343221.1, read as the reverse complement.
ATGGGACCTCTACTCTGATATTATGAATAAATTCGAATGATAATGTATTTTAAAACGTCTCATTTAGAGTCGTTTTCTGTAATGTGTACTTTGTGTTAATAAGTGATATCCTCGATTAGCTTCCGCTGCTATTCAAAAACTGAGGGTGTTACAGAAGCCTTCTGGCTGACTTACGTACACTTCTTCTTTCAGAGTTCCATTCAAGAACGCGGTCTTAATGTCCATCTGATAAACCGTGATGTTTTTGTGAGCTGCATAGGCTAAGAATATCCCGACCGCTTCAAGTCTAGCACGTTTTAATGACTCTTCAAAGTCTATCCCTTCTTCTGTGATCCTTTGGCCACAGACGAGCTTTGTTCACGTAATTACATGTAATTTCTTCATCCCTTTTGTTCTTCCATAACCATTTGAGATCAATGACACGAATGTCAATTGGTCTTGGAACCATATCCCAAGAGTCATGTAGACGGTATTGGAGAAGTTCCTCCCTGATCGCTTCTATCCATGGTTCTCGCCATTCCCCAATGTTCTTCGGTTCAATATTGCTAATTGAGCAAAAAGTAAATGCATAAGTCGAATCGGTGGTCAAGGCCTCGTCACCATTGGCCTTGATGGTTCACCAATAACTTGTTCAATTGGATGGTCTTTTGTCCACTTCAGAGTAGAAGGATACCGAGATTATCTGATGAAAGAGTTAGATGGTTCTCGTAAACTTGAAGATGATTCGATGATTTCAGTAGCAAACGGGTTTTCAAATAAGTATTCATCTAACGTTGCATCGCCTCGTTTTGAGTAGGTTCTTCTTGAAATGATATGTTTTGGTTTTGCTCATCAACCATTGGTATAACAGCTTTCTAGAATTGGATTTCTTCGTAGATGTAGATGATGTTGATGGAGTTGGTGCATTGGTTTCATCGCGGTAGATGCATCTTCAATGGTGGTGGTGGTGGAGGATTTTGGTGCCGGCTGTGAATGATGGTTTGATGCATTGGTCGGTTCCACCATAGTATTCATCGAACATTAACTCAAAGAAATTCTCCCATTCATTTTCATGAGGTTTGTCGGCGCCAAAGTTGATGGAGCTCTTTGTTGTATGAGTCCGAATGGTGATGTGTCCATAAGACTGCGGTTTGGTGGGTCCTAACTGCTTGATTAGAAGCCATTGGATTAAGCTGCGGGTTCTAGAGCGAAGTCTCTCGAAGGTCATCTGTGAAATTTGGTCCAAAGTTCACATTCATCGCCTCCATGATCCTCCTAGTTCTCCTGTATACACCCCTGAATGCCCTTGAGCTATCTCAATATCCAATGAAGATTCCAATATCACCTTTAGCTTTCTTTCCTAGATCTTCTGCCGTTTCGTTTGTCGGATAGCACAAAGCCAAACACAAAGTAAGAGATATCATGTTTTACATTGTTCACTAGTTCATATGGGTTTTATTGAATCTTGATGGATGAGGATCTGGTTCTCGAGTGAAACAAGCAAAGCAACAACATCACCGATAGAAATAACGGTGCACTAGAATAGATTAGCATTGTGCGCGGCAAATTTCACAAGAGTACGATTTCTTCTTTCAACTACCCCATTGCCGGACTTCTAACAACCGATGTACGATGAGTTATTCCAACATCTTCAAAATAAGCTCTTAACTCGATTTGTGAATTCGTGCGTTATGCTGTTCTTACAACCCTTACTAGAGTTTGAAGAAGTACTTGAATACGCCGAAAAGTGATGATGATGCCCGTGCTTTGTCTTTTGATCTCGTGAACAGAACCCATGTATATCTTGAATAGCCATCGACGATAACAAGAATATACTTTTTCCCGTTAATGCTTTCAACTCTCATTGGGCCACATAGGTCCATGTGCAATATATGCAACTTTGCTTCCAACTATGTATCTGATTTAGGTTTTATGATGCTCTTTTGTTTTTCCTTGTTCATGCATGATAGACATAGGTGATCCTTGGTGTATTTGAATATTGGAAGTCCGTTGACGATGTTGTCTTTGGCAAGTTTGTTGATTGTATCAAAATTGAGATGGGATAATCGCCTCATGCCACAACCGGACTTTGTTCCGGATGCTCGTGTCATAAGACATATTGGTGATGAAGAGGCCATTTGGTTAATGTCGATAGCATACAAGTTTGTATCACGATTCCCGGTTAAGAGATTAGTGCCATCCAAGTTTCTAACGAAGCAAGCATTTTTCCTAGAAGCAACCTCTAAATGCAAGATCACGTAACCGCCTCGTCGAAACAAATTGTGTCCCAACCCTTCGACATAGAAAACCCGAGTGATCAAATAATTTCCAAAAGGTAGATCTCCATAACCCATGATAGCTGCTACATGATCATTTCCAAATCGAATTGTTCCCATGAATTGCCGACGAAATTGATCACAGCCTTGATTCCTTTACATGTGCTTGGAGCAACCCGAAGTCGATGATCCAAAGACATATTTTGTTAATCTGCCAAAACGAAGAAGAAGATTTTGGAAACCCTTTTTGATTTTGGTTCCTTAGGGTTAGAGGTAAAGTCCATATCACACTCATAGAAGTTATCTACTGGGAAAAAAAGGTTCCTCACTCATTCTACCATTCTGGAATGAAAGTTCTACCCGTTGGTTTCCAAATGTCATCCCTAAAGTAAGGACTATGCTTCCTATCAAGAGAGTGTAAGACCTAAATCTTGCAACTAGTCTTCTTAAGGGTTTAGCATAAGTTATGGGTTCATGCAAAGGTTTTCCATTGTTCAAAACATTCTGTTCTTTATGAGCTTTCTTGAGGAAACAAGGAGGTGAGTTACCAAGAGCCATTTTTTGTGTTGTTTGAAAATACGGATTCGTTTGATTAATTAGTATATTGGTTGATTTGCACTGAATGACCCGTTGTAACAAGCAAATTTTCCAATTTTTTAATTTTTTCATTTTTATCAAGAATTTCATCAAGAAGAGAATCACGCTTTGAAAATAAGCAATCAACTGCTTTATCAAGATCGTAATAAGTTGTTTGTTGTTTAGAAAGTTGGTTTTAAGATCAAATTTCCTTGTTTAAAGATTTTATTTTCAAGTTCAAATTAACATCAAGTGTGTTATACTTGATTTGCAATTGTTGTTCTCTTAAAACGGAATCTCGATAACCAATTTCTAATTTTGACTCTTTGTTTTTGTGAAATTCAAAGGCTTTTGCATTCTCCTTGTACCTCTCAAGCTCGTGGGTCAATTTATCATTCACTGCCTTAACATCGCGCGATTGATCTTTTTAACTTTCTCACCTCAATGCCACAGCTATTGATTAATGTTTCATAAGGCACGGTTTCCTCATCGCCCTCGTGGATTTTGTGTCACCACAGCCTCTCCACTAGGATCCACATCCTGAGTTTCTGAGTTAGTATTGCTACAACCTTCGGATTGTATGTATCATAAGTGAGGTGCGATGTCTGTCGGAATGCGCGTCATTGGCGAGTAAACACATCAAATATGATATTGTTATAGCATGGATCAATGATTGGTACCTCGAGATCTTTGCATTGGCGTCATAGAGGAGCGCCGATTCGACATATTGTCAGATTTAGTCTCCTCAAGATTTGCCATGAAGATGCGCTTTGCATTGATTTCCTCGAGGTCTTCCAAATCATCCATAATAGTGAAAAATCATTTTCCTCGACTCAAGCATCCCCGCATCCACGACTTTCGTGGCTAACAAAGATAGCTTTCAAGATACTCGAGATTCTTCTTTTTGCTTAGTAGGGCCTTCCTTGCCATGTGACCCACTCCTTGATAGTTGTAACACTTAACCTGATTACCTTTATTCACATTTCCAAAATTCCCAACGGCTGGAGCTGCAACATTCCCATTCTAATTACCCACTCCTCTATTCCAAACATTCTGACCCATCTGATTCCCAACATTCTAACGTTGACTAACCGATTACTCCGATAACGGACCGACGATTACCCATGTGAAATCCAGTAGCATATCCCTGTTGATTCCCAATAACTCCAACCATTTGTTCTTGATGACCCATATTCAAACCCCGGTTGTGCAATTTGCTTGTTGCGAGTGTTTGATGAAATCCTTTGCTTGTTGTTAGTTGGTGTGGAATAGCGACCTCTGAATGCTTTAGTCAAAAAAGCAAATGCATTTGACAAAGCTTGTTCTTGTTCGGTTCAAGATCGCTGATTCCTTGTTCGGTATTGTGGATATCAAGTTATTGTTGAATGACTTGTTGTTCCGGAGAGTAGAATTGTTGTTGAGGGATAATACGACTTGTGGTTGTGGAATGTATTGCTGCAATTTATTGTTAGTGGAAGATGATGAAGCTTGTTGTTATGAGTTCAACTGGAGTTGAGTCTTTGCAATTTGTGCCAATGGATCATGATTCTTTGCCAATCTTTCTTTCCTAACTTCATTGACTTCGACTTGGTTTTGTTTTGAAAATCGTTGAGTTGATCAAAATTCACCTGATGTAGGTCTTTTGTTTGGTTGACAATAGTGACATATCGTCCCCATTCTTCTGGAAGATTGTTTAGGAATTTGATTTTACTCACGATAGTTCTGGGTGCCAACTTGTTTCTAATCAGCTCATTCATTAAAGTGCGAAACCTAACATAGTAGGATTCAATGGATTCTCCTAGAGTAGATGTAAACTTCTCCCATGCAGTTGAAGCGGCTTGTTCTCGTGTCTTGTTGACCAATTTCGCTCCATAACAAAGCTGGCGTCTAACACGTGCCCACATTTCGTAGTAGCGGTTTACACAATTGTCTGTCCACAAAGAAGAAAGATGTCTCGGTAAACCAGTTGGACAATGTGTATTGCCATGCCATCTGCTTCAACCTATTTGTTATCCTCTTCCGTGTATTCTGATTCATTTTGAACACGAAAAGATAGTGGGACGGGAGGTGTTGCATCGGATTTCGGCATTCTTGAACTGGTCGAGGCTTGAAAGGTCCATTAGTAATGGATTGAATTATGAGTTTTCCATTAGGTTTGGTCTTGATGTAGCGGAGCATATGACTTGTCCATTGAAGATATCCACCTTTTTCTAGCATGAGGAGCGTTTTAGACCGCATTTATGAATGTCTTGTTGAGTTGCCATTGATGAAGGTAATTGATGATAAAGTTGATGTAGGATCGATTCAACGATAAAGGAGTTGTGTTTGAAGAAGATTAAGCTCGGTTGTTCGCACATAGTGAAAATTCCATGGTCTAAAGACTTAAAACCTCAATAACTTCGCTCGAGCGTTTTAGGACTTGAAGGTTGACCAATGAAGTTCATTATTCGTGCGTGTCATTAGTCCTCGTTTCCACCTATTGCTTTTGATGGGTAGAACGAAACGGAGTTACGCCTGTTCAAAGTTATGGCCGTTTGAAGTTTTGCTCAAAATCTTACTCAAAACCTTGTTCTTAGATCGTAGGAATTGGTGCTTATCGTAGGATTTGCTTAGGGCGTAGGATGCTTATGCGTAGATCACCGCTTATGCACTTTTAGGCTTAAGCGCAGCTTCTGCGCGTAAACTTAAATGCTCATCAAGAAGAAACCTTTACGTAAAAGTGTTAGCTTATAACGTAGAGTGCTTACTCGTAAGCTTATCGCGCTTAGCGGGTAAGATTAGGTTTAAAACCAAAATCCTTCCGCACACTCGTCCGCGCGCGCGAAAGATATCCACAAGTCGGTGTTTTTCAAGCTTATTCAAGCAAGGAAAACACCGAGTAACTGCTGTTGCAATCTAAGATTCGTCACCAAAAGCTTAAGCTAGGATTTCGGATTTCCTTTACGCGTGACCCTTACGCGTAGAAACTAGGGTTTTGACTTTTCCTTACGCGTAGAAACTAGGGTTTTGACTTTACTCAGACTTTACAACCTTACGCTAGACAACCCGGTTTTGCACAAACACTAATTTTCACCCAAAAACACGTTTCCAAATGATTTCTTTTGCACAAACTTCTTTCAAAACACTTAAAGATCAATAAAGTCTACAACTTTAAGCTTAAAACCACGTAAAAATCAAAACTTTAAGCCAAAAGTACACGTTTTGAGATAAAAACGCAACCTTTTCAAAGCTTTAACCAAAAAACGAAATACAAACACTCCTAAACCATTGTTAGGCGATTGATACCAATTGTAGGACCTTGTTTTTACATCAACATTGCGCGTATACCCACGTTACCACAAGATGAACACACGTTAAACACAAACTATATGCGAAAATAAGAAGAAAGATTAGGAGAAAGATGGTGACTTGATGTAACTCTAAAAGTGTATGTTGAGAGAAAAAGATGGAAGAGAAACTTGTATTATTACTTGAAAGCACACACAAAACATTACACTACAACACACCTCAAATGACTCATTTGAGGTATATTTATACTACAAGTACATATGCTCTAATGGGCTTTGGAATGGGCTTGGATTGGACTTGGATTGGATGACAACTTATACAAGGCTAGCTTAACATAACATTTAGCCATTTAACTTAGCCCAATCCATGAGCGTGTCGACTATTCTAGCAAGATATCTAGCACACGTTACAAAGTTCCTAAACGTGAATGACCATCACTTCTAACAAAAATGTCACGGCTAACATAAAGACTATAGCCCATCATAGATATCATTTATCATATTGATGAATAAGTTTAAAGTTTGTGATGAACTATTGTTTAGTTAATCAAACATCAGATACACAAGCTATGTTCATCATTTTATTTTTTATTAAGATTGTTCTTTACTTAGACATTGTTCATCAATATAAAGATTATAGTCCACCGTAGATATCGTTTATCATATATATCATTTATCAATAAAACAACTTGTTTACTGTATACATTGTTCATCAATAAAACGAGTTGTTCATCAATAATAAAATTTTTGTTCATCATATATGTTGCTCATCAATAAAATGAGTTATTCATGAAAAAGATTGTTTATAAAAGAAGTTGCTCATCAATAAAAATACTCTTATTCATTTTAGACCTTGCTCATCAATAATAAGATTTTGCTCAATCAATAAAATGAGTTGCTCATCAATAAAAAAGATAGTTGTTCATCGTATACATTGTTCATCAATAAAACGAATTATTTATCATAGACATTTTTCATCAATAAAATGAGTTTTTCATTAATAAAAAAGTTTTTCATCTTTATCATATATAAATTTTGTTCATCATCAATTTTAAACAAAAGTTAAACTTTAATAATATTTAATGAAAGAAGTAATTAACATTTAAATTTGATAGAAAAAGTCTTTATTTTAGATGTAGGACAAGAATGATATAAAAATAACAAAAAAGAAAAGAAAAATAATGGTAGTAAAAAAAGGGCGCTTGAATTTTTTTTGAAAAGACACCTGTCATTTTCTGGAAACTTTTTAATTTTTCTATAATCATCAAGCAAATATAGGTTATGTTACGACCTCAATCTGTATGAATTATAACGGTACATTTTTAGCAATTTTAAAGATCCGTCATAATTAAATAACACGTTAAAGGATTATAACTAATTAATTAATCAAGAGATATAGCGTCGTTAAAATAATTCAGAAGACACGACGTCATAAATATAGGGCCTTACTCAATTCTATGTGACTAACTAATAAACGTTAGGGTGTTCAAAATATCCGAGAAACCGACGAACTGAGCCGATCCGCTCAATCTGAAACCGTAAAAAACCGATAACCGAGAAAGTCCGAAACCGGAAAAACCCGCATATCATGATTAGTTTCGGTTTTACTTTACTATCCGCGTTACCGAGATGAACCGTGTATAACCATATAGGATTTAACAAACAATTCATAAAATGGACAAGTATTAACTATATTTTTGCACTACTTTTGTCGTATAACACATTTTTTATACACATGATATAATTATGTATTAACGTCCATGGATTACATATGATTAAAGTGATTGTAACCAATAAACGTCAAATAAATAGTATTAGTTATTTTGTTACATTGATAATTTGGATGTTTTTATTCTTGTGAACAACTTTGACTCTAATATCTTCCGCGTCATTTAATTTGACTACCAGAGAATATTAAGTTCTAATTTTAGTTATTGTTCATCCTATTTGAATTGATTATTTTTTAATGGTTAGCGTGACCCGAACGCGGGTGCTCCCGCTCATTCGGTACCACGCATGTCGGTACCGCTAGTTTGGTTCGGTTTTGGATAATAAAATGAACTACCCCCAGCGATGGATAGTTAAATTCTTTAACCCAACCGAGCCGAACCGCCTCATGAACACCCCTAATAAACGTAGTATCATTAAGACAAGACCTAACTCACTTTTTCACCTCGAAGTTGCATTTGGAAAAGCATTTTAGTCATTTAAGGCAAGCAAAAGCTTTTTACTCAAACAACTAATTGAACATAGTCAGATGATAAAAATTTTGGATTTTGATTCCAACATTCATTATAACCGACATTGTTTAAGAGATTTGCTTCTTTTCATCAAATTATGTTACGAAGGTTTTTATTAGAGATACAATAATAGTTATGTATATGTTTTGGTAATACTATAACCACTGTCTAAATATGTTTATATGTTGTGGTAAAGCGTTGTATCGTTGTGCGATGTTGTTGTATTAAGCTATTTAAGCGTGCTATATTTTAATGCTTCTCACTAACTACCATCACTATTGAATAGTGACGTGGTAGAAAAATGATCGGTACAAATTAACGTATATAATTGGAGTATCCTAGATTTTTTTTCGTGATCGAAAAAGAAACAACAATACCGAAATCCATATTCAATGATAAAATGTTTTGGCACTATTTTTCGTGATCGAAAAAGAAACAACAATACCGAAATCCATATTCATACTTAGCACTATTTATTTTTTTGGGTAACGAACAAAATGTTTTGCTTTATCAACTTTTATGGTTTAGTAAAAATTGCATCCATCGTCCCTAATTTTTTAATTTTATTATTATTATTATTATTATTATTATTACTTTTAATCCAACACCACTTTATTAAAAACTCAAAGCACTTTACTACAAGAAATTAGTGGTAGTTCGGTAAAACCTTGGATCCCCACACCTCAAATGATAAGAACCAATCCTATTAAAAATATGGACCGCAAAGACGCTGCCCAAACGCTCTTGAGTCATAGTAGAATCATAATGCGCTTTTAGTAAGGTTACAACACTCTTCTCAAGTTCTCCAAAAGAAGAGAATGCGCTGCTTTATTATTATTATTATTATTATTATTATTATTATTATTATTATTATTATTATTATTATTATTATTATTATTATTATTATTCTTATTTATTTATTTTATATATATTTTTTATAACATCACTTTATTAAAAACTCAAAAGAGTTCATTTGACAATTAGAAATTGGAAGTCGGTAGAAACCAACTGGCATTTACCTACTCAATAGCAAAACTAATGATTAAAAATGTAGAACCGCAAAGATGGAGCCCCAATGTCTTGAGTCAAGGAGAGAAAAGTCGAATCGCTTAAGTAAGGTTCTGCTTCTTTCTCAAGTTCTCCAAAAGAAGAAAAGGAAAAGTGGAGGAACCCAGATCCGATATCAGTATGACAAGATTTAACTCATACTTGACATCGTTTACGCATGCAACCTCACTAACCGCCACCCCGCACAAAATCAAGCAATCCCGATTGGGTCAAAGGAGACGAACCTCGAAGGTCAACACAAACATCACGTCGCCATCCCAAGAATAAAGCAATATATCACTCGGTGCAAGGATCTGTCATCCATATCTCCATGAAGCCCAACATCCACCTCCCCACGCAACGTAAATCCGAAACGAGAAAGCATATATCAACAAGGACATCACGCTGCCAATGTTATGCCGATGTTTAATGCCACTAATACCCGCACATGAAGCATGATCTCCATAAATATCTCCAAGTAAAAACTTAGAACATGAAAGCACGGTACCACCGAAACGTAAGAAAAGGGGAACACCGGTCGATAACACAACACGCAACGATAAGTCCCGGGCGCTCATAGTTTGTCCCAATCCGGATATAGGAGCCACCCTAAGCCAATCGGTATGATCCTTCTTGATGGAGCTGCCATAACGCCATCGTCGAGGAGATAGATGGAACGTAGATTCAACATTTTGGGTAACCCGGTCGAAGTATATATCTGCCAATTTCTTCATAAGTTTGGGGGCAGCGACCTCGCTGGGGTTTCTCGTAAGGTCAATATCCATCTTCGCATTAAAAGTACATAGAGCGTCATCAAAAGAGGAACCAGTAGTCACAATACCAAACCGGACTATGGAGAAGCGGTCTGCAGGACTAGCAGATTGAAGTCTCAGCAAGAAAAGCATAGTTCAAACATCACCAGAATATAAACCAAGCCCCCAAAAGCAAAGGGCAGGGTGGCAAGTCTCCATTGCCGCCACCAAAACCAGGCCAAGCCCGTGACAATACGCCCAAAGAAGAACGAAGAGCATCAAAGAAACCCGAGCACACTCCAAAGACCCAAGGTGAACATGTACGATAGAAAAATATAACTTCAAATACAAGACATGCACTGAGCAACAACAACTCACATTGGGGGTCATTAAGTGTAAACCGCCCATAAGTTCAATAGTTTTAGCAACCCTTTTGACAAGCGTTTACACCAACTCAAAATCCACACAAACCGGCCCACCTAATAATTTAACACCATGTAGGGGACGTGAAATATTGGGGGGGAAAACACCTACCAACCTTCTTGGGTCCTCATGTGGCCAAAACCCTCGCTTTATCGACATGCGTGAGGTGTAGGCCCGACTAGGTCCATCCATCATAATCAACTCTAAAACCTTTCCAACCATCAAAGTATCACCAATAATAGTCACGCGTCATCCGGATACCAAGCATGAAAGGAAAGGTTAAAAGAGTCTCTAATTTTACAAGCCAGAGGATGTAACACTAAAGCAAAAAGAAGAGGCCCAAGTGGATCACCTTGTTGCACACCTTGATGAGACCAAAGAGTAGGCTCACCATAATATAATGGCGGGGTTGGAGTAACAAAATTCAACTAATACCAACGACATAGCCAGTAAAATGAAGCCGAACCTCCCGGCAACATACTTGGCTTAGATCAACCATGTTGAAAGCGTTCTTCCTAAATCAACCAACAACATGGAAAGACCAACATCACCCCCACGATCCTCAATCGTTTCTGTTCATCTGCATGAAGAATAGCCTCCCACCACCAAACCCCAACACCAAATTGTAAATCATCTAAATAACCACCAAGAATGGCCAATCATGGACGCCATACCTTGGAAACTAACCGCCCAAACAGTTCTAACGGCAATTGGCGGATACCTCCTCCGTGCTTGACCTGCGGAGCAGAGGGCACTAGCAATGTACTCACCCAACACCCTCGGACATTTACCAAGAAGAAAAAGGTTCACCACCGGGTGATAAAAGCGACCAACTCATCGAAATAGCAATGGCAAAGCACCATTTAAACAATCCAAAAGGTGTTGGCACGCAAACCGCCCGCCATGCTACAAGAAGTACCCCGAGGGAAACTCTTAATCATATCAAGAACCAAGGCGTGAGATGCAAGAAGGTGATGGTGATCAATGGGTATATCGGGCATCAAAGGGTGGAAGGGATGCTTACCTTTAAATCCTCAAGAGTAGAACCATCATAAGGTGCAATACCGTAAGACGAGATAACTCGGCAAAGGACCAGATAATGACCATCACAAATCTTCCTCTTGCATTGCTTGACATTACGGTCACCCAAATCCAAAGCGTCATCCTCAATATTATGCCATACGGGGGTTGGCTAAAACCTCACGCTGTCGAAAACAACCACCGGTGTACCCCATGCACGAATGGCATTAACAATATATTCCTCCTGGCGTTGACGCTTAGTGCCCGACCTACACTCTTGATTACTCCTCGGACAAAAGGTTTTAAGGAGACATAAAGGCAAGACTAACAAACCAACCCAACAAGCAATGTCATCAGCGATATATCACCTATCAAGGGCTCCTTCGAACAGAAAATTCCAAAGCGACATTTGAGAGGGATTGATTTGATGTATCCATGCAAACCCCTAGACAATAAGGTATCAAGAAGCGTTAAATCAAAACCACTAACCTCGTCCACAACCAATTCTTCAACCAGGGCATCATGGGAGGGAACCTGCGGTTTAATGAGATCATACAACACAAATCGAACAACACCATCACCACAATCAGGAGGAGACACGAAATCAGACCCTGAACCATGACGGCACTTAGTTCGGAAGGTATGCGTCCTGAAACAAACCCCACACAACCACAATCCCATATGATTGAGAGTAATCTCAACCCTATCAAAAATAGCCAGGTCCGACAAGAGGGAACACCTAGTGGTATCTTGAGCATCACCACAAAAGTGCCAGTCCCGTAGATGTGTGATCAATGAAGTTTTAGTGAGCCCATTTCCACCACCATCCCGACATCCACTAAGACCAACGAATGGACAGTGAAATCTAACCGTAGGCATGGGAAAAAACCACCAAATCAAAACACAACAACCACCAAAACAACCCCGTGAAACAAACCTCAACCAAGCACTAATGCGGATACTCAAGGTGCGATCCCAAGAAACAACGACACGAAGAAAACAAAACCAACTACAACTAACCATAAACGAAACACTAAATAAAAGCAACCAATCCAAAAAGCCACTCAACCTGAATATGGAAGTAAACGGCAGCATACAACGTTGTACTCGAAACAGGTTTTCCAATAGAAACCCAAGGATCAATGACGCCGCTAGCAACCAATCAATACCAACCAGGTTCCCACGACAAGCATCAGCCAACACACAATTGGCAGCAAACCTGTCCCACTAACGAATCCCTGAGACAAACCAAAGAAAGGAGACTGAGTAAGGGGGTTTCGAAAAGAAACCCTAAAATAACCGGTCGAAAATAAAAACCCTAGAACAGCCACGAGATGATGATCAAAACAAAGTAAAAAACCAAGCGCAACACCCAGGATGAAGATCGAAACCAACCACAAGGATTCATGCAATGAATCAGAGGTAGAGGAGACGGTTTTGAAGCCCTGATGTGTACTGATGCGCCTACAAGTAAAGAGAGCGCTTTTATTATTATTATTATTATTATTATTATTATTATTATTATTATTATTATTATTATTATTATTATTATTATTATTATTATTGTTTTGACCCGTTACATTTTTATATCCGTTTTTATCTGCGTTTTTGTATACGTTTTATCTACGTATTTTTATATACGTTTTTATTTATGTCTTTATATACATTTTTATCTACATATTTATATATGTTTTCATCCGTTTTTATACATTTTGATCCATTTTTATACGTTTTCGTAAGTTTTATACGTTGTCGTCCATTTTTATACGTTTTGCTCATTTTCTTACGGTTTCATACGTTTTCATTCGTTATACTACGTTTGGATCCACTTTTATATGCCATCGTGGTTTTATATCGCTGCCCATATTACGCCATCCGCTTTTGCCCGCTTTCTTAGGTTTTCATACATTTTATTCTATCATCCATTTTAAACGCTTATCCATCCTTTTATGTTTTTGTCCATTTTCACAATGTTTCTTCCATATCCATCGTTTTTCCTTCTTATACGCTTTCCATCCATTTTAGTCTCGCTCTTTTTATCGCTTTTGTTCATTTTTATCCTTTCATTCCCCTGTTTCCATTCCTTTTTATATGCTTCCTGACCGCTTTTATTTTCTTATACATTGTTCGCTTTATATGCGTTTTAATCATTTTATACATTTTTACACGTTTTCTTACATATGAAAATGGATAATAATTTTTAATGATGGTTAAAAGAAATATGAGAACGTAAAAAATATACAAAAACGCATAAAAAAGTTCATAAACATTTAAAAACGTATGATAATGCATAAAAAAAGTATACAAAAGGGATAAAACGGATAAAAAAAGCGAAAGTAAAAAAACAGACGAAACGGATAAAAACGAATAAAAACATACGAAAACGTATAAATCACATAAAAGTGTATAAAAGGGTACTAAAACACATAAAAACGTACAAAAACTTATAAAACATACAAAACCATACAAAAATGTATAAGAACGATTTAAAACGTAATAAAACAAACTAAAATGGCCGAATATAAAAACGCCGTATCAAAACGTACGAGGTAAACACTTAAAAACGTACAAAAATGTATCAAAACATACAAAACCATGCAAAAACGTATAAAAACGGATAAAAACATAAGAAAAATAAATGAAAAAGTATAAAAATGGATGAAAACATGTAAGAAAAATGGACGAAAACAGATAAAAACGGATGAAACGTATAAAAACGGACGAAAATAGATACAAACGTATAAAAACGGATGAATATATATAACGACGGATAAAAATGGAATAAGCGATAAAATGGATAAACACGTATGAAAACTTATACAAATATATGTTGGGATATGAAAGTCTTTGAAGACATGAATGAAAGTAATGGAATGGTAATGAAAGTCTTGAAAATCGAAAGAAAAGTCAAAAAGAGTCAAATCTTCACTAAAGACAAAGTCAAGTACGATCTTCACAAGTGCACAAAAGAACTATTATATATTAGTTTATGGAAAGTATTGTATTCTATGTTTAGATTACTTGTCGTACAAGGTTACAATTTGTAAACCGACTAGGATATCCTTGAGCCTATAAAAGGACTCCTAGATTGGCATTAGATGTACGAGTCTATGAGTTTTAGAGTTTACTAATTCACAAGTTAATTAGTGTTTTAGAGAGAAGTTCGATTATCTTAGAGTTGTATTAGAGTATCTGCATAATAAGCAGATTTAGAGTTTATAATAAAAGTTATTCTTCTTAGCTTTGTTAAGTAAATTCCGCATACTTGATAAAGATTGCTCGGTGTTTCTTTGTTAATAACTTAGGATTTATCCTAGGTTATTAAACCTTAACAAGCTAGTTAAGTTAGTTTGATTAAAGTATATCGTTCCAACAAGTGGTATCCAGGGCTTTGTGGAAACTTCGACTAGGAAGAAACCCTACTTCAACAATATTCAAGATGTCGAATGAAGTCGTTCCACCACCCTCAATCACCTCACCGTAATTCCAATAATCAAGAAGGGAGAATATGATCTCGGTGCATGAAGATGAGTGATATTGCCATTACTGCACCATGCACTATGGAATGTAATTGTGAATGGGAATGAAGTTGTTCGCAACCCATTGATATTCCCCGACAACCCAAGGCACCTAAGGCGGCTTTACCTGCAACCTTAAGGAATCAAGAGAAGGCACTCAACATTCTCTTATCTGCCATTCCGGATGGTCATCTTCTCAAATTTCATGATGCTAAAGATGCTAAGCTTCACTGGGTCGCTCTCAAGACCGGATTTGGGAGGGAATGAAGCCTCTAAAAAAGATGCATAGAAATTTCTTGGCAAGCAACAGTTTGAAACTTTCCACCGGTTGGTGAAAGAGAGAGTCTTGATCTTTGCATATGATAGGTTTGAATCTTCTCAACATGTTGGAGCTATACAAGCGTAAGTATCGGTTGAGGATGCTAATTTGAAGTTTCTAAAGAGTTTGCCATCTTCATGGCATGTGATTTACTACAATGATCGAGAACAACAAGGTTTGGATGTCATGGACTTTGATGATCTATATCATCAACGTAAGGTGTATGAGCATGAGATGAGTGGTCAAACAAATTCTAAGTCTCACAAGATTGCTTTTCTATCATCGAAAAGAAAGAAGGCCAGTATTTCCATCAAAAGTACCGCTTCTCCTCAAAGTATCGTTTCTCAGAATGCTTTGTCTACACACCCCTCATATGCTCAGCAGGCCCCACCAACTACCACTATGCACTCAGATGAAGTTATGTGCTCCTTCTTTGCACAACAAGCTAGTTTACCTGTCACTTATGAAGAAGATCTAAGTACAGATTGAAAAAGATGCACTTGAAGAAATTGATATCGTGGCAAGTTGCTATGATCACCAATGCAAGGATCAAAAGTACACTAAGAAGACAATGCAAAAGCATTGATTTCAAACCAAAAGAGGGCATAACTTTTGACAAATCTAAAATTGAGTGCTTCAATTGTCAAAAGTTTGGTCACTTTGCAAGGGAGTGCAGGTTTGCTAAGTATCAAGCAAACGAGAACATCGAGAAGCCAAAACTTGAGCTCAAAGAAATTCCAATTATTGAAACAAAGGCTTTGGTTGCTCAAGAGAAGTTATCGGTTGACGGAGTGAAGAGTTTGATGATGAACCCGTTGACTTCTTGTATGGTAGCGATGGAAGAAGTAGTTAGCCGAATCCGCTGGAAGCATTGACCGAGCACTTGCGCTTTTGATGAAGAAGAACATGCCTTTGCTTTGGAATCAGCGATGGCTTTGGAGGATTTGATTGGAGCAAAGAAAGTGAAGATGATCCTGTTCTTCTTGCTATGGTGGCTACTTCACGTCGATCCTATCTCACGAGGTATGCTCAAATTGCCATGATTTTTATCACAAATTACTTGGCAGTTATGTGATTGAAAGAGATAATTGTGTTAGGGCTAGGTCTGAGGTAGCCGGTTATCAAATAACCTTAGAATCTATGGAAGCCAAAATCTTAGCACATGAAACTAATGAAGTAGCTTAGGCTAAAAAATATGAACAACAGGATTACCAATTAAAACTTAGTGAATGGAAATTATCTTTGTAAAATTGCTGAAATTGAGAAATTAACTAAGGAAAGAGATGATTTGTTAGCTAAGTTTCTTTGCCGCATGGGGAATTCCAGTGTCACATGTTTCTTATGTTCAAAAACGAAAGAGCCTAGCTTAAAACTGGATTAGGTTTTGGAATGGATTTTAGTAAACTAGAAGAAAACCAATCTAGTGATCGGGGATGAAGGTGATTTTGAGGATATACTCACTAGTGATGAAGAACTCATTAATTATGTAGATACATCTAGTAATAAGGGTTCAATAAGTGACTCACCTCCTGAATATAAGAAAGCTAATGATTATCATGTCTTTGTTTCCCATCCCACGCATTTAATCAACCCCTAGGTCGATGTTTCTCGCTTTGGAGTAAACAGCGGTCTAGAGTTTAGGAAAAAGCTAGTTGCTCAATCTAGGTTCAAAAACCCAAAGAACCTGTTGAAAAACAATGTTCAAAATCAAGCGGTACCTTCAAATCAAATCTTGCTCCACAAAGCGATATTCATTAAAACCTTTTCAAAAAAGATCTTTGCTAAACCTTTTTGGGATAACTTTGGTCAAAACAGGTTTAATCATTCACCAAGGAGGCAAAATAATTTTGGGTATAGACATAGAAGAAGTCCTTTGGAAATATGGGTCAAAAACCGTGTTTTGTGTGTTTTAGTCCTACTCATCTAATTAAGGATTGTGAACATCACTCAGAGTATCTTAGTAAATTTCAAAGAACAGTCTGAACCCCGAAACCTAGAGAGCACAAATCTGTTTGGAATAATTCAAATCGGGTTAATCACGAAACTTTTCACGGATCATAGATACCCACATCAAAGAAGATATTTTTCAAAACCCTCAAGATCTCACAAGATTTTTCAAGCTCGTTAACTCTAACCCAAGATTTTCTCAAAGTACTACTCGGCACAAAACAAGTACCGATCACACTACTTGGAATAGGAATCCTAGGAGATCTCACTATCAACCTAGAAGGTATTACAATTCACATAGAAGATTTAGATCACATGAACCAAGTGTTAAAACAGAATGGGTTAAGAGGAAAGAAATCGCGTGAGGGACAAACAAGTACTTTCAACCAAAAGTGAATCTGATGTTTTTGTGATACAAGAAAAAGCAAATGAACTTATAAAAGAGAGTTGTGTTGAAAAACCAGAAAGTTTTGAAAATCCACATGCTAAAGATCAAAAGATAATTCCGGATCACCATTTGAAAGATAGTGGAAATTACATACTCAAAGAATTTGAGTTTGTAACTCCACAAGGGAACACAAGTCAGTAATGGCTTGGGTTCCTAAAAATCACTAACTCTTTTCTTTGTGTGCAAGGCAACCCGGAAGAGGAGCTTAAAGATCATCTTATTGTGGATAGTGGTTGCTCGAAGTATATTGAGAGACAAAGAGATCCCTGTCGATTTTAGGAAGATTAGTGGAGGAAGAGTTGCATTTGTGAATGATCCAAATGGAGGAAAGATTACCGAAAATGAACTATCAAAGGCGGGCTTATAGATTTTGAGAATGTTAGATATGTAAAAGGAGCTTAAGTTCAACTTATTATCGATCCTCTCAAATCATGATAAAAGCATCTTGTGTTATTCACTCTTTGACACTGAATGTCTCATCCTTTCCTCTGACTTTAAGCCTGTTGATGATGCATTAGTAGTTCTTAGAGTACCAAGGACAAATGATGTGTATAGCTTAGACATGAAGAGTTTACATTCTTATGGAAGAGCCACATGTTTGGTGGCTAAAGCAACATCCAAGAGGCACATCAATGGCATAGGATTGGGCCATGTTAACTTCAAAATATCAACAAAGCTGGTCAAAGGGAATCTAGTTAGAGGTTTACCTTCAAAGACTTACAAGAATGATCAATCATGCTTGGCATGCAAAAAGGGTAAACAACACGAGAGCTTCCCGCAAGAAGCTTGAATGAGAGAGAACTATTAGAGAACCCTTGGAGTACATTACATATGGATTTGTTTGGACTCGTTTAGCGTGGCAAGTTTAAACAAGAAAAAGTCTTGCTTAGTTGTAAATGTGATGATTACAAGAGATTCGGTTGGGTATTTTCTTGGGTTTTAAAGATGATACTTTTGATGCTATTCGCATTAGATTATAGCCCTTGAAAACCAATTGAGACTCAAGGTTAGAGGTATTAGATGTGATAATGGGACTGAATTCAAGAAAAAGCCGATGGATGAATTTTGTGCTAACAAAGGCATAAAAAGGGAGTTTAGTATTGCAAGAACACCACAACATAATGGTGTTGCAAAGAGGAAGAATATGAATTTGATTGAAGCGGAAGAACAATGTTAGCAGATTCTCACCTACCTATTCAATTATAGCCGGTAACGCGTCTTTGCTTGCTATGTACTTAACAGAGTTTCTCACCAAACCACTGATGAAGACACCTTATGAGTTCGGCGATGGGCAATAAACCCAACATTCGTTTTATGAAGCCTTTTGGATGCCCTCTCACTATTTTAAATATAATTGATAATTTGGGGAAGTTTGATGGCAAGTCAGGAAGAAGGCATACTTATTGGGATATTGCACTACTTGACGTAAAGGCTTTAGAGTGTATACTTGAGTTACTAAGAAGGTTCAAGATTGTCTTCATGTAGAGTTTTTAGAAGATCAAGACAATTAGAAAGGTAAAGGTCCCTGATTGATGTTTGATCTTGAAGTTCTAACCCCTTCCATGAACTATGTACACGTAGAGAAGAAAATCAACCAGTACACAATGGAGAAGATTTACAATATGTTGTTCATGGAGTTCATATTAGACCGATCTCGTTTCATGATGAAGATCCTGTTGGTCCAAAACAAAGTATCTTGATGTTCCAAAGCAGCATCGCTGCTCCTCAACAAAATCGTTGCATCACAATCCTCATTATCTGCCGAGGATCAATCTATTCAAGAGGAACTTAATCAGATGCTTCTTCAAGATGTTTTAGCACATTCTTACAGTGATGAACAAAGGAGAGCTTATGAAGAGGCAAAGAAGAAGAACAAAACTGCAGAGTACTCTCACATTACTTTGGATAAGATTTTCTGACAAAGCATCAAACTGCTGACCTCACATCTTGCTTTTGTTAGTGATTGGCTTTACTTTAGATGATTTGGATGATCCTACCATGCCTGGATTAGAAGATACTGATGATGAACTTGAATATGAAGGTATTTTCTCAGATTCCAATGAAGATGTTGATGTTACTAATTTGGAAGATACTTATGGTGTTCCACAGTCTCCAAGCTTAAGAATTCATAAGAATCATCCTTCTGATCAAATCATTGGTCCTTATACTTCTGGAGTGATGACAAGACACGAGCTAAGACTTTTCTACACCTCACAATGCTTTACTTAGCTTTGTGTATAAACAAAAAAGGCTAAATCATAAGGACCATCAAACCTGCCTATTTACTTGTTTTATCTCAAGAAGAACCAAGAATATTGCTCAAGCTTTGACTAAAGAAAGCTGGGTTGAAGCTATGCAGGAAGAACTTCTTCAATTTAAACTTCAAGAAGTTTGGGGTTTTATGTGATCTTCCAGAAGGGAAGAGAGTTATTGGAACCGATGGGTTTTGAGTCAAAAGAGATGAAAGAGGTAATGTTATCAAGAATAAGGCAAGGTTAGTAGCACAAGGCTACAGACAAGAAGAAGGAGTAGATTATGATGAAGTGTTTGCTCCTGTAGCAAGGATTGAAGCTATTAGAATATTTCTTGCTTTTGCTTCTTATATGGGATTTCAAGTTTACCAGATGGATGTCAAGAGTGCCTTTTATATGGCAAGATTACAGAGGAAGTTTATGTCAAACAACCTCCTGGGTTTGAAGATCCTAAACATCCAAACAAAGTCTACAAGGTGGTTAAGGCTCTTTATGGCCTTCATCGAGCACCTAGAGCTTGGTATGAGAGACTCTCTACATTCTTATTGCAACATGGATACTGAAGGGAGCTATAGACAAGACTTTGTTTATCAAAAGAGACAAGAAAGATATCATGTTAGTTCAAGTCTATGTTGATGATATCATCTTTGGGGCTACCAAGCAGTCCATGGTTAAGGAGTTTGAGCAGCTGATGCAGAAGGAATTTCAAATGAGTTCAATGGGAGAGTTAACTTTCTTTTTGGGACTTCAGGTTAAGCAATCAAAGGAAGGTATTTTTATCAGTCAAGACAAGTATGTTGCTGACATACTTAAGAAGTTCAATTTTAATGGTATGAAGACATTACTACACTATTAAATCTATCAATTCATTGGGCAAAGATGAAGATGGACAACCTGTTGAAGTCAAGCTATACAGATCAATGATTGTCTCTCTTATGTATCTCAATGCATCAAGGCCTGATATCATGTTTGCAGTTTGTTTATGTGCAAGATATCAAGTCTCACCAAGGATCTCTCACATGAATACAAAGGAAGAGAATATTTTGTTATTTGAAGCAACAACCAAAGTTGGGGTTGTGGTATCCAAAAGAGTCACCTTTTCACTTAGAAGCTTTTTCAGATAGTGATTATGCAGGTGATTACTATGATAGAAGATCAACCACTGGAGGATGCCAATATCTTGGAAGAAGATTAGTCTCCTGGCAATTTAAGAAACAAACAATTTCAAAGCAACATCCTCTATGAAGTTGAATATGTAGCTGCTGCAAGCTGTTGTGGTCAAGTTTTATGGATGCAAAATCAACTCTTGGACTATGGATTCAATTTCAAGAATACTCCTATCAACATTGATAATGAGAGTACTATTTGTATTGTGAAGAATCCAGTTTATCATTCCAAGACAAAGCACATACAGATTAGGCATCACTTTATCAGAGATTGCTATGAGTACAGGCTTATTAATGTGGTTAAGGTTCACACAGATGATAATGTAGCTGACTTACTCACCAAAGGCTTTGATGTTTCTAGATTCACTCACTTGGTGGTAAGCATTGGCATGATTAACTCTACTGAGTTTGAATTTAAAGGGAGGACTATTTAGTATTAGTATAGTCCTGCATTGCTTGAGGGAGGATAGTTATGTATACTTAGTTTATATCTTGAAGAAATTGGAAAAGTATTGTTTTTCGTAAAAGTCTTCTTGCTTGGAAAAGTACTGCATAATGTGGCGGAAGTAATGTTTGTCTTATTAAAAGTACTTGTTCCAACGGTTATATTGAGGGGTAATTAATGCTAACGGTAACAATGTTATTATGGCTGTGATTTTTCAAATCTCACCTATAAATAACTACTTTCCGATTTTCCCTCTTATATTGATACATTAGAATCTTTTCCTTCTTTCTCTCATCATATCCATATTATTCGATTACAACTCTTTTGTTCTTACATAATCAACAATAAATCGTCCTATCTGTTTCAAAGCATAATATGGTAGCTAATTTGGAAAAGATCAGGCTGAATGTGATTTTTCATGATATGATTGATTATCTTATTGGGTCGCCAATTAGTTATGCTCTTTTAGTTGAGCCGGATATCATTGCTCCTTGGATTCAAGAATTTTGGGCTAATGCTAGAGATAACATGGAGAATGATGAATATTATGTTCGATCATCAGTTGCTGGAAGAACTGTGACTATTACAGAAGCCTCTATTCGAGATTATTTATCATTTGGTGATGAAGAAGGGGCTATTCGTTTTGACAAACAAATGATTTGGGATACTTTTAGGGATCTTGGTTATGAAGGGTCATTAAGAGAACAAACATTCAAGAAACCCTTATTTTGTCCGCATTGGAAATTTTTGGTTCATGTGTTGCTCCATTGCCTAAGTGCTAAGAGTACACTGGGCAGTTTGGGTCAAATATAGCATCTGCTATAGTTGGGTTAGCTACTAATCGGACTTTTAACTTTTCACGGCTAATACTGGATGGAAGGCTCTCACATATTTCCCATGGATCTCCTTGGCTAATGTACCCACGGTTTATACAGGTTTTCTTGAACAAGCAACTTGCTGATGTACCAAAACCTACAGACTTACTTCCTGTTATTAAACAACAAGCGAAGATTTTTACTTTTATGGCTAAAAGGAGTGCTGTATTCAGAGGTCAAGATACTCCATTAACTCCTTCCATGATGGAAATTGTTGAAGCCGTTCGAGCTGATGCTGGAGAAGGTGAAGATGAAGGTGAAGACAGTGAAGGTATTTGCACACCGCAGAATCGATCGCAAAAGTCTTGCTTCTCAACATATCAGCATCTCAAAGCTACGCATCCCGAGTGCTGCATCTCAAGGTCTTCATTTCACGCCCTCAAGCTTCACAAAATCAACATGACAATATTGAAGTTCCACCATCTCCATCTCCACAAGCATCTTCTCAACCATCTCCACGAGTTTCTTCACATGCGAGAATCTTTGTCACCGGAGGAGATGAACCAACTATGGAGCCTGAACAACAAGTTCTCAATAACTATGCTTTAACAAGGGAATTGACAATATTGAAGAAATCATTTGAAGAAACGGGCTCGGGAGATTAGAGGTTGAAGCTCAAGTATAGAAGGTTAAAGAATTATGTTGCACCTTTATTAAACGATATAAACATGGGTTAAGAAAGAAAACAATGAAGGAACTTTAAGAAGACAACAAAAAAAAGTTCATAAACCATCTTCATCCAATTTGGGAGGAATTTAGAAGAAGAGAATTTGAAAGAAGATGTTGTCAAGGAGAATGAACCCAGAAAGTCTTGAAAAGACTCAAAGAAGATCATTGAAGATCGAGGAGCAAGTTCAAGTTCAAGGTAATCAAGATCAAGGTACTGAACAACAAAGTACTGCTCTTCAACAACAAAGTACCTTCAGACAAGAGTTAATAACTCCAAGAGTATTAAATTTTGAAGAGGAAGCTGGTCCTTCTACAACAGTTATACAAGAAGAGGAGGAAGCTACACTCAAACCCATCCATTCTGCAAGTGATGATGAGTTCATTGCTACAATTTTAGAAGATTTATCACAACCCAGAGGTGGTGTTACTATTCGAGAAGTACAAGAAGATGAACAACAAAGAACTTCTCAACCTGCAATTGATCCTAAGGATAAAGGGAAAGGTGTTCTAGTAGAAGTAAAGAAGAAGAAACTTACTTTGGCAGAACTTAGAGAAATTGAAGTTGCTAGGAATGAAGCTGCTGCAAGAAAGTTTCAAGAAGAATTAAATGCTAAAGATAGAAGCTCAGGGAAGTGAAGAAGCTCAAAGTAGAGAAGCTGCTAAAAGTTGCAAGAGCAATTGAATGTCAAGCTGAGAACAATTAGAGTCACCTACCCCCTGTTAGATATATGCCAAGAAGACCTAATTTAGCTAAGGATAGGAATGCTATGATGGCTTATTTAAAAGGTCGAGGATATAAAGGATTGCGAAGTTTGAACTATGTTGACATGAAAAGATTATATGATCTTTGAGACAGAGGCTTATAAGAAGGATGTTGAGTGCATCAAAGATTTTAGAGAAGAAGCTAATTGGACTGATGAAGAAAGGAAGAAGAGTTTAAAAAGAAAAAGGAAAACTGAAGTTACAGATAGACAATTCTCAAAGAAAGAAAGAGTTGAATTAAGATCTGAGACTAGAGATGCATTAAGAAATTATCTCAGAGTGGTAGATGCTGACATGAAGATGAACAGATCTCAGATTAGTGCTTTTGAAGTTGTAAAATCTAAAAATGGAGATTATATGATTTTTCATAAGGAAGATGAAAGCTTCAAAGTTTTCAATAGGCTATGGGATTTATTACATATTATAGATAGAGTGGATCTATTCTATCTATATAATGTGGTGAAAGCTTATTTTGGAAATAATCCATTAGAAGGGATTGGCTTAGTTTTACTTGGAGATCTCACAAATGCATGGGAAACTGAGGAAGAGAGCACTGATGATATTTGGAAGAATCAAGAAAATTGGGAAATTGTTTGCTGGAGATTCTTTGAAGAGTCTGGAGTTCATGTTTTAGAGCTGGAAAATGGTACAATGATACACATGTTTGTGAATAGAAGATATCCTCTCACAGTTGAGCTCATGAGAAGAATGCTAGAGCATGGATTGGAAGTAGAAGAGGATAATGAAACTGCTTGCATGGTTATCAATCTATTTATCAACTGGACTACCATTGTTGAAGATGATGAGTAAAGCTGTATGAATTTCATTGAATAAATTATTTTTGATAAATCGCGACTTTATTCAAAGTATCACTTGATCAAACAAGATTTCATCAAAGTATCCGCTTGCAGCCTTTAAACCGCTTAAGTGATTTTTGAAAGAAATCTTTTGCTAAGTATCAAATATTTTGAAACAAAGGTTAAGTGAAATAAATGGTTTTGAGATGGCAACATCAATAGGTCATCAATCCACCATGGTTACCAAAGGATTGGCTAATCCATGAGCAAACGGCTCTGGTAAAGATATTTCAAATCCGCTTTTAGTTGACAACTTGCTAATAAGTTGTATGGTAATCAACTCACCATATTAGTTAATGTGAAGAGTTGGCTAGCCCACAAGAAAATGGCTTGTGGTAAAGGCAGTGGAAAACCATTATTGGTAATTAGTTCACCATTAGATAGAAGAACTAACTAGTCCGAAGGTACGACTTTTGGTAAAGACAAATCAAATCTGTTGATAGCTGATGATTTGCTAAAATCATATGGTTATCAATGTACCATGGTCTTACACACCAAAACATTTGGCTACTCCAGAGATTAATGGTTTTGGTAAAGAGATCTAAATCCATTAAATTTTCAATGATTCACCTCTCACAGGAGTTAACACACACTGGAAGATATGAGAATAGTATGCAACTTAAATCTGAATTAATGTACAAATTGTCATATGTTGTCTTGTGAAAAGATGGAGCTTGTGGATGCTGAGAAAGAACAATTCTAAGAGATACTTTGACAAGTACGCATAATTACAGAGATACAATCTAAAGACTAAGAAACAATATGTCCTTAAAGATGAAGTGTTAAAGATATATTCACAAAGGAACTTGAAGTCAAGCAAGTAGAATTCAAGTTAGGGGAGGATTGTTGGGATATGAAAGTGGTGAAGACATGAAAGTACTGAAGATATGAAAGTACTGTAAGCTGCAAAGTACTGGAAAAAGTCAAAGAGTCAAAGTACTGCTAAAGACAAAGTCAAAGTACTGCATCTCGAAGTCAAAGTACTGCAAGAACAAAAGAACTATTATATTCGTTTATGGAAAGTATTGTATTCTATGTTTAGATTACTTGTCATACAAGGTTACAATTTGTAAACCGACTAGGATATCCTTGAGCCTATAAAAGGACTCCTAGATTGGCATTAGATGTACGAGTCTATGAGTTTTAGAGTTTACGAATTCACAAGTTAATTAGTGTTTTAGAGAGAAGTTCGATTATCTTAGAGTTGTATTAGAGTATCTGCATAATAAGCAGATTTAGAGTTTATAATAAAAGTTATTCTTCTTAGCTTTGTTAAGTAAATTCCGCATACTTGATAAAGATTGCTCAGTGTTTCTTTATTAATAACTTAGGATTTATCCGAGGTTATTAAACCTTAACAAGCTAGTTAAGTTAGTTTGATTAAAGTATATCGATCCAACAATATATAACACGGACGAAAACATATAAGGAATAGATAAAAAAAAGAAGTTTAGGGACATTGGATGCAATTTTCTACAAACGACATGGACCATTTATATAATTTACCTTAAGGACGGTGAATGCATTTTTCTCTAACCCACAAGGACCATTTATGTAATTCAAAAGGGTAAAATGGTCATCACTAGTCATCAGTACCCATAAACGTTCAAAAAGACAAAATAAATGTATTGATAAGCAAAAAAATTTGTTCGCTGCCTAGAAAAAAATAGTGTCAAGTATGATACGTTTATAAAACATATGTCCAAAAATGAACCTGCATCAATAATCTATATTTCATATAGCTTTTTTAAACCATGTTGATGAATTTAAAGAAGCTTCAACATAATTTTTTGTTTTTGATAACAATGTAGCTTCAATAATTTTTGGTGTTGGCTGAAAGTTTTTCAGGGTCTTCTAACATCAACATTTATATTGCTTCTACAATTTAATCTTGATCTTGCTGTATTTTTATTACAACAGGTTTTCCATTAGTTAGGTGTTATTTTGAAGGTGATTTAGAGATTAGTCCAATTCTAGATGTGATTTGAAGATGTTATATGGTTTAAGTTTTATGTATCTTGTTGATTGAAACCATTTATCGAATACAAAATGAATTAAATTTAGCTATAAATTGCTGGAACAATCTATTCTAACATAAGAATTCGCAATATCAATGAGGTTGTTGCTTGCATTCCTCCTCTTTTATTGTTTCTGATTGTTCAAGCTATATTAGTTTACACATAGATTTACGAATGACTTAAAGTGATGCTTGGTATATGCTATCAGTTACATACATCATATCAAGGTAGAATGAAGAAGAAAGGTAACATGGTTCTCTTTTTATTGAGTAAGAGCCAGCAAGGTAACCCCTTTGACTCTTTCTTGGTAAGAGGCAACCATCTCTTACCGTTTCTGACCAACAAGAAAAAAACAAACACCTTAAGATCTTACCGTGTCTAAGTAGTAAGAGTTATGAGGTTCTTCACAATGCAAGACAAGATTTTTTGCATGAGAAGTTCAAACGACACTTGGACATGACTAATTACCACAGAAAAACACATTTTAGACCATTTTATAAAAACGAACACTTTAAAATATTTTACCAAATCAACACTTCGAGAATCATCAATTGCTCGCCACTTTCCTTTTGCTCGCCTGTTTAAAATGACGTGTTTTTTCTGGGGAAAGAAAAAGTTGCAAACCATATAGTTATGCTTGACAAAAATGAATGAAAACATGTTTGACCGAAGTGAAATGATGATTTAGGTAAACCAATTATAGAAGTGTGTAGTATTAGGCAACTCAAACTTATTAGGTTTGAGTCCCTGGATCGTTCCAAACGAGGGTTGAATGGAATTTTCAACTCATGTCGCGTTTAATGTGATTTGAATGGGAAAAGGGGATAATAAGATGTTTTCTAAACTACGGGGAAAGGGAAATAAATGGGAAGCAATTACGGGAACAAAATCTATGATGCAAATGAGGAATTATAACTAATAATGCAAAGTTACGCTAATATGTAAATTACGATTTAAATAAAACGCGAATTAAATGCAAACTAATCCAAATTAATCTCTAAGAATGATCTAAAATTATTCTAAATTTGAAAATGTAATTTGAAAATTATCTAAGATTTAAAACTAATTTTTATGATTTTTCTTGATTTAATTTGAATTAAAAACTATTTTTGTATTTTTAAAATGGATTTAAAATGCTAAAAATTATGAAAACTTATGAGAAAATTGCAAAAATATTTTTCAAAAATCTTAACTAACTAAAAATAATTTTCAAAACTGTATTTGTATTTTTCTGAACTTTTGTTTTATAATTTCTATGAATTAAAAACCATTTTAAACTAATTTAATGTCTAAAAATTACTATTTAAACTAGGAAATTATGGAAAAATATTTTTTTGGCTTTTTGTATTTTTCTTAATCTAGGAAAATTGAAAACGTATTTTTTGGAACCTTTTCTGATTTATTTGTACTAAATGCTAATTAAAAAGTATTAAAAACTAATTTTAAATCAGATAAATAGCAAACAGTACTGGAAAAATATGAAAATTTCAGGAAAATTCTAAAATGTGATTATGAAACTATGAAAAATGATAAAAACTACTTGTGAACTCAAATTATACAAGATGCTTTGAAACTGAAATGATTATGCTATAAGGAAATAAGCTATAGGCTACAAAAGCTAACAAGAGGCTACAGGAACATGTACTAAGCTAAAAATACCTTAAATATACTTAATGCAACTATCAAGCACAACTAAATCACAAGCTAAAAGGGAATGTGCAGAAATTGATTAACTGGCCAAACATGCCTTAAGTGCTCAATTCAAGCTTAAGAATAAGCTATCAGATAAGCAATTAACCTAAAACCAGATACAGCAATCCAAACTAGACCTAGCAAAGAACCTGTGGACCAAATCTGAGCCTTGGACAATCTCTTACAAGCTCTATACAAGCTATGCAACAAGCCTGTGCACACTCAATTAACACTGAGTGTGTGCACAGGGGATTTTAGACTTATTTGGAACACTGATTTGATGATTATAGAAAATTCTCAATAATAATCCAAAAATACCTTTAAAAAGATCACCAACAAGAGTTGTAAAATCCAAATTTTCAACAAATTATGCTCAGAATTCATGAGTTAAAAATCTATAAAGAACAGCTGATAGAACACAAATCACCTTTTGACTTTTTTTTTATCAGAAATGAGAAAGTTGACCAAAATGAATTTTTTACCAGATTTGTGAAATGATTATGATATCTATGACCTATCCAAGACTAATGCAAGCTAGTGCTACTCTTTCTAAACCTATATGCAAGAATTTGAACCACTGATTATTACTGAAATAGAAACTAGAGCATATTAAAAACAATTTTGACTATTAGAGTTCTTATGATGCCAATATATGAGCTAACAGTACTAAATAGATCTATACTACTATAATGCAACAAAACTTAACCTCTATCAACACCTTAAACTCAGATAATCTACTGAATCCAAACACTAGTTATAGAGACTGAAATTCAATTCCTCTAATCAATTTCACTTCCAAACCTAGTCTAACCTCAAATCAGAATTACTTAACTCAAGTTACACCTAGATGGAGCAAAATTGACTACAATTAAACAATAGTGTGATCTGATCTAACTGAAGCACTTAGAGAGATTATGTAGACAATGACAGAAATGATACAAATGCAAACAACAACAAATAATCTGAGAGTTAAACTAAATTATACTAATATAATACTAATTAAGCTATACTACAATTATCAGAAGCTAAAACAGATTAGAAAAGTGAATTAGTACTCACAGTATGTCCAGCCACTATGGCTTGCCAAGCAAATCAACTAACCACTAACCTAGACCTATCACCAACATCTAATCAACCCATATCCAGATCCATATCAGCTAGTTAACCCGACTGAAATCAAACCCCTGCAACTTTGACTTATGCTGACTGATATGAGTTTTTATTGTAGAAACTGAGTAGGACTATAAGTGAACACTTAATAAGCTACTAATGAGCTTATAAAAGCTTTTAGAAACAAAAACTTAAGCTGAAAACAGATTTGAGATATTTTTTTATTTTTCAAATAATTTTTCCAATTTTTTTATGATTTTTGTTTTTGAGAATTGACAAACTGAAGATGATATGAAATTAACTAAACTAATCAGATAAAATATCAATAAGCTAAAAGGAAACAATGAAACAGTAATTTGGATTTGATGAGAATTAAAGCTAAAAATACTTTTATTAATAAAACTTGAATACAACTTGTAATTTGAAATACATAATTAAACTAAAACGAAATTAAACTACTATTACTACTCAGAAACTACACACTCCTAACTGTGAATGAATGAGAGTATTTATAGCAAAGCCTTAGGTCTTGGAAGGATCCAGAAGTTGCAATTTGTGCTTTCTCTGAGCTCGTTTCAACCCTCAGATCAATTCCCATCTATCTTCAATTCATCTCAACCCTTGGATTAATATCACACGTCCCATCAACCAATCATAGGCAAGAAGAGCACACAGATAGGTGACTTGGCACTGAGCACATGTGAGGAGGTGTCAGTAATGTACAATATTGCCCTTTAATTGGTTTAATTTGGTCAGTTGAAGGTGAGGGTATTTTAGGGTTCATAAAGTTCTGGGTTAAATGGGAAAAGGGGAAAACATTTTTTGGCGCATTTAGTTTTTATTATTTTAACTGAGTTTGACTTGGTTGACCTTGTATTAGGGAGAGGGTTCAATGATATCGTGACTGGGTCCAAAATGGTAAAAGGTTCAAGGGATTATTATTAGTTGACCGGTATAAATGGAGGGGGGGGGTTGACTTGGGCTATATTGGGCTGGTGGTTACTTGGGCTTTTAGAGTAGTAAAATGGACTTGGACTAAGGAATTGATCCGTGTAGTATTTAAGGGACTAAAGGTGTTAAAACTGAAAATCCAGGGACCAAAAGTGTAACTTCCGAAAATATCTTCCAAGGGCCTTTCTTGACAATCTCCAATAATCCAAGGGCCACTTTTTCCAATTCTGAATCTCAAGGGTAGTTTTTGCCAAATGCTGAAACTTGAGGGACTGATTTTGCCATTTCTTTAAATTTGATCAAATCTTTCATAAATCATCCTCTTAGCATAGAAATCTTCACAGATGCTCAATTCTGACCTTCCGGCTCAGCTTAAGCACTCTTTATCTCTCGTGCTCGGGTTTTTGTCTGATTTGGCTTTCTTTTGTGTGTTTTGACATATCCGTACCTGCACAAGCATAAACTCAAGAAACCAATAGATATTAGGAATAAACGGCTCTTTCTTGGTTATTTTGGGCCTGATTTGGTAAATAAAATATATGTGTTTTAGCACATATCAAATGACAACATGTTTGACCAAAGTAAAATTACTATTTTTGTTCAGAGCTATGCGTGGTCAAATCAAAGAGTATTCATGCATTAAGCATATATACTTCATGCAAACAAAAATTGTACAATGAGTGACTATATTTACTTGAGGTATGGAAAAAGTAGTTTATTAGACATAACATAACCTTGCATAGTATGTTCTCCAGACATGACTTAACCCTGCATGGAAAAAGTACTTCATGCATGACGAGCAAAATAGGGCGAGCAAGATACATTTGCTCGTCAAGTTCAAATTTGTATAAGAAATGTAGCAAGCAAATGATAGGGCGGGCAAACTTATTTGCTCGCTATAGCCACGTGTAATCATCTAGACGGCTCACAATGTCCACATGTCATCATTTGGGGATAGGCAAGCAAGAAAAGTGACAAGCAAAACTTATTTGCTCGCAATGTTCATTTTGGTAACACACTTTTTGATGGTTCATTTTGGTAACTCATGGTGACGCATGAGAAGTTCACATTATGTTCCTTGCTTATGAATGTTAATTAGTATTTTTGTATATGAATTTGTATTTTTGTTTCCCTTATGTATAAATGATTTATAGTATACATGTTTTGAAAATTATGCTCAATTTAAAAGAACACGATTTTTTCTTGAGATCAGTTTCATTGAGGAAATGGTTTTTTGTTTGGGAATAATAAAAGTCATCTACGTAACATGCAAAAGAAGAAATCATCAGATAACAACTTGAAAATAAGGAGTACCAATATAATCCTATTTAATTAACTAGATATAATGCCCGCAAGACGCGCGGGGGTTTTTTTTTTTTAATTTTTTGAATAATGTATTTTTTTTCTATTATAAATGTATTTTTTTTGTTTGGTTTTTTTGTTAATTATTGTTTGTAATTTTTAAGTATTGTCTGTTGTTGGTAGAACATCCCCTCTTTGTTTCATATTCATCAAATGAATGTTAGTCATCGCGAGGCATGGGTAATAGCCGTGGCCAGATCGTTGTATATGTCAATTAAGATCCATGTTGATAAAAAGGTTTAAAAGAGGTCGTAATACGCGCGTTTTCATGGTTTGTGAGTGGCTTTTGGTTAAATCATGTTTTTTGCATCGGTAATTTAGTTATACGAATAGTTTACTCTTATGTATTTTCCCTTTTATATGAATTATATTTTTGTTGTTATAATTTATATAAATAAAACATAAGCAACAACCGGTAAACAACCATTTATCTTTTACAACATCACACAACAAAAGCTCCTCGAAATACCACTATATAATCACTTTCAATAGGTACATCCAAACACTCCTTTAGATTAACTAAATAGTCAAACTTCCTTGTATTCCAACAGAACTATTTCATATCACTTAGCACAGTTAAAAAGCAATGTGGGAGTACCTTGGTGCGGGACTATATTTGACCAATTGGATCGAAGAAGTTTTACTTTCCCATATGTTAATTTTAGCTAGCTGAAGAATCATGACTATAGGATCGCTTCTTGTGATATTATTGTCGATGTACGCTTGTAAAGCATCAGCATCATCTTCCCATAAAACACATTGTATCTTCTTACCACTGTTATAAATAAAGGGTAAGCTTAGAAAAGGAAATAATTATAGTACATAAGCGTTGATTACGAACCTTGTATTTTGTAGCTCATATTCAATTAGGCTTGTCGGTTTCTTGTTGACGTTGACTTGTTTGAGTTTCTTGTTTGAGACTATCTGACCAACCACATCTGCATATTCAATTCCATGTTAGTTTTTGCCGTATCATGAATACTAAATTAACGATGTATTATAAACTACCGAAAGCTTTATCCTTGCAGATTTGTTTGTTGATGATTGACTCGAACGAAACAAACTCGAAACCGTCTTGGTCGGTTTCAAGTCATCTGCCACTGTGACACAAGTATCTTTCTTGAAGTATATTTTCGCTACGTGTTCTGCTAGCTTGATTGACCCTCGGTTAAGCAAACACGTTAAAGTCGCTATAATAAGTTGCGCTCCTTCTTTTAGTGGTTTCTCCGATGCACGTTTGAATATGGTATAGTAATTTGCGCACGCATGGATTTTTGTACCCTATAATTTAGTTTGATAATAAACGTTGTTTTTTTTTTATCAGAGTGTATCATGTTGTTAGCAATTCATTAGTAATATGTATTTAAATGCATACCTCTTCGTCCATTAACATCATATTGATATTGTAGTTTAATATCGGTTCGCCCCATATATGTTCATTGATTTCGTTGGCTTTTGATGGTGCTTCCATATAGTAACTTTTCCATACGCGGATTGCTTTAACTTTTATTCTGTAGGAGGTCTTTGTGTTTGGTTTAAGTTCTTTAACATAATGGATTTTTGTAGCCTCGTAGTTTTTTGGCGGTTTTTTTTGGTGTTGTTTTTTTTTGGTTTTTCTTGATTTGGTCGATTGATTTTCCATTGTTGTTTTTTGAGATGGTTTTTTTTTTTTTTTTTTTTTTTTTTTAATTGTTGATGTCAATTATATATATATATATATATATATATATATATATATATATATATATATATATATATATATATATATGTGTGTGTGTGAATGTGAGTAGTGCTTATAAGTTTGGTTGTAAATATGTATTTATTATTCCTTTATAGATATGTATTTGACTTTGAGTCAAACATATCCTTTATTTCCCATTTACTCTTTAACCCAAAACGTCTTCCCTCTTCTGCTACTCGATTTATTGAAGGTTGATTAGTTTCTTGTTCCGGTTATCTGTTCTTGTTTGTTGGTACGACGTACCTTTCGGTATCCTGTTTCAATGTCTTCAAAGTTAAAGCATTTAATTACTTTGAGGTAAAAATTCACAATTTACATAAGAAATCAGAAAAGGGGTTCACAACAGTATGTGTTAATTATTATTTATTTTTTTTGGTTGCGCAAATTTATTACTCCGTACTTCTATATAGGGATATTAAGTATAAAAACCACAAAACCAAAAGTTGTCAGCAGTAAAGAATTTGATGCATCTTTTGTTGGGTCTCAGCAAAGATTTTCATGTTACAAAATGTTTAGCATTGCTTTTAGTATGTTAAATAATTACAATATATATGATCATTGTATTTTCATGTCAATCAATTTCTAGTGTATGGGACATAATGAATATGCGTTTTATCGTCTCATTATTTTTTATACTACATGCAAATTCTTTAATAATGATAGTTTGTCAAATACTCACACATTCTATTTGATTGTTTCAACTTCAAGCAGCATAGTATATTATAGTTATAAACCAAGCTCAAATCCCCCGAATGTTCCAATTCTGCCTATGATAAAAACTAAAGAATAGAGACCTAATTGTACCATACCTATATCTTAAACACATATATTTTAGAAACATAACATACAGTTTAGAAACATTAACCGGTCCATTTGACCAATTTAATTGGTCACTTTTAGGCAAATAATTTTATTCCGCCAATTGACCCGTTTGAAATAAAAACACAACCCAAATCAACCCATTTAAAAGTAAATATAGTACGTAAAGGATTATGATTAATTTACTTGCAACACTCTATTTACAATGCATTTCTAGCACTGGGAATGTCTCTACATCTAGATTCATTCTTTATGACCAAGATACATCTCTACCATCTCATAAATGCGAGAAAAGCAAATTTGATTCCAATGCTACCAAAAACGATTCCCTTCAGTAAACCTTGTTTGATTTAGTGTAGTTGGATACCGCATGGCCATCTTTTCCTCTTTTAACATATGAATGAACTATTTTATTTGAAGAAACACATGCTCTATTATCCCACCAGCAATTGCATATGCTTAAAGTAGCTTCTCTTCATTTTCTGCTAAAAGGTTTCCATTAACTACCCCTCAAATAATCTGGAAAAGCATATCAGGGAGTGCCACAATATCTAGTCACGTACATAGTGGTTAATTCAGCTCTTGTGACATGTATTTTTAATGAAATTCGGAATCTCTCCGCATGTTAATAGAGAATTTAGATATACATGTCAAATAGTAGTTTGAAATATGCAGTCATGTTATAAATAACTTTTCGTTGTGAACTCCTAGTATATTTATTTAAAGATCGTTTGAGATATTTGTGACTACCCAGGATGCTTCAAGACCTTTGTCACAATACCTGATTTCTTGTCATAGAACAACCTTCAATATTTTAGGTGTATCCGTGATGCTTGCCTCTCGAATCCTTCTGTTGAATATCAAAATATGATTTCAAAACACATACTTCTTAAGCAGGTGAAGTTAATAAGGTAAAGATGAATAATGTGGTGAGACTGAACTGATGTATGTGGCACCTTTGGTACAAATATACTATAGCATAGAAGATAGGGAGCAGCATCAGAATTAATATTGAAATAGCCAAGTAGAAAATGTTGGTATGCTTCTGCAAAAACAATAAACATAAGTCAAAATTGTAGATGTTAGTCAAACAATAAGTATAAACAGGTCAAGTAACAGATACAGATGAAAAATGGGCGAGTTATTGCGTCATATGGTATATCAGTTATGGGGCAAAATGGTATTTTTGAAACGGGTTAATTGCTCCCTGTTCAACAACACAAATATAAGTGGTTATATTTTTTGCAAACAGTTAAAGCAAATTTTTTTCCAAAAATTCTAGTGAAATCCTATTTTATCAACATAGTTCTAATATGGTTCTATCTGCAACTATAAAGTGTAACACGCTTCTTTTATCAACATTTCGAATATGGGCGTCTAGACAAAATCCAAAAGCTAAACACTCGTTGCCAAATAACCATTACATTCTAATTTCTAACCGCTAAATGCTCCAAAAAGCTCGTTGCCAGTAACAAAATTAACGCAAATCAGCCAATGAATCACATATCAACATAATATGACAGCATTTAATCATTAAAAAACCTTCCTGACAATGTTAATCATTCAAAAACCTTAAATCATCTATCAATCTCCCACTATTAATTCCGCAACACAACACTAAGAACCCCGAGCTCCCTGACGCAAAGCACACACAAACGAATCACTATTAAGCAACTAAACACCACGCGTTATATCCTAAACACTAAACGCTCCAAAAACTCTTCGCCAATACTGAAAATAACACATTTCAGCCGATCAACTAAACTACCAAAACATAACTAACCTAATTCTTCGCCAATACCAAAAATTCATCGCCAGTATATCCTAAACACTAAACGCTCCAAAAACTCGTCGCCAATACCGAAAACAACGCAATCGGCCGATCAACTAAACTACCAAAGCATAACTAACCTAAACAAATGCTTGAATTATACTCCATAAATTAAAGACAAAACCAAACAAGTATATACCTTGAAAAAGGAGAGCTCACGCGCAAGATTTGATTCTTAGGGTTTTAAAAAAGCTGAAATCGTTAGGTCGAGGAATACCAAATCTACAAATTCGTTCTTCAACAAAACAGGTAGCGAACATTACTATACTAACTTTGAAAAAGTCACAAACTCAACTTTCAATCCCACGTTTTGATGGTGGATTGTGGATTCTGATCCACGTTCTGGGAAGGATTTGGTTTTTGATGGTGGATCAGTGATGGATCCCGTGTTTTTTTTATATATTTACATTAGTTGCCTCTAACTATGATAAATAACAAAGAGACCCATGTGTATTATTCTTTTTTTTTTGTAGAAAACGATTTTTAAATAATTTTTTTGCAAATTTAGAAATAATTGACCTTATTATTTTTTTAACATGTAAAAACTAAATTTAATTATAAAAAAAATTACCAAATAAAGTATGGTTTGATTTTTTTGAAATGAAAAATTCCCAATAAAGGTTTTGTTTTATTATATAAAAGATTTGTTTATGATTCGTTACATGAACCTTATGAACTTAAGACCTTAGTACTTTTTTCTATAACAAAGAGCTTACCCTTTTCAATTAGCGAGACCAATATAGATTTGTTTAATGATTATTGTAGGTTTATTACAGACCACCATTGTTATCTTCTAATTTTCTAATCTTCTAATCTAACTATATATAAAAGTTGAGTTTTTTTATGAGTAATGACATTTATTTACTTATTCAAACCTTATGTTTCAAGGATTATAGCTATAACTCTTATTGGGTTTCTTTATTGCTCATACAAATACAAATGTCGTGTTTTGAGATTTTTTATAACTTCATTTACAAATTCTTAACTTTGAAGGACTTTTTTTGTAACACCCCAACCCGATAAGGGTAGAGGTATTATAAAATGGTGTCATATCAAAGCATACATAATGAACATAATAAAGCAGCGGAAGTCTTAAATAAATAACCAAAGGAAATCCAGCCAACACGGCTTAAACGTTACATAAGTTCATCAAAGGAAGAAGGAATAACTCCAAGACATAAATGAGCATAATCCGAGTCTAAAGTAATGCCAACATAATAAAGTAGAACTAAGATGACTAAAGCCATAAGTCCGCATATCCGCTCATCACTCAAACCCATAGCTAAGAATCTCAGCTTCTAGCTTAATTATATGGAAAGAAACGCTACTGAGCTTAAAAAGCCCAGTGAACAGATATATATAACAAAACGAATAATCGAAGGGTAAGTAATGAGGATATCATAATCATAAGGTGCAATGGGAAATATCATAAGGCATATCAAAGGATAATAAGAGAAAGGAAAGGGAAGGTCACCATATACCACGAGCCCATATCATATCAAACACATATCATATCATATCATATCGTGTATTCGAGGGTGACCTCTAATACCAAATATAATGGAGGGGAGACCTCAAGTAACAGTGGAGTGATCAACTCCCAGAAATGTGAAGACACGGATTGCACCCGACATCATTCACCATATAAATCTCCAATCGATCAAATCCTCAAACATATCATATCTAGGATGCATCCATACGGAACATATCATAGTGGCAAAATCATATACATATAGTGAGCTCATAATCATATCATATCATAATGGGGACGGTGTGCAACATCACTCACATCGGAGTCATGCCATTGGTGCATCAATGACACGGTCATGTTACCTTCATGACTAGGAACACATATTTGGCTCGGGTATCAAACTGACGGGTCAAAGCATAATCATATCATACCATAAGGGTTCATATCAAAGTTCATATCAAAGGTTCAAAAGTCAAAGGTTCATATCAGATTTCCATAACATAAGTTCATAATCAGAGGTTCATAATCAGATGGTTCATAATCATAAGGTTCATAATCAGGAGTTCAGAATCATAACAAATGAATATCATAGCGAATAGAATCATATCAAAGGATTATGTCGGAATCATATCAAAAGATCATAGCATAAGGAAAATCATAGCAAAGGAATATCATAAGTGAAGCAAAGTCAAGGATTGAAAAGTCAGGAGAAATCCTTACTGAAAAGGGATAGAATATCTGTACCTTATTCTGAGCAAATCACAACGAAAGTAAAATCAAGAAAGCAGATCAAACCCGTCGCCCGGAACCTATATGAATTAAATAACGTTCTATAAGAATCAGATCACTAGTTTAAGACGGCTTTCTATTTTTAGCAGGTTTCCACTTTTAAGTACTTTCTATTTTAAGTACTTTCTATTTTAGGCAACTTTCCATATTTAGTAACTTTCCATAATTAGCAGGTTTCCATAATTA
This sequence comes from Chrysanthemum makinoi, assembly GCA_910596185.1. NCBI lineage: Eukaryota > Viridiplantae > Streptophyta > Magnoliopsida > Asterales > Asteraceae > Chrysanthemum > Chrysanthemum makinoi. Next base: position 37,168,108 of record OU343221.1, on the reverse strand, counting down.
GTAACTTTCCATAATTAGCATGTTTAGTTACTTATCTTAAGTTAAATAGTGAAAATGAGTGTTATTATGATTTAAGGATCAATTATGACCAGTTATAAAAGTTTAGGGTTTAAAATGTCAATATTGCAAAGTTTAGGGTTAAAAGTGTAAATATAGCAAGTTTACTCATTTTACTCATTTAATCCATTTAGTTAACATATTAACAAGTTAATCCATCAAGTTTCATAATTTACAAATTAACCCCTTATCTTTATTAAATCATTAATTACAAAACCCTAGTTTTTGATTATGATTAACGTATAGGTTTTAACACATGTAAACTCGATTATCATAGATTACACAACATATTAACCAACACCCCATTTGGGTCGAGACATCCTTCACCAAGACATATATGTACGCCCCACATAATAATCAAAACAACCTCGTAAATCATTCGTTATCGATTCCATTTATCACATACGTATACGTATAGTTTCACAAGCTCATTTAACCTTTTAATGTAATCCATATATGTCGACATAATGAGAGACCAAAATCAGATTTGTATAAAGGTTTACATGTTACATATCATTCGAATCATATAGGTTTAGAATCATGATTTTATGTAATCCATTTTATCATTTCATGTGACAAACATATTCATTATTTTATGTGTTCCATTTTCGTATACAAGCCCTAATAAAGACTCCATAGCCACGAATTGAGTAAGAAAACAAAAGAGAGAAGACGTGAGATGATGATACGTTACCCTAGTAGCGTGTACGTGACAAGGAAACAAGAATAAAACCACCACGATCAAAACCAAGCCTCCCTTGGCTTAACAAACCCCACGACCTAAAAATCAAACCCACGTCCAAGCTTCCAAACACGATCACAAGCCCACCAATCAATCACACACGATCACAAGCCTCCTAGGAACACCTTGCTTCTTTGATTTCGGATGGAAATGGGAAAATAATATGTATGCCGCCACTTAGGATGAAAGAATTAGATCTAGGGTTTACTTGGTGTTTTTGAAATGAAAAGGAAATGTGTAAATGAGATTAAACACAATTGATATGGATAATTATGAGGAGTCAAAAGGTGGCCGGCCATAGAGGAGGGGGGGAGACCAAATCTTAACTTTCCAACTTATCTCTTTATTATGTATATAGTCTCCTTTGTAGTCCAAGTTAATTGTGTACATATTGATATGTTTATTTGTTACTTAGAGTTTAATCATTTATGTTCTTTTAATTCATAACATAAGTTAATTATTTTCATAATGTGTGTATATTATTAATGATATAACTTGTTAAATGATGTTGACGTGATTCCCGAGTTTGTAAAATTTTAAGTTTGAGGGCAAAATTGTCATTTCACGCGTTTGAGATTTTAGGGTTTTACATTTTTATTTCTTTTTTAACGAATGACAGAGTTTAGATATCAAAATATTTGAGTGGTACTGTAACTTACGTTGCCCATCTTTTCTTAAGAGCGAGTCTCATGTCGTATATAGGTGAGATTATTTGCCTTTGAAAGATCTATATCTAAAGAATTTTATTATGAAGCACGTGTGTTGGTTCGTAGTGCGACGTTGTAGAGAAAAATTAATTGAAATACCTATCATCACATGCGTAATAAGTGTTTGATTAAGTAACAATAAATTATGTGTTCTGTCTTTCATTTTAGATGATCGAGCATGTTTGGTAACTTGACAATATAGATCTCAATTAGATATGAACCCATTGAATGAAATCAACCTCATATACTATCCACATATTGACTCTATAGATGTACCACCGAATAAGCTATATATGATAGTTCGATGCTACTAATAAGTAGTTCGTATTGACTTCTACAAACATGAACAAATCTTTTGATTTAGTGAGATATCATTCGTCTTATGAAATGAACGTGTAAATTTTTGATGGTGTTAGTGTCATGGATAAATATGTTGCACAAGTTATAGATTGTTGTAGATTTGAGTCTCACCATTATACTTATAACTCAACAATTTGCACAAATATTACACAATAAGCAATTAAGTTCAACCTGTGTGCATCGCACGAGTTCTAAATGACTCGTATCACAAATAGTAAACTTGTGTCTAATTTAAAGCTTTATATAAAATGAAATACAGATATAATGCCATCATTTAAATGCAATTAATGGCTAGAATAAGTCTATCCACTATAAGAGGTTTATAAAAAGGTTTAAAAGCTATGAAAAGGTTTATCTTTTATTTCAACTATAATGAGCTTGTGGTTTAAATCTATGTGGCATGAAGAGGTCCAAGATCCTAGACTTTTTCATAATTTAATGCATGTGTTATGGTTGAACATTTGATATGACTATAAAAGGTTTATACATCGTAATAATAGGTTTATAGTTTATAAATTAATGATTTGACATGTTATAAACCTATTTAAAAGGTGCACCATTGTGTATGCTCTAATTATTATCAATTATAAAAATTTACTATTTAATGAATGGGATTTTAGTCTCTTCAATTTTCTCGAGTCTTTTACTTTTATTTAAACCGATGTAAGTATAACCTTTTTTCCTTCTTAGTAATTACCGGAAATTTTACTTGACGATTTTTATTATTCTCGACTTTGTACTTCTTATTCTTAGTGTGGTACTTGAGAGTATAAAATACGCTACTTGTAAAAGTCAATACAATTTATTAAATATATAATTACTTAATTACAATTATATTATTAACTATTTACACTTTCACTTACTCCCACCCATATATACATAGAAAAAATTACACATCCTAATAACGCTATTATAGACTGTCATTGCTATGCGCAAATATTCTTATAGTACTACTAAATGCGTTATATCTGACACTTAAATGCGAGTAACATATGTAATAATATTTCACTTATGGTATATAATTTCAAAGCTGGTGACACTTAAAAAATAAGTGGCATATGAGAGTTCTAAATGAAAATATCTCAATACAAACTAATGCCATTAAATCTATACTACACTATAAAGTATTTGAGATTTTCAAAATGAAAGTCTTAAAAAATTGAGTTAACACACTTACTTATTATGACATGCTTTATTAAGTATAGCTACAATAGTATTAATTATAACACTTTAAGACACTTTTTGTAAACATGTTTAAAAGAAAATTAATTAGACAATACAATGCAATTTAATAAAAGAAAAAAAATGTCTATAATCATAACTACCTAATAAATGTTATTTTTAAAACACTCATAAAATATAAAATACATATTATCAAACATATTATATAAACTAATGAAACACACAATGTTTCATATATTTCATATGCAAACAAGTTGATAGTACATATTGTTGAAAACTAGAAGGGGAGGGGGTTGAATAGTTTTACCGATTAAAATTTCGTTTTAAACTATTTAGATCGACTTATGTCAATCTATTTAAATGTGTGTGTTGGATGTTGATAGATAAGCATATAAATAAGTATAGTAAAGATAAAGAGTAAGAAGCACAAAACCACAATGCGAGTATTTATAGTGGTTCGGCTACAAGGACACTTTCCTTTCCTAACTCCATTCCCCGAGTCACCTACTCGAGAGTTCGTAATCACTACACAACACAAACTCCTTGTGGCAGAGAAGCCTTCACAACGCCGCCGCCGCTCTTTATCCGGTACAAGGCTAGACACCAGGTTCTTTCACGAGGTAGAACCAAACCTATCACAACGTCGCCTACACTTTATCTGGTACAAGGCTAGATACCGAGTTCCATTACAAAGGAGGAACTACTACCCAACACTACACAACACCTATCCCAAAGGAGATCTACACCTTATAACAACATCAACAAGGATATCAATATCCTTTGACCCAATACTAATCTATCTTGTACATCGACACACCATATCGAATGTACACCTTAGGAACCTTTCACTAATGCCATTGACAAGACTCCTAGGCACCATTACATTCACTAATTCCTTTGACACGACTCCTAGAACCCTTCGATAACGCTACACGCCGTTCGGGTCAAAGAAACTTCCTTTTCGTCGAGCAAGTTTTTCAACACCCTAGGCAATGAGCCTAATCATTGTAGTGTAGTATTAGGGTAAGCCACGGGAATTGATATCGCTCTCTAGGGGAATAGGAATGCTAGTGAGAAGTTACTACGCTAAGGTTGGGGTTGAGGAAGATTATTTTTTTTATCTTTTTATATTTTAAGGAAAGGAAAGGTATGAATCTCGGGGTTTGGATTTGGGGGTTGGTATTTTTACCGATTACTCTACTTATCTAATTATCTAATCTAAGGTGTATGTAGTCTATGTCTAATTATTGTGTGCTCGTATGATGATTTAAAGATGTGTTTACTTAGGTTTTATTACTCCTTAATTATCTCCTATTGATGGTTGAATTGTCACGTCCTTATTCTTAATCGCGTTGTGTCTAAAGTCGTAGGGTATGCGTTTGCCCCTAACTCTTTGAAACTACCAAAGGGTCTCGTCTACAAAATCTCTATGAATTATAAACTCTAACTCTAAGGTACTCTTTGGATGGTTTAGCCTACAACTACTCTAGGTGTTATAGTCTAAGGTTCACAAAGATTAATCAAGCATTAACTACACAACGAATGACGTATCGCATTACTAGATCATTAACAATTAAGATAAGAGACAACCAATCAATATTCAATAATTAAGTTTCATATTCCCTAAGCAAACACACAAGTAAATTAGCCAGACATGGAGAACATGCAAGCATACACACAACTAATTGAAGACATAATTAAATTAACGAAGTAAAACACTTATCTTGATGTAAGATAGGTTTGGAACCCTAAAATACTGCATAAAGACGCCTTGGTTCGGTTTAGGTTTTACTCCAAAAGACTACACACTAAAACTGAAAAATTCGGATTCTATATATAAGATTACAATCGCGACGGCGTCACCTTATGAATTGAGATGTCGTCGGGTCGCCGTCATTAGGGTTTCATCTTGGCCACGTTAGTCTTGCGACGGCATCACCTTATGCTTGTGACGCCGCCCCTTCAGTCTCTCGACGAGTCGGATCAAATCTAGGCCTTCGAGTTGCGACGACCTACTCTTTTAAAGCCTGACACCGTCACTTGAAAATAAGCAATTTGCTCTCTGAGCCGTCACAAAGTGATGCGACGGCGTCACAGATAACACCTGACGCCGTCCCCTTGTATTTCAGCAGCTTGAGTGTCTCGATTCTTGACTTTGGCCTTTTTCTTCGTATATCCGCCTTTCGTTCAAATAAGTGCCATTCCAGCAATTTGCCTTCAAGAGACCTAAAAGTGAAAAGGAACGATATTAAGTAATAACCTATACAAAAGTGATCAAATAAGGGCTTAAACGACCCCTAAAAAAGGTACATTTTAAAACCTTATCAAATATCCCTACACTTGGTATTTGCTTGTCCTCAAGCAAATGTGCTTTTAGCTAATTAATTTATAAGTTAGGGGTTATGAAGCATTGGTTTAGAACAATCCACAACACATATAAGCCCCGCAAAAGTCATAACAAGCACGGTAATTACATACTAGCACCTCACATGGGGTGTTTGGATACTCACATCTCTCGGGTGTATATGAAATATAACAAGTTGGAAATGGAAGATAAACACTCATTAACCGGTCCTAGTACATAGATTACCATAGGCTTGAGAATAGATCAAACCTCCATCGCTTTGGCGTAAGCACCTAGAAAAGACTATCAAAGAGGTCTTTAAAGGGTTGTAATGTTAGGCTTACAGTAGGGAAACAAAGGGTTTGGTGGGATAGGCTATTTAGAGGTGGCAAGTCAAAAATCTCTATGTTACAAGCATACGAAGAATGGCGTTGCTAAGCCAAGACTCGACACTCTAAACTCTAGATAACTAAAACAAACAAACATAAATTTAAAGATAGATGTAGGATGGTAGCCCGTTTTATTTTATTTTTTCTTTTTTTTGAACACTCTATTTTTTTTCTTTTCTCTTTTTCTATTTCTTTTTTGATTTTTTTTTCATACACTTTTACTCTACCATCCTCTATGGTAACATCAAAATGATAGGGATTTATAGGCACATCCCTACACTTGAGTTTTTATTACTCTAACACTAATTTGACCCGAATTGAAAAGATCAAAACACTTGGAGTACATTATTACGCAAATAAAGGGAATTTGAATTAACGTTCCCTTCCAGCCATTTCATAAACTTTAACTTTTCCCATGAGTCCCAATCGTCCCAAAACTGTGTACAAAGGATATGACTCGACTTAGCAACTTATGCAAGCAACTAGATAATTGAACTAAGGTTTTGGGGTGATAACAATAATGCACTAAAAGTGAGTGCATACAAGGTAGGCTAAGGCGATTTGGGTATACATTTGGGGGTGGGGTGTAAACAATGCTCTTCATTGATATTCCGGAAAAACCGAAACATCACGAGAACCGCGAAAAGGATAGGCTCTGAGTGGTTAACTAGGGTTATCGTACTAAAGATGAGTACAACGCAAAGGTGTGGGGGAATTACTCAACCGATGTGGAAGAAGTAATTATATTATGGGTATCAAACAAAGGTTATCCTAATGCCTCTTATCATTTAGTTATTCCTAACTACACAAGTGTAGTCTTACTAGCGATCTCGGGATGCATCACAAAACAAGTTCTAGAATCTATTATACTACCGGTTCACACACTAAGCATTAAAGATGAATGCTTTAATTCCTACTAATCTAAGGGCGATCCTTACATTTTGGGTGGAATTTAGGCGGTAAAGGGTTTTTTTTGTGCTAGTCATATAACTTCATATCCGTGAGACGCTTTTGTTAAGACTAATGGCCCACTCCTATATGTCATGAAAAATTTTAAATTTGGTGCCAAAATTACCCTAACCGACATTTTTTCATGGTTTATTACACAAATACAATTGGACAAAGCAAATAGTCAAGGATAAGCATAGTTTCAAAGTTCCCGTTTTATTTTCCCTCCCTACACTTAAACTGAACATTGTCCCCAATGTTCCCCGAAAGTATCAAAGTTATGATAATAGAAGGTGATTAACAACGAAAGAAACTAATAATCCCCTGATTAGCTCGGTAGGATCTGTGTAAAGTGGTGGTCAAATCCTTTCCAAGAAGAATGTATGCGTGAAAAGCTCCTTACAACCTTATGTATCTTCTTCTTGATAAATAAAACCCGCACACTTGAAGAAAACAAATGAAACCTTCGCGTAAAATCGGCGGTAATAATAATATATATAAGACTCTATTGAACTAGGATATAATGCTTGTGGAATGGATGTTTACAGAATTTCTGGAAAATTAAGACCTGGAAAATTCCAAAAATTTATAAGTAGCTTAGAAAACTAGAAAAAGTAATCAGTTGTTTTACTCCTTCCTCGACGCCAAGGTTATCCTGACAAAAACCGGTCTGCGATTTTCTAGAAAAAATTCGAAAATTTTCATCTTTAGAATCGAAAAATTTCTGCAAAACATCCATTATGACTCGATACAAGCATTTGACTCGAACAAACACACATATATATCTTTTAGTTAATTGCAATTCTCATGTTCACGTTTCTTTTGAAAACGTGTGTAATCCTCCCTACACTTATCCTTTATGTAAAATACCTTTATATGCAATTAAGACGAGGTTAAAAACAAAATAAAGCATTTTTACAAATTTAAACATGAGAATAAGCAATCAATAAAAGATATATGACACTAACAAGCAAACAATTAAGCATGGTTTGCCTCCCACGAAGCGCTTGTTTTTGTTCGAGTCACGAGCTTGACTCTACCCTTATTTAACGGATAAAGGGGAGGTTTTCCCTACACTTAAGCTTAAGTGCGGGTGATAGTAGCGATACACACCCTTAGGGTGGAAATTTGCTACGTGAGGAGAGGGTGATGGGTGATTTATATGCTCAAAGGAGTGTGCTTCATTCATTATAACCTTACCTAAGTCTATTGGTGTAGCGGGTGAATCAAATCTCTCTCCTAAAAATAGATCATCTTCTATCAACTTCAAAAGATTCTTAGTTAAGGATCCATCTTGACCTAATAAACCCGGTTTAAACCCATAGTGTTTCTTGTTATCAACCATGAATGGCTGATATAAGTGTGTAAGGTCATGGGTTACTCCTATATTAGCTTCCACTCTACATGGCCTAAAGTCTACCACCTTTATCAAGCAACTACCCGGACTATCTATTTTGATGGGTGGATTGGGGCCTAATTCAATTCCAAGATTCACATCTAAAGACGGAAAATTGGGTAAGGTTTTTGGTTGAGGCTCCGGTTCATCAAAATTAGGAACTTCCCTAAGACTAAAAGAGAGGTTATGGCAAGAAGCATGTGATTCCTTGGGGGGTTTCGTCCTGCTTACTGGAATTGGAGAGGGTATGGGTGTCATCCCAACGTTTTCCAATATTGCATATACCTTTTCTACCTTTTTAGGTATATTGTTCTTTGCGATTTCTTCACGGATTTCCAGCATGAAGTTGTCAGCTAGGCCCAAGAAAGTGTCATGAGTTTTTCGCATTTGAGTTTCGAGGCGTTTTATTTCCTTTTCTTGCTTGTGGACAACTGTCAACATTATGTCCTCGAATTCATCTTGCCGGGACTTTCTTGGAGCAAAATTCCTTGACAGCATTCACATGCTTATCAACATGAGTGGTTACTTCCATTAACGCCTTCACTTGGGCCTCCATACTCATAATTGCTTGTGCTCGGGAGGTTGACCCGTTCTCTTGGACAACTGGAATTTCCCAACCTTCCTCTTCATATTGAGCTAGGTCCTCAATAACCTCCCAGCATGCCTCAGCATTGAGTTACTTAGCCTTCAATCGACAGCATAATCAATGGTTCGTTGGAGGGAGAGACTGACATGATCATAGAAGAGTTAGACTTGGAGCCAGAGATCAATGCCATGATGAGGGACTTTATGAAGTAAGTCCTTGAATCAGTCCATGCTTCGAGAGAGATTCACCTTGACGTTGTTGGAACATCAAGATGTCATTCCTAAGCTTAGTGGTTATCCCTGGTGGGAAAAATTGAGAAAGGAAGTGAGAGGTGAGATCATCCCAACTTGAGATGGAGCCGGCGGGAAGTCGCTCGCCATTACTAGCTTGGTCCCGAGAGAGAATTGGAAGAGACGCAGACGCGTGGTCTCCGAGTAGTAGCATCAAGGTCATGGAATCGACAATTTTAAGGAAATCCTTAAGATGTTGATTAGGATCTTCGGAACGAAGTCCATGGAATGCACATTTGTTTTGCACCAACCGGATGGTGTCGGATCGCAGGGCCGTAGTTTAGGCTTGGTCGGGAAGCTCAATGGTGTTCCTATAGCCTTGGTGGCTAGGTCTGGAGTATTCACCAAGAGTACGGTCTCTTGGCGGGACAATGATTTGAGGGGGGTTATCACCTTCCATGATGAAAAGTGATGGTGTTACGAACAAAGGTCACGAAGAAGGGGGATAGACTATGAGGAAGCTAAAAATTAGAAAAAAGCTTACTTGATAGGAATCAAGCAAAGAAAACTAAACGAGGTGGACTACTAACTAGCTATTCTATTCCCCGGCAGCGACGCCAAAAACTTGATAACGCTACACGCGTCGTTCGGGGTCAAAGGAACTTCCTTTTCGTCGAGCAAGATTTTCAACACCCTAGGCAGTGAACCTAATCGTTGTAGTGTAGTATTAGGGTAAGCCACGGGAATTGATATCGTTCTCTAGGGGAATAGGAATGCTAGTGAGAAGTTACTAAGGTTGGGGTTGAGGAAGATTATTTTTTTATCTTTTTATATTTTTTTAAGGAAAGGAAAGGTACGAATCTCGGGGTTTGGATTTGGGGTTGGTATTTCTACCGATTACTCTACTTATCTAATTATCTAATCTAAGGTGTATGTAGTCTATGTCTAATTATTGTGTGCTCGTATGATGATTTAAAGATGTGTTTACTTAGGTTTTATTACTCCTTAATTATCTCCTATTGATGGTTGAATTGTCACGTCCTTATTCTTAATCACATTGTGTGTCTAAAGTCGTAGGGTATGCGTTTGCCCCTAACTCTTTGAAACTACCAAAGGGTCTCGTCTACAAAATCTCTAGGAATTATAAACTCTAACTCTAAGGTACTCTTTGGATGGTTTACCTACAACTACTCTAGGTGTTATAGTCTAAGGTTCACGAAGATTAATCAAGCATTAACTACACAACGAATGACCTATCGCATTACTAGATCATTAACAATTAAGATAAGAGACAACCAATCAATATTCAATAATTAAGTTTCATATTCCCTAAGCAAACACACAAGTAAATTAGCCAGACATGGAGAACATGCAAGCATACACACAAGTAATTGAAGACATAATTGAATTAATGAAGTAAAACACTTATCTTGATGTAAGATAGGGTTTGGAACCCTAAAATACTGTACAAGATAGCCTTGGTTCGGTTTAGGTTTTTACTCCAAAAGACTACACACTAAAATTGAAAAATTCGGATTCTATATATAAGATTAACGCGACGCACGGCCACCTTATGAATTGTGACGCCGTCGTCGTCTCTTCATTAGGTTTCGTCTTGGCCACGTTAGTCTTGCGACGGCGTCACCTTATGCTTGTGACGCCGTCCCCTTCAGTCCCTGACGCCGTCTGGATCAAATCTAGGTCGTCTGAGTTGCGACGACCTACTCTTTTAAAGCCTGATACCATCATTTGAAAATAAGCAGTTTGCTCTTTGAGTCGTCACAAAAGTGATGCGACGGCGTCACAGATAACACCTGACGTCGTCCCCTTGTATTTCAGCAGCTTGAGTGTCTCGATTCTTGACTTTGGCCATTTTCTTCGTATATCCACGCTTTTTCGTCCAAATAAGTGCCATTCCAGCAATTTGCCTTCAAGAGACCTAAAAAGTGAAAAGGAACGATATTAAGTAATAACGGATACAAAAGTGATCAAATAAGGGCTTAAACGACCCCTCAAAAAGGTACATTTTAAAACCTTATCACCTTCACTAATGCCTTCAACACAGACTTTCGGCACCCTTCACTAATGCCTTTGACACGGATCTTTGGCACCTTTCACTAATGCCTTTGTCTTGACCCTTTAGACATCTTTCACCTATGTCTTCGACACAACACTTCTAATGAGAGAGGAAAGAACTATCAACAAGATAACATCAGTAGTCTTGATGATGACGAAGCTTGGCAGCCCATGGACTTGAGCTTGCTCGACTTCAAGAGGTGGTGATCATGCCTTTAAGATGAACCTAGAGAATCACACAAACATAAAACTACATAGAAAGATCCTTTGGATCCGAGGTTAGAGAGTTTACAATACTAAGAGAGAATGTGTGAAAGGAGAGAGTTACAATGAAGAATTGGCTCACTATTTATAGACAAAAACATGCTACTGTTGCCTGGATCCCACAGATCCCTTACACAAGGGATCCGTCCAGTGTAAACTGGGGGATCCGTAGGACGCTCCTCCTACATGGGTTATGGGTCATGGATCATGGGTCATAGACTTTGGATCATGGGTATCTAAATAGATACAATGTATCTTGAAGATGTAATGCATCTAGTCAATGGGTCATGGGTTAGCTCCATGGGTTATGGATAATACCCATTATGGCTTATGCATGATGTCATGCAATGGGTCATGGGTTATGGATCATGCTTCATGGGTATGGGTCATGGACTTTGGGTTTTACCCAATTACATTCAATGTATTTAGTCATTATAATATATACTAAGTATGTATATATCTACCCATTATGTAAACACTAGTGTTATATATGCATTACTATAATATGAAAACACTATTACTTGTTTAGTGTTTATATTAAAATGTAAGTGTTTTAGTAAAGTATTAGCTCAAACCATTTACGTATTTTATTTGTTTTGTTAAAATGATTTTACGTTTGTTATCGACAAAACATAAGAAGATCGTAAAATATAAATAAACGTTTTTACGACTTATTTGTATTAACAATCTCCCCTTTTTTGTTGATGACAAAACATAAGATTATTTTGAGGAAAAACTAAAAATTGAAAAGTTTGAATTGGAGTTTTACTCTTTCTCCCCTTTTTGTCGAAACAAAAAGAGCGTCGAAAAGAAACTAACACATTGTTTTAAGAAAAAAAACATGTGAAAAGTAAAAATATGAAAAATAAAGAGTAAAGGAAGAGAAGGATTCTCATCTTAGCTCCCCCTTGACCGGTCCACCCCTTTGTGAGGGCGTCAAGTAAGTAGGAATGCTAAGCGAGTGCATTGTAATTATGTTTTGCAAACACGTAACTGCATACACATTTTTTCAAAGAATAAACGGTTTATTCACAACTAGAAATCTCTTTTCAAAATGTTTTCTAAACGGATACCTCTTCCCGTATCACTTTCACAAAAACCCATTTCTCACATCTAGGACAAATCGCTTTTCATTATTAATACAAAGTAAAAACCCGTTTCATTGCATCTCATGTCTTTTGAATGCTAAAGAGGACACATAACTAAAATATGTTTTCGGGTACATTCATTTAAGCAACAATGAATTAGGAGCACTCGGTTTATCTCACATAATAGTGTGCTTTTAACTTCTAGTTTATTTTTCTTTTCTTTTTAGGAGTCGAGATAACCGCAACTCCAAATGGTTTGCATATAGGCACACACTAGGCACAAATGTTTTCAAAAGAAAATTTTGGGCTGCCTAAATCGCCAGTACCACGGATCCAAGCCTTAATGTTGGACGGATCCTCAAGGAAGGATCCGTGGATCCGTGAGACAGAAGCTAGTTTTATCTTCATTCTTCTCACTTTGGATGAAACTTCAATATTTTTCATCATTTATTTTACTTTTGGAGTTTATAACATCAAATAGTCCTGAATATTAAGTGTAAATTTCCCCGATGACTTGTAATTTATATCATTTATATGGATTTATGCTTGTTTTCCATTGTTTTCCACTTTCAGGTAAATTAAGAGCATTGGAGATAAAGAGACGCGGAATTGGAGAAATATCAAAGATTTATCATAGTATGCTGACTTTGAAGAGGTTACAACGTAGTTTCATCTCATATTACGCCGTAACGCGTGTGACTCAGAAAGCCAACTCATTAGAAGATTACGGCGTAACTCCCCCTAAAGACTACAACGTAACTTATTAGGTCAAATGAGGTTCCACGCCGCTGATAACTACGCCGTAACTACTCCATCAACTCTGGCGTAACCAAGTAATATTGAAGATACGGCGTAACCCCTAATAAGGTTACGCCGTAACCGCCAGATCTAATTCAAATTACGAAGAAGAAGATTACGGCGAACTCTTATATTAGTTACGCCAGAACCCCGACCTGGCCTATAAATACCCCACGATTTCCAGCATTTCAAATCATCCGATTCCACACACCACAACCAAAGAACATGGGAAAAAGCCAAAGGCAGTCTAGAGGAGCATACGGAGCTGTCTCCAAAGGAGAAATCACTCCCCTACGATAAGCATTAGCATTTTATATTTTTACTGATTCATGTATTTCGTAACTTTGAATATTGAATTGATTTGTATGGTTAATATGAGCGGCTAAGCACCTCTTGGTGCTGGCCTAGTTATGATTCCTTAATTGTTTTGTTTTGCGTTTACATTACTTCCATATAATTATTTCTAAGTGTATGCACGCATAGTTTATTGGTAGCTACCTTTGTTTTGGTAGTTTTGAATGGCGGTAGTGGCTATTTGCTTGGTAGCTACCCTTGTTTCGGTAGCTACCCTTGTTTCGGTAGTTTTGAATGGCTAGTTACATGTGCGATTTGACCAACTGATCACCTACCGTTTAGATGAACTTAAGAATTAGGGGTTGAGTGTTTAAGTTGCTAACGCCCAGGCACTCACTATTATAAATCTAGCATGTAGAGGTACTTAATGACTTGGCTTAGGGGACCAGGAACAACTGGACTCATGAAAGGACACCTGAATTCTCCAGTGGTGGCATTTTTGCTGATAGGTTAGGGCGAATTGACCAAATGCTGTCCTCTCGAATTTGACCCCACCTGAAGTAATTGGAAGTAAGTAGACGTACACATTACTAGCTAGGAGGATTAACTAGGTTAGCACCACTCTCCTCTATTGATTTATCCTTTGCCTTTTATCAGCTTTTATCTGCTTTAGTAGTTAGATAATTATATCCTTATCGAAATGATATTAAAAACTGTGACACTGATAACGCTACACGTGTCGTTTGGGGTCAAAGGAACTTCCTTTTCATCGAGCAAGTTTTTCAACACCCTAGGCAGTGAACCTAATCATTGTAGTGTAGTATTAGGGTAAACCACGAGAATTGTTATCGTTCTCTAGGGAATAGGAATGCTAGTGAGAAGTTACTACGCTAAGGTTGGGGTTGAGGAAGATTATTTTTTATCTTTTTATGTTTTTTTAGGAAATGGAAAGGTACGAATCTCGGGGTTTGGATTTGGGGGTTTTGGTATTTCTACCGATTACTCTACTTATCTGATTATCTAATCTAGTAGGTAGTCTATGTCTAATTACTGTATGCTAGTATGATGATTTAAAAATGTGTTTACTTAGGTTTTATTACTCCTTAATTATCTCCTATTGACGGTTGAATTGTCACGTCCTTATTCTTAATCGCGTTGTGTCTAAGGTCGTAGGGTATGCGTTTATCCCTAACTCTTTGAAACTACCAAAGTTTATTGCCTACAAAATCTCTAGGATTTATAAACTTAACACTAAGGTACTCTTCGGATGGTTTAGCCTACAATGAGTCTAGGTAACTATAAGCTAAGGTTCACAAAGATTAATCAAGCATTAATTACACAACGGATGACCTATCGCAATACTAGATCATTAAAAATTAAGACAATAGATAACCAATCAATATTCAATAATTAAGTTTCATATTCCCTAAGCAAACACACAAGTAAATTAGTCGGACATGGAAACATGCAAGCATACACACAATCAAAGGAAGACATAATTGAATTAATGAAGTAAAACACTTATCTTGATGTAATATAGGGTATGGAACCCTAAAATACTGTACAAGACAGCCTTGGTTCGGTTTAGGTTTTACCCAAAGACTACACACTGAAAACTAAAAAATTCGGATTCTATATATAAGATTACACATGCGACGGCGTCACCCTTTAATTTGTGACGCCGTCGAGTCGCCGTTATTAGGGTTTCATCTTGGCCACTTTAGTCTTGCGACGACGTCACCTTATGCCTGTGACGCCGTACCCTTCAGTCTCTGACGTCGTCTGGATCAAATCTAGGCCGTCTGAGTTGCGACGCCCTACTCTTTTAAAACCTGAAGCCATCACTTGTAAATGGTCAATTTGGCTACTGAGCCGTCACAAAAGTTGTCCGACGGTGTTGCTAGTTGTGCCTGACGCCGTCCCCTTCAGTTCCAGCAGCCTGAGTGTCTCGATTCTTGACTTTGGCAATTTTCTTCGTATATTCGCGCCTTTTCGTCCGAATAAGTGTCATTCCAGCATTTTGCCTTCAAGATACCTAAAAAGTGAGAAGGAACGATATTAAGTAATAACGGATACAAAAGTGATCAAATAAGGGCTTAAACGACCCCTCAAAATGGTACATTTTAAAACCTTATCAAATATCCCTACATTTGGTATTTGCTTGTCCTCAAGCAAATGTGCTTTAGCCAATCAATTTATAAGTTAGAGGTCATGAAGCATTAGTTTAGAACGATTCACAACACATATAAGCCCCGCAAAAGTCATAACAAGCACGAAAATTACATACTAGCACCTCACATGGGGTGTTTGGATACTCACATCTCTCGGGTGTATATGAAATATAACAATTTGGAAATGGAAGATAAACACTCATTAATCGGTCCTATTACATAGATTACCATAGGCTTGATAGTAGATCAAACTTCCATCGCTTTGGCGTAAGCACCTAGGAAAGACTATCCAAGAGGTCTTTTAAAGGGTTGTAATGATAGGCTTACAGTAGGGAAACAAAGGGTTTGGTGAGATAGGCTATTTAGTGGTGGCAAGTAAAAAATCTTTATGTTGCAAGCATGCGAAGAATGGCGTTTCTAAGCCAAGACTCGACACTCTAGGCTCTAGATAACTGAAACAAACAAACATAAATGATCTAGACTTATAGGCGCATCCCTACACTTTAGTTTTTATTACTCTAACATTAATTTGACCCGAATTGAAAAGATTACAACACTTAGAGTACATTATTATGAAAATAAAGGGAATTTGAATTTAACGTTCCCTTCCCTTCATCTCATAAATTTTAACTTTTCCCATGAGTCCCAATCGTCCCAAAACTGTGTACAAAGGATATGACTCGACTTAGCAACTTATGCAAGCAACAAGATAATTGAACTAAAGGTTTAGTGTGATAACAATAATGCACTAAAAGTGAGTGCATACAAGGTAGGCTAAGGCGATTTGGGTGTACATTTGGGGGTGGAATGTAAACAATGCTCTTCATTGATAATCCGGAAAACCGAAACATCACGAGAACCGCGAAAAGGATAGGCTCTGAGGGGTTAACTAGGGGTATCGTGTACTAAAGATGAGTACAACGCAGAGTTGTGGGGGAATTACTCAACCGATGTGGAAGAAGTGATTATATTACAAGTATCAAACAAGGGTTATCCTAATGCCTCTTATCATTTAGTTATTCCTAACTACACAAGTGTAGTCTTACTAGCGATCTTGGAATGCATCACAAAACAAGTTCTAGAATCTATTATACTACCGGTTCACACTCTAAGCATTAAAGATGAATGCTTCAATTCCTACTAATCTAAGGGCGATCCTCACATTTTGGGTGGAATTTAAGTGGTAAAGGGTTTTTGTGCTAGTCATATAACTTCTTATCAATGAGACGCTTTGATAAGACTAATGGCCCACTCCTATATGTCATGAAAAATTTTAAATTTGGTGCCAAAATTACCCTACATGATATTTCTTATGGTTTATTACACAAATGCAATTGGACAAGGCAAATAGTAAAGGATAAACATAGTTTCAAAGTTCTCGTTTTATTTTCCCTCCATACACGTAAACTGAACATTGTCCCCAATGTTCCCCGAAAGTATCAAAGTTATGATAATGGATGGTAATTAAAAATTAAAGAAACTATTACTCCCCTGATTAGCTCGGTAGGATCCATGTAAAGTGGTGGTTACATCTTTCTTCAAGAAGAACGTTTGCGTTAAAAGCTCCTCTTCATCTTATGTATCTTTTTCTTGGTAAACTTAACCTGCACACTTGAAGAAAACAAACGAAACCTTCATGTAAAATCGGCGGTAATAATATATATAAGACTCTACTAAACTAGGATATAATGCTTGTGGAATGGATGTTTACAGATTTTCTTGAAAATTAAGACCTGGAAAATTCCAAAAATTTACAAGTAGCTCAGAAAACGAGAAAGAGTCATAAGCTGTTTCTGCTCCTCCTGACGCCGTCAGGTTGCGATCCTGACGCCGTCAGGTTATCCTGACAGAAACTGGTCTACGATTTTCTGAAAAAAAAATTCTGGAAAATTACATCTTTAGAATCTGGAAAAAGTTCCTGCAAAACATCCATTATGACTCGATACAAGCATTTGACTCGAACAAACACACATGTATATCTTTTAAATAATTGTAATTCTCATGTTTACGTTTCTTTTGAAAACGTGTGTAATCCTCCCAACACTTATCCCTTATGTAAAATACCTTTATATGTAATTAAGACGAGGTTAAAGACAAAATAAATCATTTTTACAAATTTAAACATGGGAATAAACAATAAATAAAAGATATACGACACACAAAAAAAATGAAAAACAAATACACATGGGTTGCCTCCCAAGAAGCGCTTGTTTTTGTTCGAGTCACGAGCCTGCCTCTACCCTTATTTAACGGATAAAGGGGAGGTTTTCCCTAAACTTAAGCTTAAGTGCGAGTGATAGTAGCGATACACACCCTTAGGGTGGAAATTTGCTAAGTGAGGAGCGGGTGATGGGTGATTTATATGCTCAAAGGAGTGTGCTCCATTCATGATAACCTTACCTAAGTCTATTGGTGTAGCGGGTGAATCAAATCTCTCTCCTAAAAATGGATCATCTTCTATCAACTTCAAAATATTATTAGTTAAGGATCCATCTTGACCTAATAAACCCAATTTTAAACCCATAATGTCTCTTGTTATCAACCATGAATTGGTGATATAAGTTTGTAAGGTCATAGGTTACTCCTATATTAGCTTCCACTCTACATGGCCTAAAGTCTACCACCTTTATCAAGCAACTACCCGAACTATCTATTTTGATGGGTGGATTGGGGCCTAATTCAATTCCAAGATTCACATCTAAAGACGGAAAATTGGGTAAGGTTTTTGGTTGAGGCTTCGGTTCATCAAAATTAGGAACTTCCCTAGGACTAAGAGAGAGTTCATGACAACAAGCATCTAAACCTACATTCTCTAGTAGCGTTTAGTCCAAAGTTTCTATATCAATCGGGGTTCTTATAGTCTCTTCTACTTCTTCCGGGTAAGTTATAGGCGATGTGTGTTCCTCAAGTGGTGGTAGGGCTTGTGGGCTTGGAGTTTCCACCTCATTCTCCATTATATCTAGATCTCCTAAATGTTTAGTATGATCTAACCCAAATACACTCCTAAGTATCTCAAACTTTTCTTAGCCATTTCAAATTCTTGGTCCGATTCATAAGAATCATTCTCAAAAATTTGATCACTATTTTCTATTTGCCTAAAGGATTCCTCACGCATGTCATATGTTTTGGTGAAATCTATCCCACGCATGCAACTAGGTAGTTCAACTATAATCATCTCACAATCTTGTTTGGGTTTAGGTTCCATGTTCTTAAAAACTAGGTCTTTTTTATCATGATGCCTAAGGTTCAGAGGCGGATCTAGGTACATTTAGGTGGTGCCCGGGAACCACCTTAGAAATTTTTTCCTTTCACAAGCGTTATAGTATTTGTTTTGGAACCACCTTGGAAAAACATAAGGAACCACCTTAAAGGCTTGGATTCAATAGTATGGAAGAAGAAAGCTAGAAAAATAAAAGAGAATCTGGCTGGAAAGTTGAAGAAGATGGAAAACTCATCGAAGAAGATGAACCTTGGGAAGATGAAGAACAGTTTGTACATAAATACATAAAGTAACCTTTTTTGTTTGGTAGCAAATTAGTCACATGGGTGACAAAAACCAAACAAAAATATGTCTTTTTAACTATTCTTGTCCAAAGCATTTTTTTTTTTCAAATTTTTTTTTCTCAATTTAGTATGTTCCGTATAATTAGAAAGAATCAATTATAAATATAAAAAACACACAATTAACTAAAATATATTTGATGTTTTGTTTCATTAATAAAATTTACGTTAAAATGAGAGTGTCTTGACATGATCCGACCCGACACGTTGATCGATTGATCAATTGATTTTTTTGCTCAAAATGGGAACCACCTTATATTTCTGGCTAGATCCGCCACTGCTAAGGTTAGATAAATCCTCCTTATCCATTTCCTCAAGTTGTGACAACTGATGGTTTATGCTTAGGAGGCTTTTCTCAAAAAATTTCCAGAGGGTCTCACTAAAAGGAGTTGTTTCTAACAATGATCGTTGAATAGAAGCCACACAAGCACAAAATTTATCAAATCCATCCAACCTTACACCCATCTCCTTTTGGATATCTCTAAGATCACCCACAAATTCATTAGAACAATAAAAATCAATCCAATCTACGAAATTCAATTGTTCCTCATTTGTTAATGATTCAAATGCAACTTGACTTGCCATAGTGACAAATGAAAAGGGTTTCACAAACACAAACACAAAGAAGGGGGATAGACTACAAGGAAGCTAAAAAATGAGAAAAAAAGCTTACTTGATAGGAATCAAGTAAGGAAACCTAAACGAGATAGAAATCTAACTAGTTATTCTATTCCCCGGCAGTGACGCCAAAAACTTGATAACGCTACACGCATCGTTCGGGGTCAAAGGAACTTCCTTTTCGTCGAGCAAGTTTTTCAACACCCTAGGCAGTGAACCTAATCATTGTAGTGTAGTATTAGGGTAAGCCACGAGAATTGATATCGTTCTCTAGGGGAATAGGAATGCTAGTGAGAAGTTACTACGCTAAGGTTGGGGTTGAGGAAGATTATTATTTTATCTTTTTATGTTTTTTAGAAATGAAAGGTACGAATCTCGGGGTTTGGATTTGCGGGTTTTGGTATTTCTACCGATTACTCTACTTATCTAATTATCTAATCTAGTGGGTAGTCTATGTCTAATTATTGTGTGCTCGTATGATGATTTAAAAATGTGTTTACTTAGGTTTTATTACTCCTTAATTATCTCCTATTGATGGTTGAATTGTCACGTCCTTATTCTTAATCACGTTGTGTGTCTAAGGTCGTAGGGTATGTTTATCCTAACTCTTTAAAACTACCTAAGGTTATTGCTTGCAAAAACTCTAGGATTTATAAACTTAACACTAAGGTACTCTTCGGATGGTTTAGCCTACAATGACTCTAGGTAACTATAAGCTAAGGTTCACAAAGATTAATCAAGCATTAATTACACAACGGATGACCTATCGCAATACTAGATCATTAACAATTAAGACAAGAGACAACCAATCAATATTCAATAATTAAGTTTCATATTCCCTAAGCAAACACACAAGTAAATTAGCCGGACATGGGAGACATGCAAGCATACACACAATCAAAGGAAGAAATAATTGAATTAATGAAGTAAAACACTTATCTTGATATAAGATAGTGTATGGAACCCTAAAATACTGTACAAGACAGCCTTGGTTCGGTTTAGGTTTTTACTCCAAAGACTGCACACTGAAAACTAAAAAATTCGGATTCTATATATAAGATTACACATGTGACGGCGTCACCCTTTAATTTGTGACGCCGTCAGGTCGCCGTTATTAGGTTTCGTTTCCACGTTATCTGCGACGACGTCACCTTATGCTTTGTGACGTCGTCCCCTTTCAGTCTCGGACGTCGTCTGGATCAAATCTAGGCCGTCTGAGTTGCGACGCCCTACTCTTTTAAACCTGAAGCCGTCACTTGTAAATGGGAAATTTGGCTACTGAGCCGTCACAAAATTTGTCCGACGGCGTCGCTAGTTTGTGCCTGACGCCGCCCCTTCAGCCTGCAAAGATCCTCGAGTGTCTCGATTCTTGACTTTGGCCATTTTCTTCATATATTCACGCCTTTTCGTCCGAATAAGTGTCATTCCAGCATTTTACCTTCAAGATACCTAAAAAGTAAAAAGGAACGATATTAAGTCATAACGGATACAAAAGTGATCAAATAAGGGCTTAAACAAACCCTCAAAAAGGTACATTTTAAAACCTTATTAGACACCTAGACTTAGTAATAATCCAACACACATAGCTCTTGGGACAACCTCGGTTTTACCGAATACTACACTACACACGACCGGGTACGCTGCCCGTTAGTGCATTAGGGTAGACCATAGGTATAACGAGACTATATAAATATTAAAACCTGGTTAGTAAAACATGCATCAAGTTTTTGACGCCGCCGCCGGGGAGCTATTTTAGGATTTCACATTAAGTCTATTTTTTATTTTCTTTCTTCTCTCAAATGTCTGGATACAAGACTCGTAGCTCAAGGCCTTTTTTGGCCACCCCATTCGATGATCCAGAGAAGCAATTTCGGAAAAGGAAAGTTCACTCTCCGGTTCTTATTCTCAACATCTTTTCATTTTACGAATCAGACCAGTCTGACACAGAACCGGAGGTCATTGATGAAAATAATATCGATGACTTAACCATGGAGCAGTATTTGGAGCGACCAAATGAGAACTGCCAGCGAACCTTCACACAGGATTCTTGCACGGAAAAATACTCTATTCCAGACCAATTTATTCGAGAGTTACACGAACTTAATTTTTTTGGAGATGAAGATGAGGACGTTCAGAATCATGTAGAAGAAGTACTCTATTTATCTTCTCTTTTCAACGTCCGAGGCACCCCAAGCTATTCGGTCACCGCAAGAATTTTTCCTATGACTCTTACTGGAACTGCAAAAAGATGGTACAGTAAACTCCCTAACGAATGTAAAGGAGCATGGGATAAACTAATAAGAGAGTTCATCCAGCAATTTTGCCCTCCTTAAAAATGGCCAAACTTCTTGGTAAAATCTATCAATTCGTTCAAGTTGGGGAAGAAACGCTTTTATCAGGCATGGGAAAGGTTTAATGAGCTACTTTATCGATGTCCCACTCATGATTTGAACAAACATCAGATCGTCTACGTCTTCTACCAGGGAATTAACACGCTAACTCGAGAACTACTCAATTCCTCGAGAACTATTCCTAGCATGACTCCTGACCAAGCCTTGGAAAGCATTCAACGGATTTCTGAACATTGCTACAAATGGCATATGGATACATGATACGGACCAAGAGACAATTTTGGTCATAAGGTAATGAAGACATTGACAAAGCAAGAATACAATTATAGGGAAATTTTTGAAAAACGTAGGCTAGAAAGAGAAGCTGAAGCGTGTAGGATTGAGAAGGTTAAGAGTGTTTTTGGGACCAAAACTGGGATTAATCTTGAAAAAAAGATTCTTGACCACATCGAGGAATCGAGGGAACGAGATGAGAGAATTGAAAAGATGATGAAGACATTCATGGAAAATACAGTCTCTTCTCTCAAAACACATGAAGATCGAATTAAGGGATTGGAAAAGAGAGTGGGCTCATGTTCGCAAGCCATCACTGATTACCTAGCAGCTCGGGAAGAGTTAGTTGTTCACACGGTGGAAACAGTCCTTGAAGAACCGACGACCTTTTCGGAAAAAGTTAAGCGACAAATCAGCATGGAGAGACAATCACTTCTGGACCAAGCTTTACCGGTAAATTCCCTTAATAATAATTCCATTAAAACCAATCATGATGATACTCCGCAGGAATTAAGCAATGATGAGAAAATTCAGCACAACGAAAGATGTTCAGCGGTTTTGAGAAATGAGCTACCACAAAAGGAAAAAGATCCAGGATGTTTCACTCTCCCTTGCTTGATCGGGAGTCTCAATATGTGTAATGCCCTAGCTGATTGGAGCGAGTATTAGCATAATTCCTCGTTCGATGTTCCTACGTATGGGGATTGGTGACTTGAAGCAAGCCAATATGAAAATTGAAATGGCCGATCGATCTATGCAGTCGCCGTTAGGCATTGTTGAAAATGTGTTGGTGAAGATTAAGAAATTCATTTTCCCGCTAGATTTTGTGATTCTTGACATTCCGGAAGACAACAGAATACCTGTCATTCTAGGTAGACCTATGCTTGCCACTGCCCATACAAAGGTGGATGTCTTTGCTGGAAAACTAACTCTTGAAGCTAATGGAGAAATTGCAACGTTCAGATCAAATGAACTCCTGTCTACTCCTAAAAAGGTATGTGCGATTGACCCAGTAGGCAGTTTTGGTGACGCTCTAGAAGAATTTCTGAGTGACCCCCCAGATCCTGGCGAGATAGATTCGGGGAAAGATTTTGATATTTTTGTCAACTTCGAGGAAGAAGATAATTTAGGAATCAGTATTGACGACTTCTCAAGTGACGTCGAAATGGCCCATTGGCAAGACAACTCGGTGAAAGCTTTTTCGCATGCCAATCAACCTAGGTTTTATGAGGTAGGAACCCGCATACATCATAGAAACCCTTATTATCTGAAGATCTCATGCAAAATCGGGTTCATCGATTTCCATCAATTTATTGACACAACTTCCCTGGTCAACATCATGTCAAAAGAATGCTACAACCGAGTTATGAAGAAAGAATTAGAATATAAAGGGAATAACTTTCTTGGGTTTGCAACTAACATCCATGTTTTCGTTGGAACTCATTCATTTTTGGTGAACTTTATGGTTTTGGACGATGTAAGCGAATTTGTGGAAGATGGACTTACGGGAGTAATTTTGAGGAAACATTTTCAGGAAATGTCTGGGTTAGATAAAAATGAAAAATAATGATTAGTATGGTTAAAGATAAACGATGATAAGACTATCTTCAAAATGCCGAGAACAATTAAGAATTTTAAAAATTGGACCAAGTGGCAGTTAAGCCAAGCCCAACCATTGCTCTATATCAGTAAGGAAGACAAGGCAAAAGGTATTGACCAGCCTCACCAGAAAATCAAGAGCTTCTACTCGGGCTGTTTAGAACTAGGGGATGACTACAAACGGGATGAGAATCTGATAAGTTGGATCCAACGTGGAGATTTCCATATCCACGAAATGACCAACAAGCACTAGTAGCCTCGCGACTCTGAGTCTAACTTAAAGAATCATAAATAAAAAAAAGTGTTCGAGAGACAACACGAATTATCCCTTTCTTTTGTTTTATTTCCATTTCTGTAGGGTTTTGTGTTTTTAACCATTTTTTGCATGAAACTTGGAATGACTGCTGCTGTAGCTTGCTGATCTGACCATAGTTACGGTGTAACTCATCTCAGTGGTTACACCGTAACCTACCCCTTGCAGCAGAATTTCAGACGCATTACCAATTACGACGTAATACCATCTCAGTGGTTACGCCGTAGCCACTCGCTTTGCAGCATATGTCAGGTTTTGCTACTTACGACGTAACTTTCCTATACTTTACTTCTTTCATTTTAAAACACGATAACCTTGTATTAGTATTTTAAATAAACTTTGTGGGTATGTTCCCTGTAAACCCTCATGAGACTTCACTCGTCCATTTGGGACACCAAGTGGTTTAAAAGGCTTGTTGCATATGCTGAATGCAACCGTGATTCCTACGAAAGTGAGTTAGATTTGTTCTTATTTTTCATTTTTTCTTTTTAGAATTATGCTTGTCGGTAGTGTGATTTCAGGGATTGAAGTTCGTTCATGGATGCTTATATGAAGGCACGTCTCTTTTTCGTGAGCCTTCTTTCTTTTTGGAGCAAATTTCAGGGAAGTTCTCGCTCTAATTCTACTTTTCTCTTCACCTTTATTTAAACGCTTAGTACAAAAGGGACTTTGCACAATTCAAGTGGGGGGACGGGAGTAGAATTATCTCTTGAACTTTATTTTGCCCTCGTTTTTCTAGTTTATTTTGAAAAATTATGCCATTTTTAAAATTTTGACATGTTTTTCTTAACCCAACTAGATTAGACCTTAGCCGAGCACATACAACCCTTGATATTATATGGTGAGATTAACCTTATCCGTTTCCAATATTTTACCCAAAATCCACCAAATTATGAGTGTGCCGGTAGCTTGTAGACATTAGAACTTGGCATTTGCATCATTTCGAGACCATAGACGAGGTATGTTGAGTTAGCTCGATGTATTTGGACTTTTCAGTTTAAGAAGGCAATATTATAGGATTATCACCTAAATAGCCTACCATTGTGTGTCTATTGATTAGGCACCTCGACTTCTCGACCCCCATGTGAAACCTTTTTGTTGCACTCACCTTTAGTGCAAGATACCCCTAGATACACCCATCTGAGCCATTCCTATCATTGTGTTAACCCAATATATTGTGTCGATACACCTATACACCTTATCCTACCCTATAGTATTTATTTGTGATTGGGAAGTCATCATTTGCCTAAGTTCAAGGTTCAAGTGGAAAGGTTCGGAAATCATACTTTCGTCGACGACATATTCTTGAAGAGCATTGAAGACCCCCCGAATTCCCGTTGTTCATCTCAAGTGGGGGGGGGGGGTATTATGTTTAGTTGTTATTGTTATGTTGGAAAAAAATGATTCGAAAAAAAAATTGTTATGTTATTTAGTTATTGTAAAGTGCAATGTTATAAGCACTATGTTATGATCTTTATAGATTTAGTATCGAGGAGGCCACCTCGGTCACATTCGAAGATTGGAGTTAATAATTATGCAAACAGTTGGAGAAAAGGTAGTGTGCCCATCATGACGTCCTCTAATGACACATCTACCTAGTATTTCATGGTCCGATTTCTTGACTTCAAAGCTTGAACTTTGGGCGGACGGTAAGTGGTGATGACTTGGTTATAGATTTAGACTAATTGCTTGATTTTTATTTTACACCATTTATATATCCCATGTCTTATCCTACCCTATAGTCATGAAGCGTGTCTAAGTGATGCAGCGAGCAATCTTTGGTGTCCTGGCCATGGATTTGGTCATGTATCATTGGTTTTGTCCACTTCGCCATGACATGTTAGTAATGATGAGTCACCCCTTAACCTTTGTCGTGTCTACCCATATTGCCTTCAAAAATTGTTTAGCCCGTAACTCTAGTGGTGGAGATTTGTGTAACCGCCAAGCTTGTGATAGAATACATGCTATGACTGTGCGATTGAGTATCACCCCGAAATTGAAAATTAGAATAGTTGAGAGATTTAAGTGTTTCGTTCCCAATTCGTGAGGTGTTCGGCTTTGTTTTATTCTAGCATAAGGGATTTGTAAACTTATATTTTTCAGGCAATGGGAGATATCTTTTTAGGAATCTTTCTATTAAGGTCTACTTGAGGGCAAGTAGAGTTCAAGTAGGGGGATATTTGATAACATCAAATAGTCCTGAATATTAAGTGTCAATTTCCCCCGATAATGCTTGTAATTTATATCATTTATATGGATTTACGCATGTTTTCCATTGTTTTCCATTTTCAGGTAAATTACGAGCATTGGAGCTAAAGAGATGCGGAATTGGAGATATATCAAAGGTTTATCATAGTATGCTGACTTTTAAGAGGTTACGGCGTAACTCATCTCTCATATTACGCCATAACTAAAGCGTGACTCAGAAAGCCAACTCATTAGAAGATTACGGCGTAACTCCCCCTAAAGACTACGACGTAACTTATTAGGTCAAATGAGGTTCCACACCGCTGATAACTACGCCGTAACTACTCCATCAACTCTGGCGTAACCAAGTAATATTGAAGATACGACGTAACCACTTATAAGGTTAAACTGCAAAGAGATCTAGTGAAAATACGAGAAATTGAAGATTGCATGCAACTTATATAGTTACGTCAACACAGATCTGGCCTATAAATACCCCACAATTTCCAGCATTTCAAATCATCCGATTCCACACACCACAACCAAAGAACGTGGGAAGAAGCCAAAGGCAGGTCTAGAGGAGCATACGGAGCTATCTCCAAGGGAGAAATCACTCCCCTACGATAAGCATTAGTTCCGTATAATTATTTCTAAGTGTATGCATGCATAGTTTATTGGTAGCTACCCTTGTTTCGGTAGTTTTGAATGGAAGTAGAGGCTAGTTGCTTAGGAGATATGACCAACTGACCCTATGTGAGTAGACTGAGACGAGAAGGGTAAGATATGACCAACTGACGACCCTTTCTACTTGTGCGATTGACCAACTGATCACCTACCGTTTGGATGAACTTAAGAATTAGGGGGTGAGTGTTGTTAATATAAATAAGCCATAAAAACGTTTATTTATTTTTTACGATCTTCTAATGTTTTGTCGATAACAAACGTAAAATCATTTTAACGAAACAAATAAAATACGTAAATAGTTTGATTCAATAGTTTTCTAACTCACTAACGTTTTCACATAAAACACTAAAACAAGTAGAAGTGATTTTATGATTTAGATACATATGTATAACAACTAGTGTTTACATATTGGGTTAACACATACTTAACTAAGTATATACTAAATCAAAACAAGTTTATACTAAAATGGGTCAAAACAAGTTTATACCAAAATGGGTAAAAACAAGTATATACTAAATGGGTAAGAAACTAGCAAATGGTATTGACCCATAACCCATGGTTTTATCTAAACCACTTAACCAAGTTCAATGTATCTAGTATAAAACCCATGGATCAACCCATAACCCATGACCCATGACCCATAACCAAAAATACCCATGGGTAAAAGGGAGCATCCCACGGATCCCCAGTAATACACTGGACGGATCCCTTGTGGGAGGGATCCGTGGGATCCGGGGAACGCTTGAAGAAAATCCTCTATAAATAGAGAGCCATTTCTTCCTTTCAACTTGCAATTCTCACACATACTTTCCCCAAGTATTGTTACTCTCTAACCACAGATCCAAGAGATCTTTCTATGTAGTTTGTTTTGTTTTGTGTGATCTTCTAGGTTCCTCTTAAAGGCGAGATCACCACTTCTTGATGTCGAGCAAGCTCAAGTCCATGAGTTGCCATACTTCGTCATCATCAAGATTACTGAGGTTCTCTTGTTGATAGTTCTTTCTTCCTCCATAGATCTGTTGTGTCAAAGGCATTAGTGAAGGATGCCGAAGGAATCAAGACGTAAGCATAAGTGAATGATGTTTAACGTTCGTGTCTAGAGCATTGGGGAAGAATGCTAAAGATGTTAAGACGAAGGCATTAGTGAAAGATGCCAAGCGTTGTGTCAAGAGGCATTAGTGAAGAATGCCAAGGTCGTATAATCGATGAGGTGCATCGTTATACTTATAGTAATAGGTGTGATCAAGGATGGTGATATCCTTGAATGTATTGTAATAAGGAGTGGGTCTCCTTTGGGTTTAGGTGTTGTGAAATATTGGGTAGTGGTTCCTCCATAGTAATGGAACTAGGTGCTTAGCCTAGTACCTAATAAAGGGTAGGCAACGTTGTGATGGGATTAGTTCTCCTTGGAGGAAAGAACTCGTGGTTAGCCTAGCACCATATAAAGGGAAGGCGACGTTGTGTAGGTGTGGTTCACCTTGGTGTGAAAGAACCCGGTGGTTAGCCTAGTACCGGAAAAAGAGTAGGCGACGTTGTGAAGGCTTCTCCGCCATAAGGAGTTGGTGTTGTGTAGTGTTTACGAACTCTCGAGTAGGTGACTCGGGGAGTGGAGTAGGGCAAGGAAGGTGTCCTTGTAGCCGAACCACTATAAATAATTGTGTCGTGGTGATGTGCTTCTTACTCTTTATCTTTCATTACACGTTTATATATCTATCTATCAACGTCTAGCATAAACAACCAAATAGATTGACATAAGTCGATCTAAATATTTAAAAGGAAGTTTTAAATTGGTAAAACTATTCAACCCCCTTTCTAGTTTTCCACAAGTGTTTAAGTTGCTAACGCCCGGGCACTCACTATTATAAATCTAGCATGTAGAGGTACAACGACTGGCCTTGGGACCAGAACAACTGGACTTATGAAGGGACACCTGACTTCTCCAGTGGTGGCATCTTTGCTGATAGGTTAGGGTGAATTGACCAAATGTTGTCCTCTCGAATTTGACCCCACATGAAGTAATTGGAAGTAAGTAGACGTACATATTACTATCTAGGAGGATTAACTAGGTTAGCGCCACTCTCCTCTATTGATTTATCCTTCGCCTTTTATCTGCTTTTATATGCTTTAGTAGTTAATTAATTAATTCATTATCGAAATCATATTAAAAACTGTGACACCTAGACTTAGTAATAATCCAACACACATAGCTCTTGGGACGACCTCGGTTTTACCGAATAATACACTACACACGACCGGGTACACTGTCTGTTAGTGCATTAGGGTAGACCATAGGTATAACGAGACTATCTAAATATTAAAATCTGGTCAGTAAAACCTGCATCAGAGTATGTTATTTAATGCTTGTGTTCTCATGATCACATGCCTTAAATTCATATCTAATCATTAGATTTTAATCCACATTTTGGGTCAAGTATTCATTTCAATGCATTATTTTTCTATTGTTTTGATTATTCCGCTGCGTACCATGTTTATTATCTTTGTTATTTATCCCTAGCTGAGCTTATAAACGATCTTATCAATTGGTATCAGATCGGGGAGCTCTTGATATAGGGATCTACAAGGTTTTTCGAAGAAAAAGGTAAAAATTTGAATTTGGAACGCTTTCTTAATATTCTCAAGTAGCTGTTTTCAAACAATGATAACTTTTGTTGAACCGTTGATCGGGCTAAAATTCGAACTGAGCTTTGGTATATCTATCTTTAATCTCACTGAAGGATTGTTGATTCGAGCTTCAATCAAAAGTTATAAGTTATCAAGTCTGCTGCTGAAACTGAAAAATTATGTAAAGTTACTACAAGACTTTTTTGTAACGATCATACCTTTTTCTAACCGTTGATCAAACAACATTTTAGGTGGACATTTTCTTTATGATAATCTAACTTTTCACTGGAGGGATTGTCGATTTGAGCTTTTATGTGAAAGATATATGCTGTCGAAGTTGGCTGCAAAGAGAGTTTTCAAAGTACTGCTATGAGTTTTCAAAGTACTGTTAGGGTTTATACAAAGTACTGCTCTTGGACGAAAGTACTGCTCTTGACGAAAGTACTGCTTAAAGTACTGCTCTAAGTTCATAGTACTGCTTGGAGGTTTCAAAGTACTGTTCGATGCAAAGTACTGCCACGACAGATGCAAAGTCCTGCCCGATGAGAAGTTTGTGATGAATTTTTGAGAGGACAAAATTGTTGTCCGGAGATAATTTGTTTTAATTGCTAGTTTTGAT
>OU343221.1:36886776-37137549 GCA_910596185.1 Chrysanthemum makinoi | reverse complement strand
CCCACATCTAAGTCCTCATAGTTGTCATTGGACAGACAATGAATGAAAAGAGAGCAAGATTGCATAAAAACCATGACCTATTTTTTTTCCATATACAATGTTGCCAGTCTGCCACAGGTAAAAGAAGGAAAACAATAGTTTCTTATCCTAAAACCATGAACCATCAAACAAACATGTTTACCTTACATGTGACAGCAAGTTAGCATGATGTGCATCTATAGTGTCTTAGTATAATCAAACATCCACATAAATACCCTCAAAATCACTTCCAAAACATTGCAACCATAATCCATCGGAATTTAGAGACTGTGTCTTAGTATATTTTCCTTCAAGCTGATCAAAACACCATATGACACACAAGGTGAATATGTAAATCCATAAAATCATCAAAAGACATGACCCACAAGTTCCTAAAAGTGACCCACTTTAGGCACATTTAAAAGTGACCATTAAACCAAAATCTAAAAACTTACCCACTTTAGAACAGCAACATGTCATTTCTAAAAGTGACCCTTTCTAAAATTGACCAACTCCTTATATTAATCCATGTTGTCAAACCAACTTTCTAAAATTGACCCACAAGTGCCTAAAATTGACCATTAAAACCTAATTCCATTACAATGTGATTAACAAAACTGAAACAACATCTACACTAGAATTGCATATACAAAATGGCAACAAAATCAATAAGGATAAACTAAATATAATAACGATTCATTACCAGCATAATCATTTCAGTACATAACCTAAGTCGACTAATTATCATCCAAATACGTACATAACTTCATTACAGGCATATTCAGAAACCATAACCCAAACTATAATTACATAAGAGTTATATATAAATATACCATACAAACCAAATTACTTACTAATGATCCATACCCAAAAGACATTCACATAGTTAGACCACTTGAAAACCAAAAAAGCTTCAACACAAAAGTGACGATGTCACTAAACACCAGTCAAGTCTTCGTCAATCTCCATGAGGGTCACACCATCTTGCTTCTGCTCAATCCCATCACGAATCAAATGAACAGAAGCTTCAAGGCCTTGCAAAATATCACGATCATCTACATTCATCTTCACCAGACATGATATAGCATCCACCCCTTTCTCATGGTTTGGGCCAAGATATTGGAGCTCCCTAACTGTCCCTTCACGCTTCCCAAGCACATCGCCTAGTTCTCTGCATATTACTTCCAATTTCACTAGGCGAGCTTGTGCTTCCACCACTTCACTGTTAATGAGATGCTTGATCATGGTTTCGATATCATCGGAACCACTAGCGACACGCAACTCATCCAGATTTGGTGTTTGGTTTGCCATTCATTTTGCAAGGCGGTGATTTGGGATTTGGGGTTGTGTGTACAGTAAAAATAGATGAAAATTAAGAGATTAGGTAGGGTTTCAATTATTATTACGCGTATAAGTAGACAAATCCAACATATTTTTACTCTCCCCAAAATTAATTAAAGCATAAAACCGTGATCGAAGAGAATGATTACAAAAGATAACTGAAGCCACAACATTTGAAAAAAAAATGAAACTTACAATAGAAAATCCTTACACTATGAAGTATGAACTAATACAAAAATAAAATAATGACACAAATAACCTTATATTTCAATTACTTTCAAACCCCCCCCCCCTCCCCAAATTTCCTATATACAACCAAAAACGAAATATATATATATATATATATATATATATATATATATATATATATATATATATATATATATATATATATATATATATATATATATATATATATATATATATATATATATATATATATATATATATATATATATATATATATATATATATATATATATATATATATATATATATCTATACATTATATATAAGAGGAGGCATGCCACATAAAATGCCACTTGGCATCCCATAAAGCCACGTCATATTTCCATGTCACCATTGAATACATGTGGCATTTTCTTTAATACATGTGGCATTTTTTTTTAAAATAAAATTTATATATATATAATTTTGATTAACTAAAATTCGTATTTATTTAAATAAATCCGGAATAATTTGGTTTAAAAATATAATGTGGCAAGATTCGAACTTAGGACCTCTTGGTTCATTAATAACCAGTTTTACCACTAGATCAAATTATCTTTTGTGTTATATCCTGCAAACCATTAATTATAATGATCAACAAAAAACTATCATATATATCTTTTCCTTAAATATAGTTATACAATGTAGGAAACTCATTCACATTATACACCAAACAAACCTCGCCCTTTTCTCTCTAAAAAACCCTATTACGTTTCAATTCCTAAATTCCTAAAATCCTATTCTTTCAATATATGATAAAGTATAATGCATGCATGGTGTTTTTTAGTTTTTTGTAACAGTCGTTGTTTATATTTTGTTTATTGGTTTTTTTTACCATTCAATATTTTTTTATGCTCTTTTTTTTACAGAAAAGATAATTATGCCTGATCAACGTATATTATTAATAATGAAACTGGAAGTCATGCAACGAATTTGCTGGATTTTCTAGATGGTGTATGGTTCTTAAAGGAATTAACCCAATCCTAATATGTGCAAGGTAATATACAGTGTTAGCAAAGCCGTAGGTACGCCTCTTTTTTTCTAAAACCCTAATGATCTCTGTTATATTTTTTAGATATTGTTGGTTTCTTTGCAACCTTTTGCAGTTTAATGGTATTCGTTGTTTTGTTTTTTTCCTATATGTTGTTTATTTCAGTTTTCCATTGTTTTCATCGTGGGATAATTGAAAGCATGTTGTTGTAATGAATTTTATAAAACCACAGGTACTTTTACAGATCATACACTTACACATACACAATCTCTATTGATCATTCTGATTATGCAAAAAAAAAAAAAAAAAAAAAAAAAAAAAAAAAAAAACAATTTCTTTACTTTTGATTTTATTTAGAATTTTTGCAATGAGTGATTTGTTTTTGTTGAGCAGATATGGAGGTTGGTGTATGCATGATGAGGCAGCACCACATTATATTGCTATGATTGATCAGACAACGTATGGGCATAATTATCAAGCAACGATTCAATGTAACGGCTAGAATTGGTTGGCAAATAGATCCCTTTGGTTATTCTGGAGTGCATGCCTACCTAATGGGGCTGAGGTCAGTTATTCTTTTATCGTAGCTCTTTTATAATCGGTTGGATACCAAGATTGCGAGGATTTCACATTTCTAAATTGATACAATAGATACAATAATATTGTTGTCTTTAGGTTGGATTCGATTCTCTTTTCTTTGACCAAATTAATTACCAAGACAGAGTTAAGCAAAAATGTGATAAACATCTCAAAGTTATCTGGCATGCCTCCAAGAGTCTTGATTCTTATTCACAGGTGGTGACACTGTTTTTGGCTTTTCATCTGTTATGACAGAAAAGCCCAATGATCAAGTCTTCTCATCATTAGTGCTCACTGTTCAATCTTTACAGAATTTTACTGGTGCTTTTCCTCAAACTTATGAACCTCCATGTGGCATAGGGGTAAGTGATATGGATCTAT
The DNA here is from genome assembly GCA_910596185.1 of Chrysanthemum makinoi. Classification (NCBI taxonomy): domain Eukaryota; kingdom Viridiplantae; phylum Streptophyta; class Magnoliopsida; order Asterales; family Asteraceae; genus Chrysanthemum; species Chrysanthemum makinoi. The sequence continues at coordinate 37,134,011 of OU343221.1, read as the reverse complement.
TAGTTTTCTGCATTTATTGTTAGATTTGGAGTGGCTTGATTCTTCCTATGGTTAACCCTCTGTATGATTTTTAGGCCTTGTGGCAGAAGACATGTCTCACTGGCAAGCTACAATTATGGGACCTCCCAAAAGCCCTTATTCTGGTGGTGTGTTTTCTGGTTACTATCCATTTTCCTCCGGATTATCCGTTTAAGCCACCTAAGGTAACTCATCAACTCAATTGCTTGAATCTTGTTTATGCATTTAGAAGATATCACTTGGTTCATGATCAAAATTAGATAAAAGTTGAATTTATTTTACAGAAAGTGTACATGATACACAAGTCTTCTGTTATTTGAAACAAAATACTAAATTTAACAGTATCTTGTAAGGCACAACAGCCATATCATATAGAATCATTATTTAACGACATTGTTGAACTTTTCAAAGATGCATTTATAGGTTTCTACTTTTGTCTCGTACCTTAGGTTTCAAATTTTTGTTTCTAATGCAATTCCGCCTATTTTTTCATAGGTGGCTTTTAGAACAAAGGTTTTTCAACCAAACGTCAACAGCAACGGCAGCATCTGTCTTGATATTTTGAAGGAACAATGGAGCCCAGCTTTGACAATTTCCAAGGTCTTATTGTCAATTTTCTCGCTGCCGATGGACCCTAACCCAGATGACCCTCTTGTACCCGATATTGCTCACATGTACAAGACGGACAGGAGCAAGTACGAGACAACTGCACGAAGCTCGACCCAGAAGTATGCCATGGGGTAGTTTGCACTCTGCAGCGGACCCATTATTTTGCCTTGGGAGAGACCACCTCTGAAAAATATCTTTTGTATATACAGAGTAGATTCAAGGACTGATCGAGGTGATAATTTTAAATCTCAATATCTAATTCAGTAACTCATAGGATACATAGCACCAGAACGTCATATACTCTCTTTTTCAAATAGGCCGGTTACTATTTTGCACCAAGTGGCAAGCCTTATCCTGACAACTGGAATATGACTGATGTCGTATATGAGTTTGAAGGATCCTTGTATATCAGGTAATACTCTCCTCAACCATATGTTCGGAGTTTAATGGCAACTTACATATCATGGCTATTATGATTTTAATAAAGCCATCACTTTTATATTAATACTCGATATAGTCATTAAAACACCATGTTGAAGATATTTTTCTTCTTCCACATAGGTCTGGGAATCTGATTGAAGGAAATCCCAGGGCTGCAAGTGGTGATGAGACGGTAAGCTAATAAATGGTATTATGAGCTGGACTTAATGACAAAGAAGTCTACAATCAAATAATTTGTATCACTCTTGATGCTCTTTCTGGTAAGATTGTGCTTAGTAAACTTGCTGAATCGTCTTTGTCATCACAGGTTTATCAAGGTCTTGATGTTGGATTTGCAAAACCTTCTATCGGTGAAAGACAGGTACGAGTTGAGATACATCATGCGCATACAATCCTTAGCTTCAAATGTGTGTTTCTTACCTAAGTTTGGGCCATTCAATTTTGTGCAGGTGCATCATTGTATCAAAAATTCTGGAAAAAGTAAAAGACGACCTGAAACAAACGTGACAAATGATCGACATTGTATCATAGAACGAAGTGTTCATAGTAGTCCTTCATCAGTTCCCTCACGCGTCGCACCTAAGACAGAAATTGCAAGTGATTATTCTGAACGGCACCGTGTTAATGATGCCTTAGTCACGTGCAGTTTTGACAATGAGCGCGCCAACGGCAGTGACATCACAGGTGAACATCTACAACTGAATAATGAGATAGTCAAGGGTGAACCACATTATGGTTCTTTTTCCCATATACCTTTTAAAGCTGTCTTTTTAACTAATTTTTGGCGACACAATCTTATGTAGTTGTATGTTCGTGTCCGGACTTGGAAAGAAATAAATCGTGGTCTGAAAATAAGCAAATAGACGATCGACGACGTGTCATAGAACAAGGTCTCCGCAGTTATGCCACATCAGTCGGGCCCACAACCACACCTAAGACAACAAATTTAATCGTTCACCGTCAACAACAACGCCTTTATGGTGTCTCAGTTGACTGTATTTCTTAGAATGACCATGCTGACCGCCTGACCCAAATAACATTGAAACTGAACATTCACAAATCACAACTGAATAATCCAACACCTCAGGTTAAATAGTATTGCATACATATTTTATGTGCATGATCTCCTTCGTGTTTTTTTTATGTGAATGGGTTGTTTTTCCATGTGCTTTTCAAATCTTCCTTTTTGTGAATGACTTTGGGCAACACAATCTTATGCAGGCACATCTTTATGCGGGAATCTAGGATGACATAAAAGAAGGCCTGAAAATAAGGTAGCACATGAACGAAACAGTGTCATAAAACGAGCTGCCCATAACACATGCATGTCTAAATTTCCTACTTCCTTGAAACCGTTTCTGTTCTTGGTTGAATTTTTTTTTAAAACATGATCAGGTTTGCCTATGATTTATATCAAGTATCGATATAAAAGCATAATATGGGAAGCTAAAAGCATGAAGGGGTATAAATTGATACGCCGACACATGGTAACAAGCTATTTATTGTCTATTTTTGGGGGGTTTTCAACTTTATAGCTTTAAACATGTATATAAATTGTTTTACCAATATGTAAGAGCTATGCGGTTTGCGTCCTATGGTTTTGGATGCATTGGACTTGTTGAGACTCACAAGGACAACTTCTGATACTAGTTACAACTGGAAGGGTGTGAGGCTTCTGTTCACAAGTTGGCAGCCATGTACCAAACCAATATGCCAAGAGAATGGAAATAGTATGTTTGTCGTCATTATTTCGTGAATCGCCAATTATTAATCTATATCTAAATCCATCATATTTTTAGTATTATGGTTTTCTTGGCATCATCATTTTCTTTTATTTTTCTCTCGATTCAATCTTTTTCTGCCCTTTTCTTGCAGCGACCGGGCCACTGTCGGCAAGTGGGGGCAGATTCCAGACTATTTTACTGCTGATGCCTATGCTGTTAATTACGTCTAGCGTGGCTTTCCTCTATTACTACGTGTGTCATGTAAATCAGGTATCCTTGAGTAGTGTCTACTACTTTTCCAGCTGTGTCGTAGAAGCAAGTATATTTCTGCATCAGTTTGAACAAGTTTTAGTTCTCTTATCATGCCATATGATTCTCTAGCAAAAAGTAGTATCTATGTGTAGAGATGTTTTACTGCGAACAGATTATATTAATTTCCAGTCCCAGCCTTTTGTTTCAATATTTGTCTTTCGATCACTGTCAATATCGTGCATAGTTTTAAGTTATGCCGGCCTTTATGATTGTTTCAAAGGATTGGGGTAAAAATCTATCCCACGAATTAAAGCTTGGTTATTTATTTATTTACTTAGTTTGAAGCATGCTCTAGAGAATAATATGATTTAACTCGGAATGTAGCATACTTATGAGAAAAGGAAAGAGTCAGAAGATCAATATGTATCGTCTATGATATGATAAAAACTAATAATAAGACTTTTAATACACTCGCTCGATAGCCATCAAATATCACAACTTACATTGAAGTAAACATCAATACCATTACATCTATAAAGAATAGGGGTGAATACCCTTTGTATACCTCTACCAAATCTGCTCATATGTGAATGCCTTCACATTCTTTTTTACTTTGCGAGTACACACCGAGTGTTTTAGAGAAAGAGAATGTTATTTGGCATTAGCACATTAATACATGCGAGCAACGCCAAAAGATGTGAGGGCTAATCCATTTTCTATGCCCATGCATATCTTTGGACTTCGGTACACTAGAGTATTCAAATGCTTTTCGACCAAGAGGAAATTACCGATACATGCTTATTGGGTAATGGGTATTGTTTATTTCAAAAGATATAGAATATAATCGATTGGATACTTGTGAGCAAGGCGAAGAGTTACAGGCTGGCTAATCCATTCGCTATGCCCGTGCGGCCGTGCATATCTGTTGGTACTCATGGCATTTATATATATAATTTTTTTTAAATTGGAATTATCTCCCTTGAATAAATATTGAAACAATAAATTGAAGGATAGTAAAATATTTACAAAAGAGAGCTAGGGCAAGGCTGTTGTTTATCTAAGTATTCGTATTCATATACCAGTGGCAACCCATTTTCTTCAATACAACATTCATACAGCCCGACAAGATTTGATTAGCATAGCTATTTCAGTAACAAAGTAGTGACCAATTCACAATGCTTTGAGCTGGTGTAAAGTTGCTTAACAGCCGTCTCAGAACCATCTAAGAGTACTTCCTGCAAATAAAAGTATTTTTATTTTTTCTGTATACAATCAGCTCAAGTATTAATGTGAGAAAAAACCTCCTCTTTGATCATTAATAGTGTGAAGTGACATTGTTAGGCTTCGTGATTGTTACTGGTAGTGTACGCACTATATCTATTTGTTTAAAGTAACAAGTCATTCTGTTTGCATTTTGTCTTAAAGGTTTTATAATCTTTTGTTGTGTCATGATATATTAATGAATTCATCCTCGAAATTTATAGAAGTTAAATGGATGTCTTATAAAATTCTTATAGATTCAAGGTACATTATTGTAACTACAACAATATTCTATATTGAGGAAACTCATCCCATCAGTAGAGCAAGTTGTGGCAAAGATGCATGTGATGTTGAAAATGATGCACTTTTATGCGCAAGTACCACAACCATATTTGATTTATTTATATTGAGTATGTTTTGGTTATTCCATTTTGGATGATGATTGTAGTTGTGTTGGATCAGGGCTAATAAAAATAAGATGAATCAGTTTGATGCTTGTGATCATGATTTTACAGTTCGAGCTGAATTATCTCGCTACATGTGTGATTGTCAATCCAGTTGTTAATGGAAGATGTGTTGGATTTGTGTAGATATGTTACCCTTTCTTGCTTGTGATAGCATTATTCACACTTAATCTTAATTACATATGATACATGGTTGATTGTGAGTTCGGATATAGCAAAAAATGGATTCTGCTTAAGCATGGGGAAAAGAATGATTGCTACTACTGAACTATAGAGAATGTAAAACCTTTTGGTTTGATTTTGTTGCCATATGATAGGAATGCGACTTAGAGAGAGAGAGAGAGAGAAAAAAACCAATGGAAGCTTTATGATGCTCATTTTTTGCTAATTTATTCCCGGATTTTAGTCAACTAATTTATTGTGTTTGAACTCATCATTAGACAGACTCAATACGATTTTTATAAAACAACATTTTATTGTTTGTTTTATCTTTTTAACATGATTGTATCAAGCTTTTTACTCCATTTTTTTTATCATAAAAGCATTCTTAGAGCTAGCCCACCTACCGGGCAATTCTATGTAGTCGTGTCAAAGGTAAAGAGCTAGAAAAGTCTAAAAGTTTTATGCTGCAATAAAGATGTCAACTATTGCAATTCTACAACAAACATTGTCTATAAAGAAGTCCTTCATCGACTATAAATTTAATCTTATATCTTAGCTACTTTTTGTCTATAAAGAAGTCCTTACGGATGTTTTGCAAATGACATTTTAACTTAGGGGGTATTTGGTTTGAGGGTATTGGATTAGGGAATGACTTTCATTCCGACCGTAATTATTTGGCTGGTTCGTTAGTTTTCAAAATAGGGAATGAAACCCATAAAAATAGGCATATCGATTCAAATAGTCAATCTCACTAGCAGTTTCCCCGTAATGTCTCAGTCAACTGTCTTTTTTAGAATGACCACTGTGGCTAAACTAATACTACAAGTGAAGTCTCACAGCAGAACATTTTAACGTCGCGTGGTGAGTAGTATTGTATGTTCATAAATTTGTTCGTGTTTTTTATGTAAACTTCTTTTTGTTCTCGATTTATAAATGTTCCTTTTTGTAACTGACTTTGGACAGCGTAATGTTATGCAGATGCACCTTTGTGAAAGGACCCAGGAAAGTATAAAAGAAAGTTTTTGTTGTTCTTTGACTTTGGGTTGAACTAAATTTGGTTTGATAAAATTTTGTTGTTCTTTTTAGCTGTATTGAATTTGGTTTGATATAATGCATGAGTTCCAAAAGTGTTTTGTTTTTAATATTTTTGTGTAAACTTTCGGTTGATTTGAATTCTATTATGTAAGTAAACAATAATAGGGGTTTTGTGATTTGAATATATATTGGCTTTTTAACTTATTTTAATCGGAATAAACAAAGTAGAATGTGTTTCATTGTTCACACATATATAAGCAGCCCTTAAAAACATGAACATGACATGTTACATGCGCGAGTCCTAAGCATGTGCCTTGAGAGGTAGCAAGTCATGGGTGGAGCCGGAGCCTACTTATCTACTTATGAGGTGAATTTAGAGTATTACAAGCTTGGCCTAGGCTTACAGATCACTACATATGATATAAGGTCAAAATGGGCGAGTTGGATTATGGACTAAAATGAGTTATGCTAGCTTATGGTTTACCGATCGTTTAATGTGTTAATGAATGAACATGAACAAATCATTTTCTTAATAAACCAACATGAACAAGAAAAACCTTCCGTTTAAGCGTTGGTGCCCGTTTATTTGTCAAATTAAAATTAAACAAACAAACATGAATGAGCTCTTATCTTCAAATACATAATATTGTTCCTTAACCCTCTACACTTGCAAGACTTACACCACCCAAGTGTGTAGGGAAAGAATGAACAAGGAAAAGGTGTTGTTATTTAGGTTTGATTCGGTTCTCAATATTTAAGTGTTTACTTTATTTCGCATTTGAACTAAAAGCATATACTTTGTAATGGCGGATAATTTATTAAGTTTTATTTCCTCTTATCATATTACTGTTCATTTTATTTGTTCTACTAAATCCTAAAAATAAAAACCACAAATCAAAGTACTTACCTTGTATTTAGCGTTTTATGGATTATAATAACATCAATTATAGTTCATAACCATTTCATTTAATTTTTAATTACTTTTTAGTATATAATTGCTCAACTAAACCCTAAAAATAAAACCAAAAAATCATAATACTTACCTGCGATTAGCCGTTTTATGAATTACGGTAATGTCAATTATAGATATTAACTAAACTTTTAATTACTTTTTAGTATATATTTGTTCTACTAAATCGTAAAAATAAAAACCACAAGTCATACCCGTCCATCGGACGGGTTTTGACACTAGTATATATATATATATATATATATATATATATATATATATATATATATATATATATATATATAATGTCCGCTTCAATCTTTTTTTACTATAATCCTTGTTAGAGACCATAATATACTGATAACATTAAATACCAACTAATACATTACACGATCTTGGATGACCCACAAGAATTAACATATGTTAAATAAAAGCACTAGTACCTAAATTAAAACAAACAAGGCAATGAAACATAACCATCATAAATTACAATTAAAAATGCCCATCATAAATTATTGTTATCACCGTTATTGGACACATAAGGAAGAGCACTAGAACCTTCATCAAATTCATCATGAGCTGCATCATCAAAATCATCAAAAAGCATCCTTGGTGTAAATAGACTAGCTTCTTTAAACGGCTTTTCATGCGGTGATCTTAAGTAAGCCGGTGATTGAGATTCTTCATTTTCCCATTCACTAACCTCTTCCAACGACATACAATGAAAACCTTTCTTTCTTTTATCATGGTTTTTTAATTGTGTTGTCACCTGCTCATCAAACTCATCTTTACGCAAGTTTTTGTGATAGTAATCAACTAGGAATGCTTGAGGAGTATGGGAAACATATACCTCAATTTTCCCGTGTAGTTGAGCCAATTCATACATCTTCTAAACATCTCTATCACTTTCCACTATAGTCAAACCTTCTTCCAAGCTACATTTTGGTATACAATAAAACCAAGCCCAAATATCCTATTTTATTTTTTCTAACAACATGTCGCACATTTGGAAATACGACAACGTTTTAGACATAGATAGTTTAATTTCAATAATTTTTCCACCTGCGTACCTTAAGGGAAAGACGTAGAATATGCTTTTATTGAAAACTTCGAATACAATATCATTAGAAATATTAGACATGTTGTTTTTAATTGAAAAAATCTGAATTAACAAAAATAAATTCAGCCAAAAATAAATGCGTAAACGTTACCGAAATATTAGTGAAGTGTACACAAATTCTTCTAGTATTAGTGAACAAACACAAATGAAGTGTGTAAATAACAAAAAAAAGGATTAATATAGTGATCTGAATGGATATTACCTGATGGATAATAGATCTAATTCAAAGTCGAGTGGTCGAGTAGCTGATGGTCGAGTATCCTAACATGTATTAACTACAACAACTAACACCTATTAATTGATTACATTAATATTGATGTATTAATTACAACAACTAACTTTTTCTCAACTAACACATAATATAATTAATGTGATGGGGTATATGATAATTATATAAATAGATGTGAGAAACATATGATAAGATTACCAAACCTTAAAAGCTATGCAATGAATTCACCACCAAATTACGAGTGGGAAGAATTACTTGATATAGACGACTCTGATCTCCGATTATCCGCCACAACACAAAACACAATATCCTCTCAAGTTGATAATTATGTTGAAAATCCTGTTAGAAAAATACCGGTCTATGCAGGTATTGAGGATGGTGTGGACGATGGTGTAATGATCACACAGGAGTTTATTAGGAAAGTTGTTGACGATTTGGTTGAGGATTCGGATTTTAAAAGTGGTCCATGGGTTAATGCGGTTGAGTTTATGAATGCTGATGGCGGGATCATTGTTGGTTGTTTTGCCGATATCAAAAAATTTCTTAAAAAATGGAAACTTGAAAAGGTTGTTGCTATAATCAAGTCTTGTACTCCGAATGTTTTGGGTGATCTAAAAGTAACATTGAAAGACGTTTCAGGGTTTATGTCAGGTTCAATACATCACAAAGTTGTTAATGATGAGAGGTTTTTTAAAACCAATTTACCGTCGGAACTGTCTTGATACTTCAAAATGTTTCTGTATTTTCTCCCAAACAATCCGGCAATCATTATCTTAACATCACAATAAAAAATTTGGTCAAGGTTTTATCCAACGATGAGGTTCTTGAAAGTGGCAACGGTGATGGTGGTACTGGAAGTGGAATATTTATGTAACCATTGGTGTTTGATCGAATGTCTTTTCACTTAACGAATGTAGTTTGTTATGTGTCTAGTTACTAGTTTGGTTGTAGTATAACTTATGTTGTAGTATAACTTATGTTGTAGTAAATCAATTAATTCGAAATTTTAGATTTTACATATAACAAATTTACTCGTTAATTCGAAATGTGCATCAACTATACATTAATTCGAAAGTTTGTTATGTGTTTAGTTACTAGTTTGGTTGTAGTATAACTTATGTTGTAGTAAATCAATTAATTCGAAATTTTAGATTTTACATATAACAAATTTACTCGTTAATTCGAAATGTGAATCAACTATACATTAATTCGAAAGTTTGTTATGTGTCTAGTTACTAGTTTGGTTGTAGTATAACTTATGTTGTAGTATAACTTATGTTGTAGTAAATCAATTAATTCGAAATTTTAGATTTTACATATAACAAATTTACTCGTTAATTCGAAATGTGAATCAACTATACATTAATTCGAAAGTTTGTTATGTGTCTAGTTACTAGTTTGGTTGTAGTATAACTTATGTTGTAGTATAACTTATGTTGTAGTAAATCAATTAATTCGAAATTTTAGTTTTTACATATAACAAATTTACTCGTTAATTCAAAATGTGCATCAACTATACATTAATTCGAAATTTTGGTTTAAAAATTAATGTAGTAATTAATGCACTGGATACTCGGCTACTCAACCTATGGTTGGGTAGATGTAATAATTAATTGTACACGTCAATATGCATTTAATATTGCATCTACTACATATGTGTGTTAGTTGTGAATTTAAATGATATGAATAAATGTAAAACCTAATGTAGTAATTAATGCATTTGATACTCGACTACTCGACCGACGGCTACTCGACCTATTGTTGGAAGATGTGGTAATTAAATGTCCACATAAATATGCATTTAGTATTGCACCTACTACATATGTGTGTTAGTTTTGGTATTAAGTGATATGAATAAATATGTGTTTGGTTTAAAAATTAATGTAGTAATTAATGCACTGGATACTCGACTACTCGTCCCACTTATATTCAAATATTTCTCACAAACACTAACAATTTATTTAATAACTAGATTAACGGACATGAAATTAGATGATAGGACATGAAATACATTGTTCTCATAATAAAACAATAAATTAAAAAAAGGAATCATCCGAGACCCAACCCTCGTCACTAGAAGTATATGATTGCTCAGGTCCAAGCCCCATTTCCCATCGATATTCAAATTCTCGTTGTTCCCGCTCCCTAAGAGCAGCTTCCCGCTCCCTACGAGCAGCTTCCTCACGTTCCTCAGCTAGTTCAAACTCAATGAGTACTTCCATATCTTGTTCAAGTAGTCGAAGTTGATCCTCAGTTAACCCAAACGGATTGGGATCATATTCCAAAGGTGGGTCCTTTTCAAGTGGGACATTTGCCGCTTCATTTCCATTTGGGATTACCTGTAACGTAACTTGCGGTTGAACGTTTGCTACTTCATTTTCATTTGTGAATACCGGGAAGAGATATTCAGGTGAAGCGTCATTTTGCGGTGGACTAGGGAATTGTTGAGAGAAATCTTTGTGTGACATTTTGAAAATCCGTGTGTGAGTTGAGTATATGAGTTGTGTATGTGTTAAGTGTATGACATGATTGTATGACTTGAATGGGTATTTATAGGCTACGTTTTTAAATTTGAACTTGAATCCAACAACAAACAAATTCATACATTAACCAAACAACTTGACAATACAAACATTAAAATTAACATATACAACTTCTTCATTCTTTGTTGAAAAATACAACCACTAAATTAACCAAACAACTTAAAAAATTCAAAAGCTATAAATGATAACCATGACAAAACCAACAACTTCTTCATTCTTTCCCCTTTGTGCTTCTAACAATTGAGCTTCTTGCCTGTTTCTTGCTCTCAATAGACCTGGAATAATTGTTAAAGCACGCTGGCACATCGGGGGATCAAGCCAATCTACTATACCCTAATAAACAAGAAAGGTAACATATTAATGATTTGAAATTGTAACCCTAGTTTTTACAAAATAACACTTACATGATCTGGGCATCCATAAAAACGTCTTCCAGGGTTTTCATTTGTCCAAGATGTAATAACGTTCGTTCTTCTACCACAAAAACAATGCATCATGGCTCTAGAATCTGCAAAAGTTTACTCTAAAATCGAAGATAAGAAAAGTAGAGAATAAGATGTATTTTGTGTGTGGGTGGGGGTGCGTATTTATGTAACACGAAAACAAAAAGTGACGTTGGAATATTGAATGACTAAAATACCCTTCAACTAACACACATATGTAGTAGATGCAATATTAAATACATATTAATTTGTACAATTAATTACTACATCTACACAACCATAGGTCGAGTAGCCGTCAGTCGAGTAGTCGAGTATACAGTGCATTAATTGCTACATTAGGTTTTACATTTAAATTCACAACTAACACACATATGTAGTAGATGCAATATTAAATGCATATTAATGTGTACAATTAATTACTACATCTACCCAACCATAGGTCGAGTAGCCGTCGGTCGTGTAGTCGAGTATCAAATGCATTAATTACTACATTAGGTTTTACATTTATTCATATCATTTAAATTCACAACTAACACACATATATAGTAGATGCAATATTAAATGCATATTAATGTGTACAATTAATTACTACATCTACCTAACCATAGGTCGAGTAGCCGTCGGTCGAGTAGTCGAGTATCAAATACATTAATTACTACATTAAGTTTACATTTATTCATATCATTTAAATTCACAACTAACACACATATGTAGTAGATGCAATATTAAATGCATATTAATTTGTACAATTAATTACTACATCTACCCAACCGTCGGTCGAGTAGCCGTCGGTCGAGTAGTCGAGTATCCAGTGTATTAATTACTACATTAGGTTTTACATTTATTAATATCATTTAAATTCACAACTAACACACATATGTAGTAGATGCAATATTAAATGCATATTAATATGTACAATTAATTACTATATCTACCCAACCATAGGTCGAGTAGCCGTCGGTCGAGTAGTCGAGTATCAAATGCATTAATTACTACATTAAGTTTACATTTATTCATATCATTTAAATTCACAACTAACACACATATGTAGTAGATGCAATATTAAATGCATATTAATGTGTACAATTAATTACTACATCTACCCAACCATAGGTCGAGTAGCCGTCGGTCGAGTAGTCGAGTATCAAATGCATTAATTACTACATTAGGTTTTACATTTATTCATATCATTTAAATTCACAACTAACACAAATATGTAGTAGATACAATATTAAATGCATATTAATGTGTACAATTAATTACTACATCTACCCAACCATAGGTCGAGTAGCCGTCGGTCGAGTAGTCGAGTATCAAATGCATTAATTACTACATTAGGTTTTACATTTATTCATATTATTTAAATTTACAACTAACACACATATGTAGTAGATGCAATATTAAATGAATATTAATGTGTACAATTAATTACTATAGGTCGAGTAACCGTCGGTCGAGTATTCGAGTATCTACTAACTTAAATACTACATTTATTTTACGTCATACAACTAACATACATAATTTACACCAAAGAGCTATATATAACAAATTTACTTATTAGAAAGAATTAGATTGTTCACTCAAAAGAAATGGGAGAATCGGGTACTGAATTTAGTGTATATTTGGTTTACGGAGATGTGACTTTTGGTGTTTGCCTTAAAAGAAATATTACTAACAATCAACTGGTAGCCATTGTGAAGAAAAAATACAAGTTTAACGATACGTGCAACCTCATGTTTACGTACAAAGTTGGTACAAAGTATGTCCACATTGTAGATGATGATGATGTGAGATTTTACACAAATGAAATTTGCAAAGGAAAATGTACGCCACATACTATTTTTATTGCAAAGATTGAGCAATGCTCTGTGAGAAATCCTTCTTCTTCTAGTTCTTTGGGTATAGATCTTAACGTTCCTTTATCTCCTTTCGATTTAAACCCACAATACACTGTTTACAATGATTCCCGAATACCAAAACAAGAATATTTCGAAAATCACCGTAATTTAAACCAACAATACAATATTTACAATGATTCAAAATTACCCAAAAAAGAAAATTTTGATTGCCATAATGATTTTATGGCAAGAGAAAAGTTTGAGCATAATTGGCAAATGAATACTTTAAACAACATTCACAATCCACAGATCCACAACCTATTATAAAAACTCCAAAAGGAAAAATTGATCATGCTAGATGTATTTTGGAAAAGGGTGAAAGATTTGATAATAAAAAATGTGTTATGAATAAAATTGGTTATAAAGCTCTTATAGATTGTTATGAATTTAAGGTTAGAAAATCAGATCCGGTAAGGTATGATGTAATTTGTGTGCATGAGGGTTGCGAATGGAAAATAATTTCAAGTAAGTGCAAATTTAGTAGTGAATGGGAATTAGGAATGGTGAGCCGACCATCACACTTGTTCAAAAACAAAAATAGGTATGCATCACCTGAATGCTACTAAAAACTTGTTGGGTCATTTACTAGTACCTAAGTTCAAAGACAACAGCCGTATATATACGGCAAAGGACATACAAAATGACATAAACCTAGAATTCAACATCGATATTAGTTACAAACAAGCATGGAGATCGAAGAATGTGGCATTGGATACGCTTGAAGGTTGCCCGAAAGCATCTTTTGAAGCAGATTACCGGTTTATTGTCATAATTTAGAATTGACAAATGACGGTACTGTAACACATATTGATACTGATGATGAAGACAGGTTTAAGATGGTTTTCATAGCTTTTGGTGTAACGGTAATCATATATATATTTTTTTAATATTAAATTTATTTTTGTTGAGTATTATTATCATATAACTAATCGTTTAATAATTAATTAGATTCAAAGCTTTCTGCACCATATGCGACCATTGTTAATAATTGATGCAGCTCATCTTAAAGGTACTTACCTTGGAACAAATCTTCTGGCAGTTGGAATGGGAGGGAATAATCAAATTATACATTTACTGACAAGGGTGTGTCTCGAGGTGAGACGGTGAATCGTGGACATGGTTTTTGTCAAAATTGAGAGAATGCATTGGTGAAGTTCCAGATTTAACTATCATATCCGATCGACATGTAGCAATACAATCTGCATGTGAATCTGTTTTCCCGAATGCATTCCATGGGCATTGTTGTAGGCATTTGATGATGAATTGTAACTTGAAGAGTAAAAAGCATAAGGCTTTATATTGGAAGATGTGCAAAGCCTACTTAATCGATGATTTTAATAGAGCATTAGAAGAGCTTAAGGGCAAAAAAAAGAAGCCTACGACAAACTGATCGAAGTTGGGGTTGAAAGGTGGTCTAGGGCATATTCCGTTGGTAATCGTTACAATTACATGACATCTAATAGCGCTGAGTCAATCAATTCGTTAACAAGAGATGTGCGAAAAGTACCCATCACTAACCTAATGGAGTGGTACAGAGCCCTTGTCCAAAAGTGGTACTTCAATCGTCGAGAAAAATATAAAGGTACGCGGTTTATATAATTTTTTCCTTAAAGTAAACTATTTACCTTATTTATTGTTTTCCAATCAAAAAATACTAACGAATGCAATAATTTAGATGCACAAATGGATGAACTAAGTGATTGGGCAACTGCAAAAATAACATACCGAATGTTAAAGAGCTCATTGGCTGTGGCCAGGATTGAGATGAACATGATTTACCAGGTCGATGATCGACAAAAAATACATATAGTGGATTTAGGTCAACGTTCATGCACATGTAGAAAATGGCAAGTTTCTGGTTTGCCTTGTGGTCATGTTTTAGCAGTTTGTAGAGTTATGGGAATGACGGGTTGTAATCATTTGGCAAAAGCATGGTTTAGGAAAATTGAGCTTAAAGCTACGTACCAAGACTTGGTATATCCTGTTGGAGAAGTTTCAAGTTGGCGGTGTCCTAGTTACTTGCAAGTTGTTAAGCCACCACTTATGGCTAAACCCCAATCTGGTAGACCCAAGAACAAAGATCGTATTAGATCCCAAGGAGAGGAACCGGTACCAGTTAAGTGTGGAAGGTGCGGTAATGTTGGACACACCCGACAAAGTTGCAGAGAAACATTGCCAAAGAAAAAAGTAAGTTATGTATTGTTATTT
This sequence comes from Chrysanthemum makinoi, assembly GCA_910596185.1. Taxonomy (NCBI): domain Eukaryota; kingdom Viridiplantae; phylum Streptophyta; class Magnoliopsida; order Asterales; family Asteraceae; genus Chrysanthemum; species Chrysanthemum makinoi. Next base: position 37,118,656 of record OU343221.1, on the reverse strand, counting down.
AAAGCTCATTATTTAGGATACAGATTATTAACTCATAAATTGATTTACACAATTTTTAGGCAAAGCTACCTGATAGAAGAAGCTCACAGCAAGCAATGCCAAGCTCACAAGAAGAACAAGTCTACTCACAAGCTGTTAATTTGGATGACCCATAGAGTGGCATACTTTAGTTTTTTCTAGTGTGTATGGCAAACAGCATTAGACTTTTAATGAAAGTTGCAAGTTTTGCTCTTTAAAAGCTGATTATTTGCTACATGGTTCAATTGAAAGCACAAACACAGTCATCAAACTTTCAATATCACAGTTAACAAACATAGCATACCCAAAAGCAACACAAATAAGTTTTTTGGCCAAAAAGCAACAGTTAACAAACACAAAACACAATGTATCTTTTGCCCAAAGGTAACAGTCCAACAGCAATCACACCTACACAAATATCTTGTGCTTGAAATAGAAACGGGCCATTTGTTCTCGATATGCAAGGGAATTTCATGCGGGACGGCATCTTCAACAACCAAAGGCATCCCATGAGATAATCTGTTTAGAGAACAAGAAACAACAAATTAAAATCATGCATAAAGATAACCTGCCTTGGACTAACAAGTAACAGTTAACCTGTACTTGACTCACAAGTAACAGTTAAAATGACTCAAATATTTATGCAAAATTATTTGCAGTCACGAAAATGCAGTCATGATGCAAGCATTAATGATGCAAAAAAACTGTTTTGTTAATACAAATATCGTCATTAAACGTTATTCATATTTTTGATCTTTGCCTAAGTTTTGTTAACGACAAAAGTAAATTTAATTTATAAAAGCTTAAAGCTTGTCAAGTTTATTAGATATTAAAACAAGCTTTCTCAAACAATATATTCATCATTCAAGCATTTACATTTATGATTAGTAACATCTTGATATGACTCTAATCATTATGTATGATAGTAGTTTGTAGAATGTGTTAGGTTCTTAAAACCAAACACTACTTAAGCATTTGCATATTTCTATAAATAGTAATACAACATTTGACATCATGTTTTACATCATGGAAATCATTGAAAGATTCCATTAGATATTTTGTGAAGATTTGTACTCTTCATATCTTGCACAATCTCACTTAGATAGAGTTGACTTTAGGCAAGATTTGATATCTTGACTGTCAGGCTGGCGGTACCAAATTGGTACACGGGCGGAACCCTTTTAAGGGGTCCGCGTCCGTGACGCTCTCTGTCCAATTTGGCTATAAATAGCAATGCCAAGCCAAGTAGTTTCTTATCCCTTTCTAACATACTCTCATACATATCTTCTCTCTAACCTTTCTAACTCGGTTTCATATCATATTAGTGATCTCTTTTGTAGCAAAGAAGATCAAGTCATATTCAAGCTTCAACGAGAAGTTGGAAGTCTTGTTTGTTTAGTGTTGTATGATCTAGTGTTGATCCATACTTCATTGTTGTATCAAACCATCATAATCTTGTGAGTGTGAGTGGTTAGTATTTTAGTCCTCAAAATACATTGTGTGTGGGAGTAGTTGTACCCTTGGAAAGAACTCGACATCTAGCTTAGTGTCGGAAATAGTGTTAGCGAAGTGTAAAGGTTTTCTCCGCCGGTGAAAGGAGCTTGTTGACTAGTGAAGTTAAACTCTCGAGTGTGAGACTCGGGGAGTGGAGTAGGGCAAGGAAAAAGAGTCCTTGTAGGCCGAACCACTATAAACAACTTGTTGTGGTTTGATCATTTCTTTCCTTATTTACTTATTACATATTGCTTGCATATTTCATTAACACACTTAAGATCAATATCAATTGATCTTTCAATAAGTTTCAAAACAAAGATTTTAATCGGTAAACTATTCAACCCCCTTCTAGTTTTCTACAATTGGTACGAGCCTCGTTGCTCAAGAATTTCTAAAATATATTGTATTTTATAAACTTGAAACGATCCATGGATTCGAAAACTTTAAAGAAGGGCAATCTATGCAAAGACCACCACTCTTTGAAACCAATGGATTTATCTATTGGAAAAACGGTTTTGAAACATATGTAAAATCAAAAGATATAGATCTTTGGTTAATTATTGTTAAAGGAGATTTTAGTTCTACAACAAAGGATATTTCCGTTGATGAACAAAAGAAATTAGTTGCTAAAAATAATGAAGCTAAAATGATGCTTTATAATGCTTTACCTAGAAAAGAATATGAAAGAATTTTTATGTGTGAAACCGCCAAAGATATTTGGGAATCTTTAATTGTTACACATCAAGGTAATTCACAAGTCAAGGATAACAAAATTGATCTTCTTGTTCAACAATATGAACAATTTGTTATCCCTGAAGATGAAACCATTGATTGTGGCTTTGCTCGTTTTAACACTATCATTACATCACTTAAAGCACTTGATGAATCTTTTAGTAGTAAGAACTTTGTCAGGAAATTTCTTAGAGCACTCCATCCAAAATGGAGAGCTAAAGTGACCGCTATTGAAGAATCAAAAGATCTCTCAATAATGTCACTAGACGAGCTAATTGGCAACCTCAAAGTTCACGAAATGGTAATGGAGAAAGATTCGGAGATCATCAAAGGAAGAAAGGAGAAGATCAAATCCGTTGCTCTTAAAGCAAAGGCGGAATCAAGCGATGATGGTGAATCTTGTTTCGATAGTGAAGATGAGGAGTATGCCATGGCCGTTAGAGATTTCAAGAAGTTCTTTAGAAGAAGAGGAAAGTTTGTAAGACAACCTCGAGAAGAAAAGAAGCCATTTCGAAAAGATCGGGATGATAAGAAGATTAAAGGTGAAAGAAAGTGTTTTAGATGTGGTGATGCAAGTCATCTCATAGGAGAATGTCCCAAGCCACCTAAAAGCAAAACTCAACGAGCTTTTGTAAGTGGTGCTTGGAGTGATAGTGAAGACGATGAAGAATCAAGCAAGGAAGAGATCGCTCTAATGGCACATGAGTCAAATGAGGTACTTTCCGACTCTTCTTATTCTTCTATAGATGATGACACCTTGCAAAAACAATATAATCAATTGTGTGAGCTAAGTCTAAAAATCATAACTAAAAATAAATTTCTAAAAACTAAAAAAGAGTTTTTGGAAAATGAGGTATATGAGTTAAAAGAAAAAGCAAAACGACTTGAAAAAGGAAAAGCAAATGACGATGATTGTAAATCATGTCAAGAGCTTAATCTTGAAATAGAAAAACTAAAGCTCACACAAGAAGTTTTAATAGAAAATAATTCTAAGTTTAAAAGGTTTAACAAAAACATCGCTATTGCCGATGAAATAGTTAAAATCCATAAAACACCAGGAGACATGAATGGGCTAGGTTTTAATGAAGTACTAATTCCAAAGAGTCAAAACAAACGGCGAAAAGGCGAACATTCTGTCAAAATTGCTGCAGTACAGCACGGACGAGACGGAACCAAAATAAGGGTTCCGTCCGTTGTGCAAAATGGTACCGCGGGTACTTGAAACGAGAATGTTCGCAATACGGACCGTCTTGAATTTGTTAAAGTAACAAAGAAAACCAATGATAATGTTAAACTAAAACCAGCCATTATATCAGGAGTAGGACTTGTTTAAAATGAATTTAGATCAAAAACTACTCAACAACGATATAAAACTTCTTTTGCCAAACGCACCTTTCCTAAGAGCAACCACAACGTTCAACCTAACTACCAACACAACGGTTGGAATCAAAACTTCCCTAGACCATATCAAACTTCAGATTACATGCCATGGAACCCTTACCCATCATTTCCATACATGAATCAAATAAATGGTATGCTTAACCCAAACGGACCCATGAGATATTGGGGACCAAATGTTTGAGTTATTCGCTTCTTAGGTATGCTTGAAAGTTGGATTGGAACCTGATGAATGGATTAAAGATAGTGGATGCTCACGACACATAACGGGCAACATAAATCTCTTCTCATCATACCAAGAGTATGATGGAGGTAATGTCACTTTCGGTAGCAATCTCAAAAGCAAAATCATTGGCAAAGGTACGATTGCTCATAACTCTCTAACTATTGAAAATGTTGCTCATGTGGATAGGTTAGGATTTAATCTACTTAGTATTAGCCAACTATGCGATAAAAAGTATAAAGTACTATTTGATGAAAATGGTAGTAAAATACTAAAAGATGGTATCACCATAGCTAAAGGAGTTAGGAAAAATAACATATACGTCATGAAAATAGATAAAACATATAATGACAAACTTTGCCTAACAACATTAGACGATAGCTCATCTCTTTGGCATAGGCGCTTAGGTCACGCTAATATGAGACTTATACAAAACCTATCTTCAAAAGAGTTGGTTAGAAATTTACCAAAACTAAAATATGACCAACACTTTTGTGACGCTTGCAAAATTGGTAAACAAACACATAGTAGTCACAAATCTAAAAATATGGTGTCCACATCTAAATGTCTAGAATTATTACATATGGACTTATTTGGACCATCCGCTATAAGAAGCTATGGAGGCAACTTATACACTTTGGTCATAGTAGATGATTACTCAAGGTTTACTTGGACGTTATTTTTGAAAACCAAAAATGAAGCTTTTGATAAATTTGAAATACTTAGCAAGAAAATTCAAAATCTTCTAGGTGTCAAAATTGTGTCGATTCGAACGGATCATGGTCGTGAATTTGACAACGAAACTCAATTTGGAAACTTTTGTGATACAAATGGTATAACACATAACTTTTCCGCTCCACGAACACCTCAATCAAATGGAGTAGTAGAGCGTAAAAATAGAACAATTCAAGAAATGAGTAGAACAATGCTTAATGAACAAAACATTCCTCAAAAGTTTTGGTGTAACGCCGTTGACACTTCTACATATATTTTAAATAGAGTCGTTATACGTCCTTTCCTAAACAAAACACCATATGAACTTTATAAAGGTAAAAGCCAACATTAGGATATTTTAAAGTCTTTGGTTGTAAATGTTTTATTCTTAATACTAAGGATTATCTCACCAAGTTTGACCCAAAGTCTTATGAAGGTGTATTTCTTGGTTACTCTCAAACTAGTAAAGCTTACATTATCCTTAATAAAGAAACAATGATAGTCAAGGAATCGTTGAACATAACATTTGACGAAAGTCCACCTCCCTCTAAGACATCACCTTTGGTAGATGATGACTTAGTTGAAAGTCAAATAATATAAAGTCAAATTAATAATAACAAGGAAGATGAACCATCAAATAAAGGAATTGTCAACATCAAAGAGTCTAAAAGTCATCCATTAGAAAAGGTCATAGGACAACTTAATCAAAGAACCTTAAGGTCACAAGCTCAAAATCAAAGTAATCATTTTTGTTTTGTATCCACCATTGAACCCAAAACCATAAATGAAGCAATAAAAGATGAATCATGGGTAATTGCCATGCAAGAAGAATTAAATCAATTCGTTAGAAATGATGTTTGGAAACTAGTTCCAAAACCCAAAGATCAAACTATAATTGGAACAAAATGGGTCTTTCGAAACAAAATGGACGAAAATGGTGTAGTATCTAGAAACAAAGCTAGGCTTGTTGCACAAGGTTATAATCAACAAGAAGGAATTGACTATGATGAAACTTATGCACCGGTAGCTAGACTTGAATCTATTAGAATATTACTTGCTTATGCATGCGCTTATGACTTTAAATTATTTCAAATGGATGTTAAAAGTGCTTTCCTTAATGGGTTTATTAACGAAGAAGTGTATGTTGCTCAACCTCCCGGTTTTACCGACTTTGAGAAACCACATCATGTCTTCAAACTCAAGAAAGCATTATATGGCCTTAAACAAGCACCTAAAGCTTGGTACGACCGTCTTAAGACTTTTCTTGTTGATAACAAATATACTATGGGATTAGTAGATAATACTCCTTTTACTAAGAAAAAGGAATCGCAAATTATTATTGTTCAAATATACGTTGATGACATTATATTCGGATCAACTTGTCAAGAATTATGTAATGATTTTTCTAAAATCATGCATGACGAGTTTGAAATGAGTATGATGGGTGAGTTAAACTTCTTTCTAGGACTTCAAATTAAACAACTAGAAGATGGTATTTTCTTTAACCAATCTAAATATATAAAAGACATGCTTAAGAAATTTGGTCTTGAAGATTCCAAACCAACTAAAACACCCATGTCCTCGGACACTAAACTCACCAAGGACGAAGAAGGTGAATCCGTAGATAACACTAAATATAGAGGAATGATTGGTAGCCTACTCTATCTTACGGCTAGTAGACCCGACATTATGTTTAGTGTTTGTCTATGTGCTCGCTTTCAAGAAAACCCAAAGGCATCACACTTAGAAGCATTAAAAAGGATTTTTAGATATATTAAGGGAACAACGTGTTTAGGATTATGGTATCCCAAAGGAACGGGTATAGAAACTATAGTGTATGCCGACTCGGATCATGCCGGTGATTATGTCGATAGAAAAAGTACAAGTGGTATTTGCACTTTTGTTGGACATTGTCTCACCTCATGGTTTGCAAAGAAGCAAACGGCTTTAGCCATCTCTACTACTGAAGCCGAATACGTCTCAGCAGGAAAAGCATGTCAACAAGCTCTTTGGATGAAGCAAGCTCTCGTAGACTACTGAATTCATCTCAACGACATTGTGATACTTTGCGACAACAAAGGAGCCATCGATCTCAGCAAGAATCCGTTCAACATGCTCGTACAAAGCACATTGAAATCCGTCATCACTTTCTTTGCGACAATGTTCAAAAAGGAAACATTTCAATCGAGAAAGTATCCTCCGAAGACAACATTGCCGACATCTTTACTAAACCTCTTAAACGAGAATCTTTTAATCTTCTTAGACTTGGTTTAGGATTAATGGAACCAAACATGTAGGATAAACATAGCCTAAAACATTAGAATAGTCAAACCAATACAATTTTGCCTTATATACTGCTCTGTAGCCACGGCACCAAGCGACAACACGGACGGAACCAAATATTAGGTGCCGTGCGGTCCGTGATGTCTCTGAAGCAAAACAGCTTTATACATAACATCCTCTTCCTCACAACCCACTTTACCAAAACGTGTAAAACTTAAACCAAGCTCATCATTGTCATCTTCCCACTCATTTATCACTGAAGATAACATCATTGTAAGTATCCTAACTACATTTCATCTCTTAATTCTGAGTCTAGGATTCTTATTTATGCACAAAACTATCACAAATCATTACATGGGGTTTTATGTATGCTTTTATACCAAATATGAATTCAATTGGCAAATTGCATAACTAGTCATTCAAATTAGGTACTACATTATCATATTGCATAAACAAATCATGTTTCCCACTAATTGATAGATAATAAATATAAGGCCTCATTCAAACAACCAAACACCCCATGTCAAAAGTTTTGAAAAGCTTCTCACTTGTAGGAAAACATTTTTCATTACTAATACAAATAGAAACGTTAGAATTTTCATCACTTGCATGCTCTTGAATACTAAAGGTATTGCATAACAAATATGCACTCCCGGGTATATTCAAATGTAGCCACATTGAATTAGGAGCATTTGGGTTATCTCATGGTATTTACCAAACACCCCACTAAAACCATTTTGTGCATAAAATGAGTCGAGATAACCGCAACTCCAAATTGTTTTCATATAGGCACACACTAGAATCAAAAAACGTTAAAATTTATTTTCAATATTTTTAACATATTAATTCTTGTCCCTAGGAATAACCATGGTAGCCGCAAGATTCTATGATCACAAAGACACCCTTAACTACATTCCCAAACACCACAAAACCAAAGGACTTACCAAGGAACAAGTAGAAATATTTAAGAGTCTAGAATCAAGGTATTTCCATGAGGGTAGAACCATTCACTCATCCTTCCTTGAAAATACCAATCTTCGTGAAGAACTAGCCGCCATTCAATTCGATTGTCTTCTTGACATCGATGAACCAATTTGTCCTAGGTTTGTGTTAGAATTCTATGCTAGTGTGACCGGCTTTAGTGATGAAGACGATGATGAATTCTGTCTTAGGTTTAGAATCAACCAAAATGACTACACCATCACCTTAAGCAACTTTGCTCAAGTGTTAGGAATTCCCAACCGAGGAACTTGTGTCTACATGGATAAGTGGTCACTCATGGCTCTTGATACAATCAATGACCGCTCTCTTCCCTACATAACCCGTTTGGTTGATAAGGATGTCATCGTGAACACCTTTTAACCCAAAACTGATACAACCCGAGTTACCCGAAAGGGAAAAGAGGTAAACCGAGATCCATATGGAATGGAGCTAAATGAACTTAAGCCCGAATTTAAGAAATGGGAGGAACTACTTAGAGCCAACGTCATTAGCACCATAGGGAATAGGGATCACATAAACGCTTGTCTTTGCCACATGCTCTACAACTTGTCCACCCGACAACCATTCAACTTAGCCTACTACATAGCTAGGAGAATGATTGATATTCCAACTCAAGGATCCGTTGCTCTTCCATACGGGATGCTTCTCACCCGTCTCTATAGAAACTTCGCTCCAATTCCACCAACCCCAAAAGGGATGCACCTTCACTATGAACTCATCCCTCACATCTTTGTACCTTTGAGTGATGCTCGAGTTGCTAAGACTAAAGGCAAGAGAGCTAAACCTCCAACTCCTTCATCATCATCATCAAATAGCTCCGAGGATGGTCTTCCAAGCTCTCATCTTCCACCTCAAGAGTATTACGCATCTCTTCCCGAGATTGAGAATGAATCAGCAGAATTCAAACAAACTAAGGGAATGTTCAAGTGCCTTGGTAGGATGATGAACAAGATTTACAAGAAGTTGGACAAATAAGGGTACTTTAAGGAGTGTTTGGAACAATGCATTATCGTTAATGTTTGATACTATTTAGTTGCTTTTATTATGTAGGATGATAATATAACTTAAAACAATGGTGTATGCTAACAATCTCATGCAGGGGGATAGCACAAGTATGCTATCAAATTTTACCCATTTTCACTATATTGTGAAAATCAATAAGCCTTGCTCAAAATCTATGCTCCACTATGTTTACATATGTGTTATTTACTTTTCCTAACTAGAAATGTTTAGTATAACAGCTTTTGAGAAAAATTTCAGGTTTCGGATTTTTCCCCGACACCTAAAACGAACTCGTCCATATTTCAGCACTCCACGGATCCGACGGCACCATAATTTTGGTACCGTCCTTTATGTAGTTTGGTACCGCCATACATGCAGGCGGACCGGACGGCACCCTTTTAGGGTACCGTCCGTGTATGATTTTGGTGTCGTGGATCCTACAGGTAATTTTCTGAATTTCGACTCTTTCGTGATTCCAAATTATCTTCCATCACTTATAAATCAATCTTAACTAGTTTATACTGTTATTAGAACTAGTATTATTCACTAAGGTATATAAGAAATCCATTTCCCACCAAAATTCAAAAAATTTGAAAAATCCACCCAAGGAGCCCTTTTGCATAAAGGAAGGAACCAAATTTTTGGTACCTTCAAATCCGTGGGTAATCTGAATATTAGGAAATTCCACTCACTAGAACACATTTATTGCATATCTTTTCTTCTTCACTCCATCTTCTTTGTATGGATTGACTTGGGTGATATGACTAGCATTCAACCCACTACCAAATCATTAGGAACCTCATCTCTTCAATGGTTCAACATCAAATCAAACCATTTCTCAACAATTTCTTATCTCTATAAATTGAAAGGCTTTACCATGATCATCCTCACACCTACTATCTAGCAAATCAAAACCCAAGTTAAAAATGACTAAATCATCACCAAAACCTTGCAAGAAAACCGCTAGAATGAGCGTAAGGCCTTGTTGTTTTGTTCATCTTAGCTCATCATCCGAATCTTCACCACTCACCATCTCATCTCCCATTAGAGATGATACACATCTTACCTTAGCTACACCCACTTCATCACACATTGTGATCACCACTCCACCACCAACAAAAACACCTACTTCACCTCCACCGGCACCCATCCAAACATCCAAAACACCCTCACCACCTTCACCAAGGTCTCCCACTCTCACTCCCATGGAGTTATTTTCAACTCCACCAACATCACCAAATCCTTTCCTAGAGGACTTGGAAGACTTGCCTCCTAGGCCAAGTCATCCACCACCATTGCCATCCTTTGGCACCATTGAGCGAATCGCTCATGAGTCGCCTCGGTCATCCATTGACCCAAACGCCCCATTAGGGCCAAGACCTCTCCTTTTCCACCCCATTCACAAGGACATTCATGGTCCTTTATACGGGGATCATCCACTTCCATCATCAATGTTCCCTCATATTGAGGACATTCCGGAGTGCATGTGGGATGACAATCCCACTAGAGAAGAGATTCAAGCCGAACTCCACAACCTCCACCAATTCAAAGGCATGGTGGATTCTCACTTAAGTGAGACAATGCAAATGCAAAGTGCTTTGCTTGCATCCATCATGACCACTCCAAACATCCCCAACACCACCAATACATCCACCATTCCACCGCCACAACCTCTCCAAACTTTCTACCCTCCCAGGCATGGTTGCTCAACTTGTGAGCAAACGGGTCAAACCGTGGAACGGACCCGGGTTATGGTCCTTGACTTCCACGAAGAAATGAGGTTCATCCTCAACCACATTCTTGGGCGTCTCAACGCTCTTTCCCATCCACCATCACTTTAGGATGGTTTTAGAATAGTCTTTCTTTTATTTGCTCTCTTAGGATAATTTTTCTTGTCCTAGAAACACATCATTGTGTTCTCTTTTCATGATCTTCACTCATGAAAATTTTTAACTAATGAATGTTGTTTATTATATTGTTGGTGTCATTACATAGTGTTTGGAAATGCTTGTGAATGATCATTATTACTAACAATTTTTTTGTAGCTTTATTTTCACAATCCATGTATCTTCCCATTAAAGAACCCAATTTAGGGGGAGCTTTGAACAAGGGGGAGATAATATCTGAGCTCATTATATTCCGCATAGCCTCTTCTTTTTGTTGAGACAAAAGGGGGAAAATATAGAACTTTAAAATTACTTTTCGAAAAAGTCAAAGCTGCATACTTTGACTTTTCTGAAAAAAGTCAACATCATGCATCAACTAGTGAATTCTTTGACTTTCATAAAAAGTCAAATTTCATACACTTGCATTATCATTTCCTTTTCAAGTTCTAAAACTAATATTTTTATAACTCTTGTTTCTTTTATAAAAATAAAATTTATATTTTGTCCTCAACAAAAAGGGGGAGATTGTTAATACAAATATCGTCATTAAACGTTATTCATATTTTTGATCTTTGCCTAAGTTTTGTTAACGACAAAAGTAAATTTAATTTATAAAAGCTTAAAGCTTGTCAAGTTTATTAGATATTAAAACAAGCTTTCTCAAACAATATATTCATCATTCAAGCATTTACATTTATGATTAGTAACATCTTGATATGACTCTAATCATTATGTATGATAGTAGTTTGTAGAATGTGTTAGGTTCTTAAAACCAAACACTACTTAAGCATTTGCATATTTCTATAAATAGTAATACAACATTTGACATCATGTTTTACATCATGGAAATCATTGAAAGATTCCATTAGATATTTTGTGAAGATTTGTACTCTTCATATCTTGCACAATCTCACTTAGATAGAGTTGACTTTAGGCACGATTTGATATCTTGATTTGTCGGTGGCGGTACCAAATTGGTACACGGGCGGAACCCTTTTAAGGGTCCGCCGTCCGTGGAGCTCTGTCCAATTTGGCTATAAATAGCAATGCCAAGCCAAGTAGTTTCTTATCCATTTCTAACATACTCTCATACATATCTTCTCTCTAACCTTTCTAACTCAGTTTCATATCATATTAGTGATCTCTTTTGTAGCAAAGAAGATCAAGTCCTATTCAAGCTTCAACGAGAAGTTGGAAGTCTTGTTTGTTTAGTGTTGTATGATCTAATGTTGATCCATACTTCATTGTTGTATCAAACCATCATAATCTTGTGAGTGTGAGTGGTTAGTATTTTAGTCCTCAAAATACATTGTGTGTGGGAGTAGTTGTACCCTTGGAAAGAACTCGACATCTAGCTTAGTGTCGGAAATAGTGTAAGCGAAGTGTAAAGGTTTTCTCCGCCGGTGAAAGGAGCTTGTTGACTAGTGAAGTTAAACTCTCGAGTGTGAGACTCGGGGAGTGGAGTAGGGCAAGGAAAAAGAGTCCTTGTAGGCCGAACCACTATAAACAACTTGTTGTGGTTTGATCATTTCTTTCCTTATTTACTTATTACATATTGCTTGCATATTTCATTAACATACTTAAGATCAATATCAATTGATCTTTCAATAAGTTTCAAAACAAAGATTTTAATCGGTAAACTATTCAACCCCCCTTCTAGTTTTCTACATGTTTTTTGACTAAAATAGTGACTAAAAACAATTTGATCCTACAATATATAAGGCCACAGAATTACTTGCATTCTAGTCACACATCTATAACAAAAACAAATAACTGAAAAAATGAGTGGTAAAAGAGTTACGTTTGAGCATAATCATGATGATAGGGAGTGGTCAATAAAGGTAGCAAGAGAGGTAATGTTTCATGAGATATATGAATTGTATGGACCAAATCTTGAACCAAGTTACCGATTCTACTGAAGTGCTAGAAGAACTAATAAGACAGATATACGGTCAGGAACAAGAAGAAGTTATAGAACCAAGTGGCGGTGTTAAACTTAAGCAACCACATACGCAATTTGCGGTCCTAGTAGCAGTAACACTATTGTTGGGAAGCAACCTAAAAAGAATGACAATCTAACATGCAAGTCAACCATTTTGCACGAGTGTAATGATGATACAAAGAAAAAAGGAAAAAGAGAGTAAATGTGATTTCCTAGTTCCTGAAAGTGATGTGTCTGGTTACATGTATGAATATATGATGTATGTATGCAGTTGGTTTAAGTATCACTTAAACCAAATTTAATAAAACTATTGTAACCAAATCTATCAATGAAATGTTTTATGCTTATGCAACACTGCTGGTTACATGTATGAATATATGATGTATGTATGCAGTTGGTTTAAGTAACACTAGGTTAATCATGTAAAGGTCAGTGGTATACTATATCATTATACTTCTATGCAAGGACTCCTAGGCTAACATGCTTGTGTATGAGTTAAGTACGCGTTATGAATTCCAAACTAAGTAGGAAAAACACTAGCCTACATCATTTACCTATACACTATTAAAGACAACATTAAAGAAATAAGGCTTAAAACTATGTAAAAAACAAATTTAAACAATCAGGCTTCAAAAAATCACTAACCTGTAAAGAAATAAGCATACAAAAGCGCGCAATCACCAAATACCCCACCCGCGGGCGTTACGTGCATTCCTAAACTTAACGCTGTATTCTAGGGGATCGATTCCCTTGCTTGCAAACACATCAGTCTTCTCTAGAACTACCGGAAGCTTACACTCCAAACACCTCCTCATATTCAAATACCACGGACGAGTTTCAGGTTCTTGATATCATTCACTGTCATAGAATGTAACGATTCCAGTTTTAATGCCAAACTGCGCTAGGGACCAATGTTTCTTGGGTTCATTTATGGGTATGAAGACCTACAATGTTTAAAAACAAAATTGATATAATCCACATAATTAAACTATCATATTCTAAAAGATTGGTTACCAATGAATATCTGTTCCACATTCCTCCACGCAAATGGATAAATATCATCGGTTGCATAAAAGCAAAGTGGCATTGAGTCTTGAAGTAGAAGCGTTAAAAGTAGCAACTAACCATTGACCAATCGCGGAAGATGGTGCGAAATACCACATATACCATACCCAAAGTTCAATGTGCTGTAGGCAATAAAAAGACCGAATTCAACAAAAACTTTACATATAGTGCAAAATAGTTTTATCCAAAATATACTGTAAATGGTTATTTTAACGTACCTCGTCAAGTAACCAACCTACACGTTTATCGTCAAGCCCAACTAAAGCATCCCTGAAAGTACGATCAACAGATAGCGTCACTATACCAAGGAAACTTGCAGCGAGTGCGCCCAGGGGTAATCGGAAACTTCTCCAACTCAACAGTACATAAAATTTTATCAATACATTTGAATGGACGGCTTGGTTCCTAAACAAAACAGGTTAAAGTTGAATTATAAGACTTAATTAAGCCAATATCTAATGATGTAGTTGCAGATTCATAAAGGTAATACCTCTTTCCACGGTTCGAGATCTTCACACCTTTGAATCATGAATGCATCAAGGACATTTGTACGTTTCTTTAGTACATCCATGCTAGGGACGTATAAAGGTAATAACTCCTCCCATGGTTCCATCTGCGGCTTGACCACGTTGACATACCTCCTCTTGAAAGTTCCACATCGTGTAAAGCAAGTTTCATGTATGGAATTACTATGCTTTATACTCTTCATCCTCTTTTCTTCTTCCAAAATCGGTTTAGTCCTCTGTTTCCTCTGCTCTGCCACCCTATAAATCTCAGACTTGCTTTTCGGCCTTCACACAATCATCCTGCAATTACATAACAAAAATCGTTGTTATTGCCTAAGATAAGTCTTGAAAACAGTTAATATATTCTTGAAAACATGTCGTGATCACCTCGGATAAATCTTCATCAGACAATTTGTCCACTTCAACGCCACCATTCTGTGTAAAGTTATGAAAGAAGTTATAATGAAAGGTACAAGACAAATAAGAATAAATTGAAAGTTGTAGAAATCAATTACCACATAAACTTTTTGAGAGAAATTATCCAAACCATCTACAAATCCATTGGCTGTGTGTTTGTTGGATGTTCGAATAGGCGAATCAAATAATTCAAAAAAATCACCATCTAGATTACTACAATACTCATCACCCATATCACACTCCACGTTATCCTGTAACATGTGTGCACATAATTAACCAAGTATATGACAAGAAAAGATAAATATATATCTATATATGTATACCTTTTGAACAGATGAGGTAACTTTGTGCTCGTGTCCGACTTTTGTTTTCCGAGTAATATACTGCATCACAAAGTTTTTTGCGAAACATGATAATTAGACATTAGTTAAATTGGGGCATACGTAGAAAAGGGTTTTGTCAAGACTAACATGAATAATACTCTCCAGTTTGTAGACACGTTCTTTCAAACTCTTGATCTCTTTAGGTAGAATCAACAAACTGTCACATAAACGCTCCAAAGCCTTAACCCGAAGCATACAACTCTGCCTAAGTGGATGTGCCTCTCTATCTTTGTCCTTAGATGTGCGAGCTGATGACAATTTTTTTAGATAATCACCAAAAACCCCCCATATTCAACAGGAGGAGGTGCTCTTGGTGTATACCACTTAAAAAAAATTGACTTTGTCTAAACCATTCTGATTGGCCCTCAGCAATATTGGGATATAGGTCAAAATTTGGATTTTTGGCCTAAGGCATTTAAGATTACAAATAAACTTTAGAAACAAAAAAATAAACTAATTGCAGACTAGATAAGCATTTAAGATTACAAAACATCTTAGATAAGCATAAAACATGTCAAACATATATGCAATTAACCTACACAAGAACTTATAAATCTTACAATCAAAGGAAAAAGTTGACATATATGCAATTACATTTAGCAAAAAAGTTGGCATATACGCATTAACTGACCTCGGGAAAAAGTTGGCTGTATAGCTCCCAATTTTGAAATGGAAAATGCTTCGACCAGGAACATCCTCTCGGGATCACATCAGGGTCATTAATCCACCAACGCTGTGTCTGAGATGAAGACTCTAGAATCCATATCTACAAAAAGTTAATGAATAAGTTAAATGACAAACAAAATATTAGCATAAAATAACTTGACAATGATTTGGACTAAAAATACAGACCTTGAAACACACAATAAATCCAGACAATGAATACGATGGAACAAACTTTGGGTCTTTTTCCAATGCTTTATGGTGCTCATCCTTATGATTTGCGTTCACATTTCTAATGGCAGCGTATAACTCTCGCCAGATGTGCTCTCCCCAAGCAAACTCATCCCAAGCATCCAGATTTTCTACCATCCTTAGATATACATCATCAACAACAGATCCTAACTCACCACCCATAAATATAACTTCCAAAGATAACAAAAGACAAACTCGTATTGAGTCTTCATCTGATAGTTTCGTGAAACGCTCTTCATCCTCAATCACAGATAGAAGATCTATGTTTTTAACATAGCGACCTATTGATTGGTTCCGAACCGTCAAGTTTATCACACAAGCTAACCAATTGTGAATAGTCAACCGTAATAAACTTCAAACAGCTCAGAAACAATGCAATGAAGATCTAGAGGAGTTTAGTGTTTCCCCAGGTCGTTAAGTCCCAACAAGCTGTGCGACTGAATAACCAAACGTATAGTGATCGGGTGATAATGAACGAGAAAAGGTTTGTGATTGATACTAGATGACAAAGGAAAAATGAAAGAAAATTAAAAAGCTAAATTATATTAAATAAATGCTATCACTATTTTTAAAATTTGATTTTGAGTTTTCTTGATTTTTTCTGTTATAAATTTGAATTAAAAACTAATTTTAAACTTTTAAAACTAAATTAAAATACTAAAAATTATGAAAATAAAGAGGAAAATTGTGAAACTATTTTTCAAAAATCTAAAATAACTAAACAAACTTTTGAAAATTGAATTTGTATTTTTCTGATTATTTTTCTATTTTCTTTGAATTAAAAACTATTTAAAACTAATTAAATTGCTAAAAATTACAAATTTAACTAAGAAAAATCTGGAAAAATATTTTTTTGACTTTTTATATTTATCTTAACCTAGGAAAATTGAAAAATTATTTTTTTGAAGCTTTTCTGATTTAATTGCAATAAAGGCTAATTAAAAAGTACTAAAAACTGATGAAAATAAAGAAAAATAGCAAACAGAACTAGAAAAATCTGAAAAATTCAGGAAAAGTCTAGAATAATATTCTAAATCTATGAAAAATATAAAAACAGTAGCTTATGTGAAGGATTATGAAGCTGTAGAGAAAAATGCTTATAAATAAGCACTTGAATTAAGCAAATGAACACCAAAGACCACCAAATGATAGCAGAAGCTAAAGTATGCTAAAATAACTTAAAACTAACTAGTTTCAACTAACCTAATCATCTAAAACTAATATTACCATGATTTGACTTAATGAATAACCAAGAGCTAACAGTTTTGTGCTACTTTTAAGCTAAAGTACCAGCTTATTCAATAAGCCAATGGGAAAGCTAAACCGGAGACCTAAAGACCACCAGCCAGTGAGCCAATGAACCAAGTTTAAGCCTTTACCAAGCTCTTATGAGCTATTTGTGGTAGTTACAAGTACCCTGCACACACTCAGTTAATCTGAATGTGTGCACAGGGGATTTAGTAGCTGAATCAAGGGCTTATTCAAGGACTGAGAAAATTTCTAAAAAATCCACAAAATTCACTTTACTAAACTAGACTAGTTGAAGTTGTTTATCCCAAAATTTCAAAAGCTTTGAACCAGAAATGAATCCTCTAAAAATCCACTTAGGTTGGGTGAAAAACAGACTTTGCAACTTTTGACTTTTAGACAGTTTTGATAATTTTGACTTTAATGAACTTCGGAGCTAGATTAAATGACTTAAAATGATGATTAATGATAAAATTATCCTAATGCAAGCTATTTCTATGTTTTATAAACCTAAATACTCAATTTGACCAACTGATTCCAGCAGAAATGAACTAGAACACAGATTCAATATGATTTTGACTTTGGCTATTATAGGGTGCAAATGAATGACTAAAGTGACTCTATTATACCTAAGTAAGACTGAAGCAACTAGAGTTAACCACTGAACTAACCTAAATCTCAGTCTAACACCTAATGCCAAACACTAGTTATGTGACTGATATGCAAGTTTAAACCACTCTAACTACTGAACTAGATGAGACTAACACCTAAACTGAATCAATATGACCTAAAAAAGCAGTTAAATGACAGATAAAACTAATGCTACCCACAGATTCAAACTCAAATAGATTTTGCAAACTATACTAGATATTGAAATAGAATAAGTACTCACAAGTTATCCGACTTATGTGAAGCTTAATCGAGAACCATAACTACACTAAACTACTAAAATTCACCCCATTCCAAAGACTGCATCAACTCAATATTATAACCATTTCCAAATGAGCTCCAGTTTGACTTTCGTTGACCAAGATGGAATATTGCTTGAATATGTTTCTTAAGCTTACTAAAAGCTATAACGGCTTTAGTAAACTCAACTGAGTTATAATTAAGCTTATTGAAACTTGGATTCTAGTACAGTTGAAATTCACTTAATAAAGAAAAATGTAAAACATGAACTTTGCTCAAACTTGGAATTAATACCTGAAAATAGTTTCAATACCTTTGGATTCATTAAGTTAAATACAAGGGAACTTAAAATTACAATTTAGAAATTGTTTAAGACATGAAAACATTAAAACGACATACATGAAAATAAAAACTAAAAACTACTCTTTTGACTAGCTTCTCTTTCTCCTTTTTTATAGCAGAAGTACTCCCACTTGTCCTCTGAGCTTTTCCCACCTCTATCCAGAACCATTGGATCACTTGGGATGATATTGGTCGTTTGATGAATTTTGGCGGAAAACTCTTTTTGCCATTGGCTCGATAACTTGTAACAGCGCAAGGAGCATTTAATGCATTTGGCTTGGGGTGTTTGGAGGGTAGGATGGGTGTGATGATGATGGAGGAGGAGCGTGGGTGGTTTTCGCGTAGGTGATGATGAGGAAAAGGGAAACCCGTGAGGCGGTATTATATTCAAACCGTAGTTAGTGATATTGGGTAATGGGCCATGGGTAAAAAAGGTTGGGCTGGGTGGTTGGATTTGGATTGGGTATTATAAAAGGGTCCGGTTGGATTTGGGATATAAGTAAACAAGGACCAAAACTGCAATTCCACCAAACTCGAGGGACCAAATCTGTAATTTTTCCAAAGTTTGTTATAAGGACCAATTTTGCCATTTATGAATAGTACAAGGGTAATATTTGATAAATTTTCATTTTTAAATAACCCAAGGACTATTTTTGACATTTTTCAAAGTTGGGGGACTAAACTTGTAATTTCTCAAAACTTTTGAAATTTTTCACCAAAGGACTAATTATGACAATTTATGATTTCAAAAGGATCTTTGGTGACTTTTCTTTTAAAATAAGTGCTCAGGGACTATTTCTGCCAATTTTTGAAAGTCGGGGAACTGAAACTGCCAATTATGCAAACAAACGAATGAACAGTATGTCGGCTGGAGGTGCACACAACCGCCTCTTTCTCTATCTCTAAAAATTTATCTCCCTCTTTCCCCTTATTCTTGAAGCTTCTTCCATCTAATTTTTTCCTCTCCCATATATTGTCAGCTCATCAAGTACACTAACAAATACCCATATCCACAAGTAACACAAACCCTAAAGAGATCTAAAGAAAGCCATGAGTCATACCTTCCTGTGATGAAGGTTCCACACATATCTTCATCAAAGGCGCAGGAAAAAAAACAATAAGTTTTATAGCCGTAGATGTGCTGCTTTGATGTAAGTCATTCTGATTTTTTTTTATTCCTAAGGTTTTAATGAATTGGTGTAAAAATGAATTGGGGCCTAATTATTTGACATTAAATTAACAACTTTTCAAGATTTTATATAAAAATTGAAACTTTTTGATTAGTGGGTTTTGATTTTGCATGTGTGAAGAGACCCGTTGAGGCATATATATTCAACAAACTCGCAAATTAAAAAAACAATAAATATTGCTGGCCTTTATCTGCTACTTTGATGTAAGTAAACCCCTCATTTTTTTTTTTTTTTTTTTTAAAATAACATATTGGGGTTTAATTGTTTGATGATTAAAAATGAATTGGTACTTTATTATTTGACATTAAATTAACACCCTTTCAAGAGTTTATATAAAAGATTTATGTGGTTTTGATTTTGAATGTGTGAATTTCAGAATTCCTACAAAGATATGTCTCTTCAGTTTTTGGATGTTATTGAAGGTTGAAGAGTTGCAAGGGAAAGGGAGTGAACAGGCTGCGGATATATCCGTTGATGGTGATACTAAGGTGTATTTTGTTTTTGTTGGTTATGGGTTTATGGTGATTCCAGTCATTTGTATTAATGTGTTTGAGTTACTTAATACTTATGAGCTCAAAAAAGGTATGTAATCTTATCTTTGTGTCATAAACTGTTTTTTCATAATCAGTTTGAAATAAGCTTCTTTTTCAAGAGTTTTTAGGTGGGTTTTTTTTGGTGAATTTGATGATGCTTTGTGAGTTTTGCAGGAACAATTGACAAAATGGGAGTTGAGAGGATGCACTGATGTTGTTCCAATCGCGATTGATCAGGTTAATGTTTTTTTTTATTGTTTTTAAGTTGACGTTCAAGTTAGTTATTTGTTCAGCCCCTACTTATAGATAAGCACTTATAAGCTAATTGAAGTAAGTATCGTAGAATATTGAGTTTCGATTCACTCATTTCATAGTTCTATTAAATTTAGTTTTGATAGGTGGATAACTTTTGACTTATTGCAAAAAGCAGTAGTGTAGGTGCACATTTTCAGCATCATTAGGGGAAAAAATTAAAACCTTTTTATTCTGTAACTGATATATTTATGCACAAAAAGATTTATTAACTACTGAATACTTTGAGTAACCGATATTAGCCAGGTTGATTTGCTAATGCATAGTAATAATTTACACCGCTATGTTACTGCAGGAACTGGGTGAAGCATCGTTCAAACATCTTGCCAGCCAAGAGTGGCAGATTGGAATGGTTAGTAACATAAAATTCAAGCTTGATGCAGCAAAAGTCGTGCATGAACAGGAACCAATTTTTAGCACCTCCTATGGTGGACAAAAGAAAAAGGAGCAAGTATGTGCCCTTAATCTGGAAAGACAAAAGAAAAAACAGCAACTGAATGAACTTGAATGCTTCGTAAGGCTTAAATAGGATTACGCCAAGGTCCTTGGATTCCTCCAATTGGTGGACATGAACGAGAAGCGATTTGCCTGGCAGGTGTGTTTTTGTTGTTTACTATCGTGTTTCTTCTTTATTTAATGATGTACATACTTAAGATTGTTCCCCGCACTTATTTTTGCCGTATAGCACTTGATTTGTTCTCATTTGAGATGAAGGTAATAAATATGAAATGGAATAGTATTGTGAAGTGCCTTTAACTTGATCATCATTTGTCATAATGAAAGGCGTAAAACATGATGGGACTTCATTGTGCTTATATGTTCTAAGCAGGAATGAGGGATCAAGCTGATGCGTCTACTTTGGCCCTAATGATCCCTGGGGCTTATGAAATGAAGACAGTCCAAAATGGAGCTGCTTTTTAAGCCACCGATAATTGATCAATTTCATGGAGCTTCATCTTCAGGTAACGTATGGTTCGTTAAGTTCGAGTGGGGAAACTATGTTATCACGTATATGCTTTTTGTAAATAGTTATTAAAGAAGCTGTAACCAATTAAAAAAACAGATTTATTTCACCTATATGAGTTGTTAGGATTAATTCATAACCCGGATTGGCCATTTGAAGCATTTACTTTTGGTACAATGCTGTGTTATTCAAGTATGTGGCTAATTTAAAGCTTAATTCTTAATCTGCACATTTTTTGTCTTAATCTGCATTTATTGGATGATCATGGATTAAACCTGATATTGCTGTCAAAATCACTTTAGTTAGTCTAAATTCTGATTGTAAAAGTTGATTTGAGGATTATTTTAGCTTGGAGTTATGATTTAGGTTGCATAATCTCAAAACAGTCACATATAGGTGTGTTTGGATCAAGTGATTTAGCTAAGGTGTAGGAGAGGAGATTAGTTATAGTCATTTAGTATAGTTACGTTTAGGCATACTTAGGCATTTTAGAACGCTACCTGTTACGGTCTGTTGGTATTTGTTGTTGTTTATCTGTGTGGCGTTTCTCCTTTTGCCAAAGGGTGACAGTATTTGTTGTTTGGATCAACCCAAAGTATGACAACGAGCAGCTATGAACGCCAGCTAAATCACTTGATCCAAACACACCTATATGTGACTGTTTTGAGATTTATGGGTTTTGTTAATCATGTTGTTTGGAATAATGAATAATCTGTATTTTCAAGTCTTAGCCACACTTCTGCGCAAACCTGCGTCTTTCTTAGTTGCGCAGATTTTTTATGTTGTTGTTTTAGTATACTTGGATTTCTGTGTGTATGTGGTATCTCATAAATTTTTTTGGTTTCCAGTTTTTGGATAGTTGTTGTTTCAAGATTAGACTTGATTAGTTGTTCTTATGCTTTAGCAGAAATATAAGTTAATTAGTTACGGTTATTGTTTCAAAATTGAGAGTGTGATGTACTGATTTTCTGGATTGAGGATTAGCTGTTCTTATGCTTTAGTCGAAATCTTACTTTATTAGTTAAGGTTGTCGTTTGAAGATTAAAGGTATGTTCTATTGATGTTCTGATTTGTGAAAATCGGGATACTTTTACATTTGTATCCTACGTTAGGTAAAACAAGCGGTGTTTCAAAAACTTTATATATAGTTCCGTAAGTTGTGGCGTTGCACTCATGTTTTTTATTCATCTGTGTTTGTTACACTTAAGATTTGTAAAAGCGAGAATTTTTAAGAAACGTACACACATAGTCTCATAGATGGATCCATCCAACGGCTAAACCCATGTCTCTCCTTTTTATGAGGAAGTAAGGAAGTGGGTTAAATCCTACTTATTGATCCCGGCCCAGAAAAGTGACCGACCAGGACCCTATTGATGAATGAAAGATAGGCTTTATGAGCCCTGTATCTTTAGTAGAAATTTAGGTTTCTTATTCGTAAAAGCACATGTATTTTGGCATTTGTGTCCTAGATTAGGTAAAAAAGATGGGTTTTGTTTGTTTCTATGTTACTTCACTCTGTTTATGTCTGATACGGTTCCTATGTGCGATAAAGGTTGTGCTTTTCGTTTCGAAAAGGTTTATTTTTTGGGTTTATGTGTTTTCTGTCCATACGCCATAAGTTCAAATATGACATGAAATTCGTGGCAGTACACGGCAGCCATGGTATTAAGTATGGTGATTTTTTTGGGTAGGAAATCAGGATTGTAGGCCATTTGTGCAGCTAGAACATGATGGGTGAAAGCGGCCTATTTCTTGGCGGGGCATCACGACCAGATTCGTATTTGCAGCCACGCCACGTTCGCATACCCTTTTATCCGGTCACGCACTTGCAAATCTGAAACAAACCTTTTCACATTCTAATGAGGCATCAGCTTATTTTCCGGCTATGTTTGTCTTTTGGCAAGGCGACCACTGTGTTTGATGGTTGCAGCCACAGACCATGTTTGGTGACAGTATTTGTTGTGACCGGATTTACACCTCCAAATAGGCTGTGATGATTGTTATAATATGAGGGAACAAAATGAGTCATTGAAGATCCGACCTTAGCTTGGCGGGGCAATGACCGGACGACATGGCATATATGGTTGATGTGCAACTAGGGTTCTTTGCAGCCATAGCGGAATTCGGATACTTTTCTGACATGACTATCATATACATATCTGAGCCTAATTACTCCTAAAGTATAATAGCTGAGGTACCCAACCCTCAACCCCTTTGTCGCCCGACCTTTATTCTGCGAGATCAACGCAAATAGAAGAGTTTGAATGAGTTATGGGCCGTGCTGATAGAGTCCAACGTTAAATATTTAACTGCACTTAGGTCTTCCAGGAGTTACATAGCTGGGAAACGCATAAAGCTTAAAACCATTTGGGCACGTGGTTGCAGGTAATAAATTGAATTTTTTTAATGATTCTGATGTATCTCTAAGAATTTATAAAAAGCTTCATGTGATGCTCATAGTGTGCTAACATTGACAATTTTATACAAACAGATGTTCTCTTTCCCGATTTCGCAACTCCTATGTAGGATAACGGATTTGGGAGAAAAGAAATATTCAATTTGTTCATGTGATAATACATTTGTTAATACAATCCATTATCACTGATTTGTTTTAATTTTTATAGATTTGAGGTTTTTGTATATTGTCATTACAATTTTCTTTGGTTTTTTTATCCTTTGTTTTTTTATAATAGAGGAGTTCGAATGTGGTTGACAATGGAGAGACAATGAGAAAGGGGTTGTGGGATTCTGGCTATGGTTATATTTGACTTATTGTGTGCTTATGTAAAACGACCCAACTTTATATTAAGGGGTGTTTGGGACTGCTTATTTTAAAGTGCTTATCTGCTTACTGAAATTGCTTACTTGCTTAGGTGTAACCAGATAGGTACTTAAATAAGCAATTCCAAACGCCCTCTTAAACTATTGCAATATTTAACCACGGCTCATTTCAATGCTTCATTTACAGGGCTAAACTAGGAACAAAGCTGGAATGGATAGGAAATGCTGCAAAAACTATAACAGGTCCACTGTTGTATGGTATTTTATATGTCAATTCAAGTATTCTTTGTGTAACAATGAATTGAAAATAATGATTCATAGAATCTAATGAAGGTGATTTTGTTTTTGGATTATCAGATACGTGAACATAATAGGACATGCTGTGGTGGAAATGGTGGCAATGATGGCCAAGGGTGGCGGTGATGCAACGGCGAGAATGGAGGTAAAGCCCACTGTACCCAAAAATTCTAAGTGATATTATGCTACCCTTTTACATTCATCAACTTATAACTGACTTTTAAAAGGGTAGCAGCAAACATATATTCATAACACTCTTAAAACTCCAATCAGGGCTGGTCATCTGTGAATGCTGCAATGGGAAAAAATTATGTTCCCGATTATTTGCAACGACGCAATTTGCTATTATTGCTTTTGGTTACGCAGCCATCGAAATAACAAATTCTTTTGAAGTATGCTGTTACGCTAATTAGTTTTCATCATATTGTGTTCAGTATACTAGATCTGTTGTATAATTCTGGTGAGAATATATTTGTTACAATGTATTGAAAAATGTGTTTTACTTTATTTTATTGTGTGTTGAAGATTTATTATGTTATTATGATAGTTATGTAACAGCCTATGGATTTAAATGCATTGTCAAATGATAATATGTGAATGAACTATAGTGCAAGTATGTGATGTTACTATAATATCTTATGTTGACACACGAGTTGGTAAGCCAACCAGGTGTTTAAATGGTTTGCAACTACTTCAAAGCCACAACCCCAAGCACACTGATATTCGGTTTTGTTTAAAATGTGAATATACATGTTTCGGGATTATGAAGTCGACCTTGAAGCGCAAAAACCCTGTATGCAAACACCGTATCTTAGCCCGTATTTTAACACTTCCGTATGCAAATACGCCGCAGCGAAGCGCGGGTCTTAAATCCATACATAAATAAATAGAGGCTAATGCACTCCCGCAGCAACGCGCGGGTTAACCCGCTCGTTTTACATCAAATTTAATCAAATCACTTTTTCTTTTATACTTAAGAATACAACTTTTTCAGGTTTTTTGTTTCATTTCATTTTCTTTACATTCTTTCCTCGTGTGATACTCGATAACACATTACAAGTTACTTTGTGTCAAAATTATCAAGATTATTTGAAACTTTTTTAGTACTTTGGCCAGATTATCTAAACTTTTTATACCACCTCATTTCTTACAATATCATGGTATATATTTACTCTCTTCGTCTTAAAATTATAGTTCATTTTTTTAAAATATCTCAAAATAGTTGTTTATTTTATTCTTAAGTAGTAAAAAAGAAATTTAGTAAAGAAATATTTTATTTAAATAATTAAAAATTATAGCTATTTAATTTTTAGTAAACTGTGTAATTTTCAATAAAAAGATATACTCCTATATATTTTTTAAGACGGATAAAGTATCAATTACCGTAAAAAGTAGGGATGGCAAAAAAACCTGAACCCGACGGGGAAACCCGAAACCCAAACTTATTGGAGCGGGGCGGGGCATGCTTATCGGGTTTTGGGGCCTTAACGGGGATTCTTATCGGGTTTGGGGCGGGGATGGGGCACACCATCCCCGCCCCGAAACATATACATAAAATATTGTGTTAGTATTTACGTACTAAATATAATTCTCTAATGTTTCTTAGTTTTTATCTTTGTGATATTTCAAATTGTGATAATAGAAGCTTATTTTGTGTCATACTATTCTATAAAGTTGTGATTTATTCTAATGATTAATATATTACTAATGGTTTTTCGATTATTCTAGCTATTCATAAAATCATATTGTTAATAGTGTAGAAATAAGAATAAATGGAGAGCGACAAGAGTATGATGGAGTATCGCGCTAAAAAAAGACAACCCGATAAAACCCCAATGGGGAATGAGGCGGGTTTGGGGGAGTATCTCGCCTCAATGAGGTGCCCCGATAAGATCCCCAATAAAGATTGGGGCGGGTTTGAGGATGATTTTTGTTATCGGATTTGAGGATGAGGATGGCCGCCCCGCCCCAAACCGCCCATTGCCATTCCTAGTAAAAAGGCACAATAGCCACTCGTAACATACACAGGTCTTATTTTGACGTTATATATATACATTCATATTTCCGAATATCAGAGATTCAGATCGTTAAATTACGCTTTATACGTGGCACCATACACTATTAATTTACCACGTACGTGGCACCCCACCACTACTCCACCTTAAAATTTTATAATTTCTCAAAAAAAAGAAATCCCATACTCTCCATTTCCTTTAAATACATCCCTCGAGTAGAGTCAGGTTTGCCAATTTAGCAACCCAAACCCACTCTTTAAAAAACACATCATCATCATCTCCTTCTCCTTCTTCTTCATCATCATGTCTAACCCGACCCGACGCCCATCCACCATCCTCCGTTCCCACTCACCTTCTAGAAGATTCCAAACCTCTTCCTCCTCTTTCCCTAACCGCAGCGCGTCACCTACACGCGTTAACCTCTACACATCTTCACCTTCATCCTCCTCCGTGAAATACACGCTCCTCGACAAACCAAAGCAGTTACAACAGAGTCCACGTAGGATGTGTATGTGTTCGCCTACGTCACATCCAGGCTCATTCCGTTGCAGCTTACATAAAAACACAAACAGTACTCAACATACAACTAGAACGACGTCGTTTCCGTCGAATCGGTTAAATGCGAGGAGATCTGCCATGACGAATTCGTTAGTGAGGATAGGTACGGTTGAAGGAGGTGATCTGGTGAAACGTGCTTTGTCGGCGTTGATTCGGCCGTCGTCGCATCAACAGCGACGGAGAACGTCGTTTCAACCGATGAAGAGCCGGTTATCTGTGATGACGTCAGCTAATGATCTATAAGTTGGTTGATGACGTGGACGGGACGGATAGTTTTTTTAATATATAATCCGATTACCGAATGAAATCCTGAACTGGATAGTAGTTTAATTTCTGATATGTGTCTGTACATAGTAATGAGAATATATAAAAAAAAATATCAGTTGCACTGGTTCAAGTTTTTTAAACAAATTATTTTTTAAATCTGACTGTTAACGAAATGATTTGTAGTATAGTTTTTAAAAATTATCGACCATAACTTTCTGGCTCCGTTATGTTAAAAACTAAATAAAAATGAAATTTAGATCAAGTGAATATAAATCAGTTAGATGATGTTATAGTTAGCTTTGTTTCAGTTACGTGTTGATAATCGTCCGTTAAGTTCCGTACAATTCGATCATTCAATCAATTTCGTTTCATTCCGTTACGTCACGTTATCCGTTAAGTTCCGTTGAATCCGTAACGTATTCCGTTAACCGCGTCTGTTTTCCGTTATTTTTGTGTTTATCAGTTACTAATTGTGTGTTCTGTTTGTTATTTTCTACAGGTTATTGAATTCTATGGTGAAAAAAGGTGAAGGCGACGACGTCGCTTCGTTTTGATTATGGAGTTTTGACTGTAAGTCAAAGTGATTTGAAGTGTCGTGCCGTAACATGAGTTTTATTTTATCTTCAACTGAAATTGACCGCCATTGACTATTATTATTACCGGATTAACTGGCCTATGCTTTCTGGAGAATATGGACCGTTGGATTGACTTAATATTAACCTATTTTTTAAAAGAGTGATAATACGCCTAACTAAATAGGCTTAAAAAGAGACCTAATGCATAAATGTATTGCATGCAGTCTATCGTAAAATACATTTACGATTGGTCTTCTTTTCAAGCTCTATAATTAGGTCCATTTATCATTTTCCTTTTTAAAAAAGTTAACGACAGCAGATAAAACTAAAAAAAAAAAAATTGAATAGGCAGCCGTTGGGCGTGACCCTTTTAATTTCAGTCAATTATCAGGAGGCATCCAGGTTTTTGACTCCGATGTACGCAGCTTAATTTAATCATTCGATTGGACATGACAAAATCGGTGACAACTTTATGTTGCGAGCTTTTGACTCAAATGGAGCGGAAGCGTGTGATCGGTGTTTCAACTTTTTCTAATGGCCAACTTAAGCAATTTACGTGATGAGATATGAAATTAAAACATTTTACGTGTAGGGACAGAACCAAGGGCTTCGATAGGGTTCCGAGACAACCATGGATTTTTGTGTGGTCGTGTTAATTTTGTTACAAAACATCGACTTTTTATAAAAGCAACTAGCCTCAAAAAATTATTTATTAGTCTTGTACCACGTATGATTTTTATTAATGTATCCGATGACTTTGTGTTCTGATGAAAATATGATTGAAAAACCAGATTATTATGAAAGCCATCTCTTTATAAACAAGATTAATTTACTCCATAAACTCGTAATAAAAAATTGTGACTAGAATAATTTAAGCTTTGTTTAAGATGAAGATAATGAAATCTAGTAATTAGAAGAAAAAACCTTAAGCTGTATTGAATAAGACATTAGTTGGACAAGGACGTTTTATAATAAGTTATTATGCGCAAGTTGTAATAGAATAGAATTGGTTTTGGTCTAAATTGAGTTTGTATATTAGTTGTTTATTTGAAGAGGTAGGATGATTTTTGAAGTGAAGGTTGTTGCACATCAATTTAGTATCGATGGTGTTATTATCTTTGTATTTTCAACAAAAGAGAAGGAAAAAGTGCACCATACCATGATATCATGTACCTTATCAACAATGTATGGACGTATGGGTTTGGTCTACGAGATAACATAAATAATAGATCGTGTAGAAAATGTCGCATAGAAAATGGTCATGTCATTGTATGGTTGACATATTTCTGCTTTTTAATCTTATAATTAATGTGAGTGCACTTTTTGCGAAAAAAAAATTGGTTAACCACGCAAACTAACCATGTAAGAAACATTAATAGAGGGTTAGTCCAACGGTTGGAGTACTTGTATTTGAGTCAACTGACCCAGATTTAAATCCCATCTTTGGCATTTGATTCATATAGGTACCCACCTTCACAAAACCTATGGGCACACTAAAGAGACTTTGTGGAATAAGAGCTCAGGAGTCCGAGTCTTGACTCGTGCTCACTCCAATTGGTACTCCACTAGGTCAGAAGAGTTACCAAAGCTATTCCTTGTAGAATGAATAATTGCTGATGTCAAAAAACACCCAAGATCAATGTATTCACACCAATCTACAACTTTTTTTTAAACCGTGTAAGAAGCTATGAATTGTATCTTAGACCAAGTGTAACAAAGAGTAGCCACATCAGCGGCAACTCATGTCAGCTTAGCTTTCATTTTTCACAAGCAATTTTGTGTAACAAGTTGATTACGATCAGAATCAAAATATATATCATACTTAGACACACATATATATTTCAATAAAACACACACACACATTAAAAAAAATATTGAAGATTCTGTCGTACAGTCGATCGAGTTTTACATAAATTTTATTTGAGAACGCTTCTCTTATGGTCACCGTAATAGAGGTGACTGTAAGCATAGTGCGCATGACCTGATCGTCCGACCGTATATTACGGATGGTCTTTATTTAGATAGATGAGATATAATGAATTTAGGTAATAAATTGTTAAATGTGTTTAGTGAAGTGTCTTTAAAGGGTTAAGGAATAAGTTTGGTTTAGTTAAAAAAAAAAGTTAAACATCAAATAGAACATATTTTTCAACAAGGATGACAAAAACCAACTACACATTTTTTATTTTATTTCTTATTTTAAAAAAAAAAAATCTCATAAATCGTTAATCGTTAAGTAGACTAATTGCATCATCGTATCGACTAAGTAGGCTAATTGCATCATCACATCGACCATAAAATCATCTTTCATTAAAGATGGTGCTTTTATGTACTTTCGATTATTTATTTATTTATTTGCATTATAATTTACGTTTTGAAGAATTACATGTGATTTGTAATATGAAAATTCACATGAGATTTGTGATTTGAAATTTAAAACTTGCATCACAAATTATATGTGACTTCGTATTGTCTAATATCTGATACACATATAAAAAATGAAGAAAAAAAAAGTTTTGTCGAAAGTACATTGAAGCGCTCGTTTAATGAGAGATAAAAAAATTCCATCGTGACGGTGTATTTTTTTTGTCGCCCCAACGATTTACCGTTTGAAGGATATTTTATTTTTGAAATGATGTTGAAAAGTTAGTTTTTTGTTTTGACAAGAAATGAATAACCATGATTTAACTATTTGATTTTTAAAATTTTGTTGATATTTATTGAACTCACCCTATGGAATAATGACATAATAAACATTTTAATTTTTAAATATAGTTTGTTAGGGTAGTAGTCTAAAGGAGGATTATGGTGAACAAACTTTTGGATGAATTTAAGTTGGATGGGAATTGTTTACCAAACATAAAAGTTTCCAGAGCTATTTTTACCTAGATATGCATGGGTGGGTTTTAATAAGAGCTATAATCCGATGAAGTTCAGTTAGATGACTAATGTGCACCTAACATAAGTCCCTTAAAAGTGATATTGTCTCCCTTAAAAGTGACATTGTCAATTTCTAAATGTTCATGCTCGGATCTTAGCAAGGGCTCACATCAATGAGCCTATACTTCAATCGCCGCAACATCGTACCCTTTTGACATTGCAATTAATAAGTTCGACACTTGTGTGCAGATAAATAATTACTTTGGTTCCCATGATAGTAGTGTATGAACTATTATCAGATATGCATTGTAAAGCAAAGATCACGAGTTTTTACTTTGTTATCATTTCTCAATAATTATGGTATTATACGATTTAATTTTATGCTGGTTGAGAGACCGTCACGGGTTGGGATTGTCTCAAGTTGTTTTTACAACTTGAGTCAAGTTGAACATATGTGAGCCATTAGATTTTATCCAATGGCTCAAATCAAAAGAACATTCTTTTGATTTGAGTCATTGTATCAAATCCAATGACTCACATCCTACGAACTTGACTCAAGTTGAAAAAACAACTTGAGACAATCTCAACCCAACCGTCACTAGATGATCGACATAAATACTTCTAAGTGATTAGTTTTAACTACAAATAACCAAAAGGCTTGTGTCTGAATGGTATCTCTTGTTGTGTGAGAAACTCCCAAACTAAATAGTTGTGGTTCAAGTCCTGTCTAAAATATATGAGATAGTTTGTGGTATGTATTTCGTAAGATAGTTAGTTGATGGTCTTAAAAAAAAGATTTTAACTAAAAATGAGCTTTAAAAGAGCTTCAAATATGGTGACATTTTTGGATATCTAACACGGGAGATAAACTTACGATTATTTGCTTAACATAAACGTTTATGACAAGATAAACCTAACTAGTATATGTTGATAAGATGAGATGAACTAGTAGTATCCACTTGGGGCAAGTCACGAAGTGTAGTACTCTTGTTGCCAACATAATTTGAATCTTTTGATCATCTATCTATTTGTCTTTGTGGACCACAAAGGGCTCGGCCACTTGTAGTCGTAGATAAGGCTATGAAAGTGAAAGGTGTGTGGAAATGACATCCCTCATCCAATGTTCCTTTTTTTCTTTTTCTTTTTTTAATTTTATTTTATGGCAAGGTGTATTTACACACCAATAAAATAGGCATCACACACACCTCTGACCTCCGTACATAATAACTGTGACATTGTTTACTAAAAACTCAAAAATAAACCCTTATTACTTTTTTTCATCACTCAATTATTTCTCACTCTAAATTCACTCACCCCTCAAACCATTACCATCTCTCTATCTTTTATTCTTTCTCTTCCATTAACCAACCATAACCATTTTGTCGCTATGGTACCCAGTTGCAAATCCGGTGGGTTTTGGCCGGTCTTGATTGATGAAGCCGGTTGTGATTATTGTTCGAAAATCGTTGTAAAAATCCAAATAAAGTGTTGAAACCCGTCAGTGACGGTTGGTTCTTTTAGTCCTTTGATTAATTTTCTTTTCAAACTTATCATGTCTCTATCCTCTTCGTCTTCTAAAACTATTACCCGAAATCATCTTAACCGCAAAAGGGTGGCAACAGTAGTTCAGATGAGATGGAGAATCCGGAAGCGGCCAGTGGGGTGGTAGTTCGGTTGCTTTCCGGCGATAGTGGGAGTTGGCTTAGCCAGCGACTGTGGTGTTTTCTTTGGTGGTGCGGCGGTTGTGATGGTGTGGTCGGATTTTGGTTATGGTGGTTTTTTGTATGGTGATGAATGAGTAAAAAATGTAGAGATTGATAAGGATGGAGAAGTTATGATGAGAGAGAATATGAGAGTGTAAAATAATATACTGTACATGCATAGCTTTTGCAGTTTTTTAGAATTAGAAAACAAAAGAAAATGTTACATCAAAAAATGTGACAAAACAAAATGTATACTGGTGTGTAAACCAGAGAACCCTATTTTATTCTTCTTTTGGAATACATCTCTTTATCTTCAAGTATCTCTTTGTTTAAGATTTTCTTATTTAAAATGTAACGTATATATGTGTATTATATAGAGTTTTTATAGTATTTAGCGGTAGGTTCGAATCTTTTTAAGATATTAATACAAGAAAGTATAGTGTCCGCCGATTTAAAATTATTTAAGGAAATTTGATTAAGCTACTTAATTAAGCGTTTGTCTAACTATCTAATGGATATGGTTAGCTTCTTCTTATCCAAAAGATCTTTAATATTGCGGCTAACTTGGAGATAAGAAGGCTAAAATAGATAACTTGTATCATGGTAGCACAAGTTTAAAAGTATTTAATGAAGATAAAAATGTTTTTTTTAAATAATTTAATTTTTATATAAAACATGTGTAATTTTAATAGACATCATAAATTTAAAAAATTATCAATATCAACAAACATAAAAATATGATGATTTGAGTTCATCTAACGTCTTTTAACCTCTGCCCCTATTACACAAGTTAGAAATTCTCATAATAGATTAGGTTTATAATAGATTAGGTTTGCCACTTGTAAAGTCGTAATGGAAGATCATTCGTAGTTAAGTTTCCTAATCGATGCGGTGAGATTAGATGTTTTCAGAATATTCAGTACGTTCGATTTATTAGAGAAATCATAAACTTTTTAAGTTTATAACATGTCAAATTTATCAATTTATACATTTTTTGATACTACAAAACATACCATTATGTAGACTTTTATAATTATATCAAATGCTCAACCACAACACACATATATTAAATTATAAAAAAATATAAGATTTTGAACCTCTTCATACGACATAAATATAAAACACCGGCTCATTATGGTTGAAACTAAATATAAACTTTTAAGACATTTTGTAAGTCGTATAAAACGTCTCTAACGTGTCTCAATCGACAACTCGCAACCTATCAAGGAAAATATAGTAAATGTATAAATGGGTAAACATGTGGGTTTTTTAAGGATATATAAGGTGAATCTTTTACTCAAATGTACACGGTTTAATTGAAGTATGTGATTATTCCCGACCCTCTACAGCTCTACAACTTTCCTTTCTCCAAGTTATTTACTGTCAGAAACCTCATTATGAAGACATCAAAATGTTTGACCACTAAACCACCTTGACTACGTGCCTATTACTATATAGTAGAAAGTAGGGCATTAAAAAAGAGTGTTGATTGACACATCTTTATTTTTGATCTGCATACTTTAATGTACAATTTTAAAAAGCACCAAATAACAAATGTAGAATTGCTTAAAGTATTGTTTAGAGTGTGTAAATCAAAATTAAGAATGCGCAAATCATTAGCCATTGAAAAAAGCACAAAAATAAAGTTCACAAACAGGAAATAGAAAAAAGTAGCAAGGGTTGGTATGTTCTTAAATTTTCTGTTTGATATCATGCATCAGGGCAGGTGATATGGGCCAGGAAACATAAGTGGGTCCAGCTAACAGCAGCCCACATGATGAAGAAAGAGACGGCTTTAGAACCAGTAAGTGGGCCCCATCAAAGTCCATTTAGAGGTGAGCTGTAATACAGTCATGGTTTGTAGATTTGGATTTATTTATTTTTACATAAATTTAAAAGGCAATACCCCTCCATATATTGTTAGAGCCGAAAATAGAAAAAAAAAAAAAAAACTTATAACTGAAACATACTTAGGCTATGTTTATGAGATTATGGAGAGATTATGTTTATTTTTTTGAAAAATAAGCCAATTAAAAAATAATCTTTGTTTGGCAAACAAAACTTATAAGAGATTATAAAAAAAAATATATTTCATAATCATTAAAAGTAAAAGGTTACTTCATGTAGCTTATAAAAATAATTTCTTTTTTATAATCTTTTTCAGCAACAGCACCAGCACCAAAGATCAACAATAACACCAACACAATTTATTTTTACCAAAACATAGCTTTAATATTAAAAATTTGGCTTAAGATAGTAGTTCATTGTCTGATTTGATGGTGAAATCATAGTGCACCACTTGTATAATAAGAACCATGTTTGGGATCATATTGCCACTTCTACTACTTGTAGTTCAACTTTTAAACGTATCTTATAGGGACTCAAAGTTTTCGGTTTCTACCGATAAACTGATATGTGATGGATTGTTAAAAATATAACATCATCATTTTGAGCTAGGCTTTATAGTATTCGACATTGTAATATCACTAATATGAAGTGATCATTACTGGTTTATAACATATATACTACTAGAGTTATGCTGCTTAACACTCGTATGCATAAGACTTATTAACTTGGTGGAAGGGATCAAATAGAAAGTGACAACTCCTTTTAAAAAATGGTGAAAGCTAAAGGTACGTAACGTATTTTTTCAAAAATACACATCTACGCAATGTACTTTAAAAAAAAACACATCTAATTAACATACTTTCAAAAAAATTTCGATCTAGCTAATATGACCTGTTGGTAGTAGGTTACCTGGTCACCTTTTGCGAAAAATTATGCAGTTAGTCTCTGGGACTAACGATCGCTAGATGATAACGACCGTTAAAAAAACTTTTAAAAAAAATTTACGTTTTTTTTTTTTTCAAAAAATTTTACGTTTTTTTTTAAAAAATTTAAAAAAATTTTCGTTTTTTAAATTTTACTTTTTTAAAAAATTTTTAAAAAAATTTAAAAAAATTTTTACGTTTTTTTTTTATAAATAATTTTAAGTTTTTTTAAAAAAAAATTTACGTTTTTTTTTATTTTTTTTTTATTTTTAAATTTACGTTTTTTTTAAAAAAAAATTTACGTTTTCTTTTAAAAAAATTAAATTTTTTTTTAAAAAAATTTTTTATGTTTAAATTTTTTTTTTTTTTTTAAAACTTAAAATTTTTTTAAAGTTTTTTTTTTTTTTTTTTTTAACGGTCGTTATCATCTAGCTAACGGTTGTTAGTCCTAGAGGACTAATCTGCGCAAATTTTCGCCAAGGTGACTTAGTAACCTACTACCAACAAGGTATATTAGCTAGATCGAAAAATTTTGAAAGTGTTGCTAGATGTGTTTTTTGAAAGACATCAAGTAGATGTGTATTTTGAAAAAGACACAAGACATTTAAATTTTCACCCTTTAAAAAATCTAAAAAGTCATCATCACCAAATAGTATCTTCTCTTTTACCTCCCTTTCCTCCTATATTCTCCCCCTCGGGGTGTGTTCTTGAGTTATTGTTAGAGGAGAAGATAAGGAGAAGAGATATGGAATAAAAGAAAGAAAGCAAGGAGTATGAAAAAATAAATTAAAAAAAATAAAAAAAATTATAAGTGTTCTTAAGTTATCTTCCTTCCTAATCATCTTAAAAGTGGGAGCAAATTTTTTAAATCAAATATTCCTTTCAGTTCTTTTATCTCATTTTCCTTTTTCTCTAAAAAAATTCTTGAGAACATATATATATATATATATTTTTCTTCGGTTTCTTTCTTTTTCTTTTCACTTCTTTTGTAAATTAATCTTAAGAGATAGTGTAAAACAATCACGTACTAGCTTAAGTTCTTATTCCAAATCAAGATAAATAAAACTCAACTTATCGTTAATTTTTCATCTTTTGTGGTTTTCTCATTTCTTTCTTCCAAAAAATTCAAACAAATAAATCGTTTATGCAAATGTCAACAAGGTATTTAATAAAATGTCTAAATGTTATTATTATTATTATTATTATTATTATTATTATTATTATTATTATTTTATTATTATACATCACTTTATTAGATCCTCAAAAGATTTAAGTTATTATTATTATTATTATTATTACTATTATTATTATTATTATTATTATTATTTATATTTTATTATTTTAGTTTTTGACTTTATTTTTAGTCATCAAAAGCAAATACTTATTTGTTTATAAAAAAGTTAGTTCTTATATTTATTTTTAAAAACATGGATAAATATTTTTTTTAAATATGACGAACTACCTTTTATTGATGAACACTAGTATATATTTGATAAATTTATATTAAGGAATCATATTTATGATTTTCCTAATATGTTTGCTCAAAAAAAAAATAAGTGAGCAAAAGCTAAAGAAAACTAACGTACTTATCAAGGTATAACGAAATTTCTAGTGAACTTTAAAAAGATCTAATATGACTAATGTACATTCAAATATAAAATAAAATGAATAACATTTTAAGCCTTTTTTTCTAATCTTCAATCCCATATTCTGGCGACTTTTTCAGCAACCAACCACCAACTCCGATTAACAAATCGTTCTTAATTATGAGAAATTGGTGCCCGAGTTGATGGTTGGCAGCCGCAAGTAGCCGCCGAAAGCCGATTTGAAAATGAGAAAGATGAAGATCGAAGAACAAAAAGGTATATCAGTCAAATCATTTGAAAAGTTGTTCATTTTGGTTTAAATTTGAATGCATACTTATGTTGGTAGCCGAAGAAAGTCACCGGAATGTATGAATTTAATATGAGAAAGATGAAGATCGAATAATAAAAGGGTATTTTAGTTAAATCATTTAAAAATTTATTCATTTTATTTTAAATTTGAATGTATACTAGTCATACTGGACTTTTTATAGTTCACTAGAAATTTCGGTACATTTTGATAAGTACATTAGTTTTCTTTGACCTTTGCCAAAAATATTTAGAAAAACTTTATAAAGAAGATGTTTATTTACATATATCATGTGTTTAATGAGCAAATCCACATTTTATGATGAACAAACTCATAGTTTTTTTATGAACAAGTTCACAATTATTGATGAATAAGTTTAAAGTTTGGGATGAACTATTGTTTTGTTAATTAAACATCGGATACACAAACGCTATGTTCATCATTTTGAATTTCATCCATATCCTTGCAAAAACTTTAAATTACATCAATATCCTTGTAAAATTTTCAATTACATCAATATCCTTTCAAAACATAAAAAATTCACAAAATTATCCAAATCCACAATTAAACTTTAAATAAGTGTCTTTATATTTAAAACTCTAATTTAATAATTTCTATGACTATTTTACCCTTCTCTTCAACACTTAACAATTAAAAGACATTACTCAAAATAACTAAACTGAAAGTATTAAACCATAATTCATAAGAATACTAAGTACAAGACGAATGTATTTAGTAATTCTCTTGTAATACTACAATAAAATATTAAATAACAATTTCAAATACAAAAAATGAGAAGTGTTCGTCACATGCATGTTTGAGTATATTAATTGTAATTGTTACATATTATAATAATAATTACCCAAATAAATATAGTGAAACAATTTGCAACTGTGTAATTGGGATGGAACTTGTAGATTAGCAGAAGACGAAATGGGCAGTTGATTAAATGGGGATTGATTTATTTGATTAAGATTTAAGTAGGGGTGAAAACGAGCCGAGCCGAGCCCGAGCCTGCCAGAGCTCGAGCTAGGCTCGTTTATATATAAAAAGCTCGAGCTCGAGCTCGAGATCGTTTCGAGCCTCACATTTTGAGCTCGAGCTCGGCTCATGAAATTTTTCACAAGCTCGAGCTCGGCTCGGGCTCGACTAATTTATATGATGTGTAGAAAAAAACAAGGTTGAAATGGAGCTCGGCTCGTTAACACAAAGCTCGGGCTTGTTAACATGGTTATACGTATAGAAAATATATATACGTATATATTTCTAGGGCTCGTTTAGGCTCGCGAGCCTAAACGAGCTTTTTTTATAGAGCTCGGGCTCGAGCTCGATTATTAAATGAGCCCAAACTTAGGCTCGAGCTCGGGCTCGAGCTCGTTTAGGCTCGGCTTGTTCGAGCTTTTTACCGATCCGATTCCGAGCTTTTTACGAGCGGCTCGACTCGTTTCCACCCCTAGATCTAAGGGCATAGATGTAATTTGTTATGGTATTTATTATTTAGTAAGGAAGATAAAAGATTTAAGTAATTTAGTTATAATTTATTTTTATATTTGGACATATTTGTTAATTTTTGTGTTTTGAAAGGATATTGATGTAATTAGAATATTTGCAAGGATATTGACGTAATATAGAGATTATAGTCGATCATAGATATCATTTATCATATTGATGAATAAGTTTACAGTTTGTGATGAACTATTGTTTTGTTAATCAAAACATCGGATACACAAACGCTATGTTCATCTTTTTTATTTTTTATTAAGATTGTTCTTCTCTATTGACATTGTTCATCAATATCTGGTTAAAAGCTACAAATTAGCAATGTATTTTTTAAAATGTACCGACTTGAAACACTTACTTTTTTATTAACATATACATCTACGTACTTTCAAAATTTGTTTCGACTTCACCCATATTGCAATAAAATAATATTATTTTAATATGATATTATATTAATATAAATCGGTTATATGGGTGAAGTCAGAATAAAATTTGAAAGTATGTGGGTGTATATGTTAATAAAAAAGTAAGTGTTTCAAGTCGGTACATTTCGAAAAGTACATGACTATTTTATGACATTTACCCTTCATCAATATAAAGATTATAGTCCATCACAGATATCGTTTATCATATATATCATTTATCAATAAAACAGCTTGTTTATCGTAGATATTGTTCATCAATAAAACAAGCTGTTCATCAATAATAAGGTTTTTGTTCATCATATTTGTTGCTCATCAATAAAATGAGTTATTCATCATAAAGATTGTTTATAAAAGAAGTTGCTCATCAATTAAAATACTCTTATTCATTTTAGACCTTGTTCATCAATAATAAGATTTTGTTTATCAATAAAACGAGTTTCTCATCAATAAAAAAGATAGTTGTTCATCGTATACATTGTTCATCAATAAAACTATTCATCATAGACATTTTTCATCAATAAAATGAGTTTTTCATGATTAAAATAGTTTTTCATCTGATCAAATATAGATTTTGTTCATCATCAGTTTTAAACAAAAGTTAAACTTTAATAATATTTAATGAAAAAAGTTATTAACATTTAAATTTGATAGAAAATTTAGACGTAGGACAAGAATGATATAAGAATAACAAAAAAGAAAAGAAAAATAATAGTAGTAAAAACAAGGGCGCTGAAAAAAAATTTGAAAGGACACTTGTCATTTTGCGAAAACTTTTTAAATTTTTTTATAATCATCAAGCAAATATAGGTTATGTTACGACCGCAATTTTAAAGATCCGTCATAATTAAATAACACGTTAAAGAATTATAACTAATTAATTTATCAAGAGATATAGCGTCGTTAAAATAATTCAGATGACACGACGTCATAAATATAGGTATGTGACTAACTAATAAACGTAGTATCATTAAGACAAGACCTCACTTACTTTTTCACCTCAAAGTTGCGTTTGGGAAAGCATTTTAGTCATCAATAGGGCAAGCAAGAGCTTTTTACTCAAACAACTAATTGAACATAGTCAGATGATAAAAATTTTGGATTTTGATTCCAACATTCATTATAACCGACATTGTTTAAGAGATTTGCTTCTTTTCATCAAACTCTGTTACGAAGGTTTTTATTAGAGATACAATAATAGTTATGTTATGTATATGTCTTGGTAATACTATAACCACTGTCTAAATATGTTTATATGTCGTGGTAAAGCCTTGTATCGTTGTGCGATGTTGTTGTATTAAGCTATTTAAGTGTGCTATATTCTAATGCTTCTCACTAACTACCGTCACTATTGAATAGTGACGTGGTAGAAAAATGATCAGTACAAATTAACGTATAATTGGAGTATCCTAGATTTTTTTTCGTGATCGAAAAAGAAACAATACCGAAATCCATATTCATACTTAGCACTATTTATTTTTTTGGATAGCGAACAAAATGTCTTGCTTTATCAGCACTTTTTTTTTTTTTTTTTTTTTTGAAATTTTATGGGTAGTGAAAATCTATGATTACCATTTTGCTATCTGAATTTACGAAAATTGCATCCACCGTCCTTAATTTTTTAATTTTATTATTATTATTACTATTATTATTGGATCCACTTATTGTTTTGACCCGTTACTTTTTTATATACGTTTTTATCTGCGTTTTTGTATACGTTTTATCTACGTATTTTTATATACGTTTTTATTTACGTCTTTATATACATTTTTATCTACATATTTATATACGTTTTTATGTATGTTTTCGTCCGTTTTATATGTTTTCATAAGTTTTATACGTTTTCGTTCATTTTTATACGTTTTGCTCATTTTCTTACGTTTTCGTTCGTTTTACTATGTTTTGGTCCAGTTTTATACGTTTTCATCGGTTTTTCTACGTTTTTGTCAATATTTCTTACGTTTTCATCTGTTTTTGCCAGTTTTCTTAGGTTTCATACATTTTTATCTGTTATCATCCATTTTTAAACGTTTTCATCCGATTTTTACGTTTTTGTCCATTTCTTATACGTTTTCTTACATTTTCATACGTTTTTATGCCTCTTTATACATTTTCGTCCATTTTTAGTCGATTTCGTCCGTTTTTATCAGTTTTGGTTCATTTTTATACGTTTTCAGCTGTTTTCATATGTTTTCATTCATTTTTATATGTTTTTGACCGTTTTTATAGATTTTCTTACGTTTTTATACGCTTGTATCTATTTTTGTACGTTCATATATGACCCGTTACATTTTTATACGTTTTCTTACATTTTTGTACATTTTTACACGTTTTTGTACATATGAAAATGGATGAAACCTAAGAAACATACAAAATCGCATAAAAAAAGTTCATAAGCATTTAAAAATGGATGACCCGTTACATTTTTATACGTTTTCTTACATTTTTGACCGTTTTTATAGGTTTTCTTACGTTTTTAAAAGACATATGAAAATGTACAAAACATACAAAATCGCATAAAAAAGTTCATAAGCATTTAAAAACGTATGAAAATTCATAAAAACAGTATAAAAACAGACAAAAACGGATGAAAAGTATAAAAACGGATGAAACGGATAAAAATGAATAAAAACAGACGAAGACGTATAATAACACATAAAAGTGTATAAAAGGGTACTAAAACACATAAAAACGTACAAAAACATACAAAAACGTAAAAGAACGTACGAAAACGAATAAAAACATAAGAAAACAAACAAAAAAAGGCCGAGAACGTATAAAAACGCATCAAAACGTATAAAAAGGTAATAAA
Source organism: Chrysanthemum makinoi (assembly GCA_910596185.1). Taxonomy (NCBI): domain Eukaryota; kingdom Viridiplantae; phylum Streptophyta; class Magnoliopsida; order Asterales; family Asteraceae; genus Chrysanthemum; species Chrysanthemum makinoi. The sequence continues at coordinate 37,076,704 of OU343221.1, read as the reverse complement.
ACACTTAAAAACGTATCAAAACATACAAAAACGTATAAAAACGTACGAAAACAGATAAAACCATAAGAAAAATGAATGAAAAAGTATAAAAACTGATGAAAACATATAAAAACGGTCAAAAACGTATACAACAGACGAAAATGTAAGAAAAATGGACCAAAATAAATAAAAACGGATGAAACGTATAAAAACGGACGAAAACAGATAAAAACGTATAAAAACGGACGAATATATATAAAGATGGATAAAAATGGATGAAAACGTATAAAAATGGATAAACACGTCTGAAAACTTATACAAATATATAAAACGGACGAAAACGTATAAGGAATAGATACATAAAAAAGAAGTTTAGGGACATTGGATGCAATTTTCTCCAAACGACATGGACCATTTATAGAATTTACCTTAGGACGGTGGATGCATTTTTCTCTAACCCACAAGGACCATTTATGTAATTTGAAAGGATAAAATGGTCATCACTAGTCATCAGTACCCATAAACGTTCAAAAAGACAAAATAAATGTATTGATAAGCAAAAAAATTTGTTCGCTGCCTAGAAAAAAAATAGTGTCAAGTATGATACGTTTATAAAATATTTGTCCAAAAAAGAACCTGCATCAATAATCTATATTTCATATAGCTTATTTGAACTAGGTTGATGAATTTAAAGAAGCTTCAACATGATATTTTGTTTTTGAAAACACCTACAATTTAATCTTGATCTTGCTGTATTTTTATTACAACAGGTTTTCCATTATTTAGGTGTTATTTTGATGGTGACTTAGAGAGTTAGAGATTAGTTCAATTCTAGATGTGATTTGAAGATGTTATATGGTTTAAGTTTTATGTATTTTGCTGATAGAAACCATTTATCCAATACAAAATGAATTAACTTTAGCTATAAATTGCTGGAACAATCTATTCTAGCATAAGAATTCGCAATATCAATGAGGTTGTTGCTTGCATTCCTCCTCTTTTATTGTTTCTGATTGTTCAAGCTATACTAGTTTACACATAGATTTACGAATGACTTAAAGTGATGCTTTTTGGTATATGCTATCAGTTACATACATCATATCAAGGTAGAATGAAGAAGAAAGGTAACATGGTTCTCTATTTATTGAGTAAGAGCCATTAAGATAACCCCTTTGACACTTTCTCGGTAAGAGGCAACCATCTCTTACCATGTCTAACCAACAAGAAAAAAACAAACACCTTAAGATCTTACCGTGTCTAAGTAGTAAGAGTTACGAGGTTCTTCACAATGCAAGACAAGATTTAATGCATGAGAAGTTCAAACGACACTTGGACATGACTAATTAGCACAAAAAACACATTTTAGACCATTTTATAAAAACGAACACTTTAAAAGTATTTTACCAAATTGACACTTCGAGAATCATCAATTGCTCGCCACTTTCCTTTTGCTCGCTTGTTTAAAATGACGTGTTTTTTCTGGGGAAAGAAAAAGTTGCAAAGCATATAGTTATGCTTGACAGAAACGAATGAAAACATGTTTGACCGAAGTGAAATGACAACATCTTTGACCAAAGTGAAATTACTATTTTTGTTCAGAGCTATGCGTGGTCAAGTCAAAGAGTATTCATGCATTAAACATATATACTTCATGCAAACAAAAATTGTACAATGAGTGACTGTATTTACTTGAGGTATGGAAAAAGTAGTTTATTAGACATAACATAACCTTGCATAGTATGTTCTCCAGACATGACTTAACCCTGCATGGAAAAAGTATTTCATGCATGACGAGCAAAATAGGGCGAGCAACGCTCGTCAAGTTCAAATTTGTATAAGAAATGTAGCGAGCAAATGATGGGGCGAGAAAATGATAGAGCGGGCAAACCAATTTGATCACTATAGCCACGTGTAATCATCTCGACGGCTCACAATGTTTAAGGATTATAGCTATAACTTTTATTGGGTTTCTTTATTGCTCATACAAATACAAATGTTGTGTTTTGAGATTTTGTATAACATTTACAAATTCTTTAACTTTGAAGGACTTTTTTTTATTTCTTTTTTAACGAATGACAGAGTTTTAGATATTAAAATATTTGAGTGGTACTGTAACTCAAGTTGCCCATCTTTTTTTAAGCGCGAGTCTCATATTGTATATAGGTGAGATTATTTTCCTTTGAAAGATCTATATCTAAATAATTTTATTATGAAGCACGTGTCTTGGGTCTTTGTGCGACGTTGTAAAGAAAAATTAATTGAAATTCCTATCATCACATGCGTAATAAGTGTTTGATTAAATGACAACAAGTTATGTGTTCTGTCTTTCATTTTAGATGATCGAGCATGTTTGGTAACTTGACAATATAGATCTCAATTAGATATGAACCCACTGATTGAAATCAACCTCATATAGCATCCACATATTGACGTTATAGATGTACCACCGAATAAGCTATATATGATCGTTCGATGCTACTAATAAGTAGTTCGTATTGACTTCTACAAACATGAACAAATCTTTTGATTTAGTGAGATATCATTCGTCTTATGAAATGAACGTGTAAATTTTTGATGGTGTTAGTGTCATGGATAAATATGTTGCACAAGTTATAGATTGTTGTAGATTTGAGTCTCACAATTATACTTATAGCTCAACAATTTGCACAAATATTACACAATAAGCAATTAAGTTCAACATGTGTGCATCGCACGAGTTCTAAATGACTCGTATCACAAATAGTAAACTTGTGTCTAATTTAAAGCTTTATATAAAATGAAATACAGATATAATGCCATCATTTAAATGCAATTAATGGCTAGAATAAGTCTATCCACTATAAGAGGTTTATAAAAAGGTTTAAAAGCTATGAAAAGGTTTATCTTTTATTTCAACTATAATGAGCTTGTGGTTTAAATCTATGTGGCATGAAGAGGTCCAAGATCTTAGACTTTTTCATAATTTAATGCATGTGTTATGGTTGAACATTTGATATGATTATAAAAGGTTTATACATCGTAATAATAGGTTTATAGTTTATAAATTAATGATTTGACATGTTATAAACCTATTTAAAAGGTGCACCATTGTGTATGCTCTAATTATTATCAATTATAAAAATTTACTATTTAATGAATGGGATTTTAGTCTCTTCAATTTTCTCGAGTCTTTTACTTTTATTTAAACCGATGTAAGTATAACCTTTTTTCCTTCTTAGTAATTACCGGAAATTTTACTTGACGATTTTTATTATTCTCGACTTTGTACTTCTTATTCTTAGTGTGGTACTTGAGAGTATAAAATACGCTACTTGTAAAAGTCAATACAATTTATTAAATATATAATTACTTAATTACAATTATATTATTAACTATTTACACTTTCACTTACTCCCACCCATATATACATAGAAAAAATTACACATCCTAATAACGCTATTATAGACTGTCATTGCTATGCGCAAATATTCTTATAGTACTACTAAATGCGTTATATCTGACACTTAAATGCGAGTAACATATGTAATAATATTTCACTTATGGTATATAATTTCAAAGCAGGTGACACTTAAAAAATAAGTGGCATATGAGAGTTCTAAATGAAAATATCTCAATACAAACTAATGCCATTAAATCTATACTACACTATAAAGTATTTGAGATTTTCAAAATGAAAGTCTTAAAAAATTGAGTTAACACACTTACTTATTATGACATGCTTTATTAAGTATAGCTACAATAGTATTAATTATAACAATTTAAGACACTTTTTGTAAACATGTTTAAAAGAAAATTAATTGGACAATACAATGCAATTTAATAAAAGAAAAAAAATGTCTATAATCATAACTACCTAATAAATGTTATTTTTAAAACACTCATAAAATATAAAATACATATTATCAAACATATTATATAAACTAATGAAACACACAATGTTTCATATATTTCATATGCAAACAAGTTGATGGTACATATTGTTGAAAACTAGAAGGGGGGGGGGGGGGTTGAATAGTTTTACCGATTAAAATTTCGTTTTAAACTATTTAGATCGACTTATGTCAATCTATTTAAATGTGTGTGTTGGATGTTGATAGATAAGCATATAAATAAGTATAGTAAAGATAAAGAGTAAGAAGCACAAAACCACAATGCGAGTATTTATAGTGGTTCGGCTACAAGGACACCTTCCTTTCCTAACTCCATTCCCCGAGTCACCTACTCGAGAGTTCGTAATCACTACACAACACAAACTCCTTGTGGCAGAGAAGCCTTCACAACGTCGCCTGCTCTTTATCCGGTACAAGGCTAGACACCGGGTTCTTTCACGAGGTAGAACCAAACCTATCACAACGTCGCCTACACTTTATCTGGTACAAGGCTAGATACCGAGTTCCATTACAAAGGAGGAACTACTACCCAACACTACACAACACCTATCCCAAAGGAGATCCACTCCTTATAACAACATCAACAAGGATATCAATATCCTTTGACCCAATACTAATCTATCTTGTACATCGACACACCATATCGAATGTACACCTTAGGAACCTTTCACTAATGCCATTGACAAGACTCCTAGGCACCATTACATTCACTAATTCCTTTGACACGACTCCTAGGAACCCTTCTGATAACGCTACACGCGTCGTTCGGGGTCAAAGAAACTTCCTTTTCGTCGAGCAAGTTTTTCAACACCCTAGGCAATGAGCCTAATCATTGTAGTGTAGTATTAGGGTAAGCCACGGGAATTGATATCGTTCTCTAGGGGAATAGGAATGCTAGTGAGAAGTTACTACGCTAAGGTTGGGGTTGAGGAAGATTATTTTTTTTTATCTTTTTATATTTTAAGGAAAGGAAAGGTATGAATCTCGGGGTTTGGATTTGGGGGTTGGTATTTCTACCGATTACTCTACTTATCTAATTATCTAATCTAAGGTGTATGTAGTCTATGTCTAATTATTGTGTGCTCGTATGATGATTTAAAGATGTGTTTACTTAGGTTTTATTACTCCTTAATTATCTCCTATTTATGGTTGAATTGTCACGTCCTTATTCTTAATCGCGTTGTGTGTCTAAAGTCGTAGGGTATGCGTTTGCCCCTAACTCTTTGAAACTACCAAAGGGTCTCGTCTACAAAATCTCTATGAATTATAAACTCTAACTCTAAGGTACTCTTTGGATGGTTTAGCCTACAACTACTCTAGGTGTTATAGTCTAAGGTTCACAAAGATTAATCAAGCATTAACTACACAACGAATGACCTATCGCATTACTAGATCATTAACAATTAAGATAAGAGACAACCAATCAATATTCAATAATTAAGTTTCATATTCCCTAAGCAAACACACAAGTAAATTAGCCGGACATGGAGAACATGCAAGCATACACACAAGTAATTGAAGACATAATTGAATTAATGAAGTAAAACACTTATCTTGATGTAAGATAGGGTTTGGAACCCTAAAATACTGTACAAGACAGCCTTGGTTCGGTTTAGGTTTTTACTCCAAAAGACTACACACTAAAACTGAAAAATTCGGATTCTATATATAAGATTACAATCGCGACGGCGTCACCTTATGAATTGAGATGTCGTCGGGTCGCCGTCATTAGGGTTTCGTCTTGGCCACGTTAGTCTTGCGACGGCGTCACCTTATGCTTGTGACGCCGTCCCCTTCAGTCTCTGACGCAGTCTGGATCAAATCTAGGCCTTCTGAGTTGCGACGACCTACTCTTTTAAAGCCTGACACCGTCACTTGAAAATAAGCAATTTGCTCTCTGAGCCGTCACAAAAGTGATGCGACGGCGTCACAGATAACACCTGACGCCGTCCCCTTGTATTTCAGCAGCTTGAGTGTCTCGATTCTTGACTTTGGCCATTTTCTTCGTATATCCGCGCCTTTTCATTCAAATAAGTGCCATTCCAGCAATTTGCCTTCAAGAGACCTAAAAGTGAAAAGGAACGATATTAAGTAATAACCTATACAAAAGTGATCAAATAAGGGCTTAAACGACCCCTAAAAAAGGTACATTTTAAAACCTTATCAAATATCCCTACACTTGGTATTTGCTTGTCCTCAAGCAAATGTGCTTTTAGCCAATTAATTTATAAGTTAGGGGTTATGAAGCATTGGTTTAGAACAATCCACAACACATATAAGCCCCGCAAAAGTCATAACAAGCACGGAAATTACATACTAGCACCTCACATGGGGTGTTTGGATACTCACATCTCTCGGGTGTATATGAAATATAACAAGTTGGAAATGGAAGATAAACACTCATTAACCGGTCCTAGTACATAGATTACCATAGGCTTGAGAATAGATCAAACCTCCATCGCTTTGGCGTAAGCACCTAGAAAAGACTATCAAAGAGGTCTTTAAAGGGTTGTAATGTTAGGCTTACGGTAGGGAAACAAAGGGTTTGGTGGGATAGGCTATTTAGAGGTGGCAAGTCAAAAATCTCTATGTTACAAGCATACGAAGAATGGCGTTGCTAAGCCAAGACTCGACACTCTAAACTCTAGATAACTAAAACAAACAAACATAAATTTAAAGATAGATGTAGGATGGTAGCCCGTTTTATTATCTTTTTCTTTTTTTTTGAACACTCTATTTTTTTTCTTTTCTCTTTTTCTATTTCTTTTTTGATTTTTTTTTCATACACTTTTACTCTACCATCCTCTATGGTAACATCAAAATGATAGGGATTTATAGGCACATCCCTACACTTGAGTTTTTATTACTCTAACACTAATTTGACCCGAATTGAAAAGATCAAAACACTTGGAGTACATTATTACGCAAATAAAGGGAATTTGAATTAACGTTCCCTTCCAGCCATTTCATAAACTTTAACTTTTCCCATGAGTCCCAATCGTCCCAAAACTGTGTACAAAGGATATGACTCGACTTAGCAACTTATGCAAGCAACTAGATAATTGAACTAAGGTTTTGGGGTGATAACAATAATGCACTAAAAGTGAGTGCATACAAGGTAGGCTAAGGCGATTTGGGTGTACATTTGGGGGTGGGGTGTAAACAATGCTCTTCATTGATATTCCGGAAAAACCGAAACATCACGAGAACCGCGAAAAGGATAGGCTCTGAGGGGTTAACTAGGGTTATCGTGTACTAAAGATGAGTACAACGCAAAGGTGTGGGGGAATTACTCAACCGATGTGGAAGAAGTAATTATATTATGGGTATCAAACAAGGGTTATCCTAATGCCTCTTATCATTTAGTTATTCCTAACTACACAAGTGTAGTCTTACTAGCGATCTCGGGATGCATCACAAAACAAGTTCTAGAATCTATTATACTACCGGTTCACACACTAAGCATTAAAGATGAATGCTTTAATTCCTACTAATCTAAGGGCGATCCTTACATTTTGGGTGGAATTTAGGTGGTAAAGGGTTTTTTTTGTGCTAGTCATATAACTTCATATCCGTGAGACGCTTTTGTTAAGACTAATGGCCCACTCCTATATGTTATGAAAAATTTTAAATTTGGTGCCAAAATTACCCTAACCGACATTTTTTCATGGTTTATTACACAAATACAATTGGACAAAGCAAATAATCAAGGATAAGCATAGTTTCAAAGTTCCCGTTTTATTTTCCCTCCCTACACTTAAACTGAACATTGTCCCCAATGTTCCCCGAAAGTATCAAAGTTATGATAATAGAAGGTGATTAACAACGAAAGAAACTAATACTCCCCTGATTAGCTCGGTAGGATCTGTGTAAAGTGGTGGTTAAATCCTTTCCAAGAAGAATGTATGCGTGAAAAGCTCCTTACAACCTTATGTATCTTCTTCTTGATAAATAAAACCTGCACACTTGAGGAAAACAAATGAAACCTTCGCGTAAAATCGGCGGTAATAATATATATAAGACTCTATTGAACTAGGATATAATGCTTGTGGAATGGATGTTTACAGAATTTCTGGAAAATTAAGACCTGGAAAATTCCAAAAATTTATAAGTAGCTTAGAAAACGAGAAAAAAGTAATCTGTTGTTTTTACTCCTTCCTGACGCCGTCAGGTTATCCTGACAAAAACTGGTCTGCGATTTTCTAGAAAAAATTCTGGAAAATTTTCATCTTTAGAATCTGGAAAAATTTCTGCAAAACATCCATTATGACTCGATACAAGCATTTGACTCGAACAAACACACATATATATCTTTTAGTTAATTGCAATTCTCATGTTCACGTTTCTTTTGAAAACGTGTGTAATCCTCCCTACACTTATCATTTATGTAAAATACCTTTATATGCAATTAAGACGAGGTTAAAAACAAAATAAAGCATTTTTACAAATTTAAACATGAGAATAAGCAATCAATAAAAGATATATGACACTAACAAGCAAACAATTAAGCATGGGTTGCCTCCCACGAAGCGCTTGTTTTTGTTCGAGTCACGAGCTTGACTCTACCCTTATTTAACGGATAAAGGGGAGGTTTTCCCTACACTTAAGCTTAAGTGCGGGTGATAGTAGCGATACACACCCTTAGGGTGGAAATTTGCTACGTGAGGAGAGGGTGATGGATGATTTATATGCTCAAAGGAGTGTGCTTCATTCATTATAACCTTACCTAAGTCTATTGGTGTAGCGGGTGAATCAAATCTCTCTCCTAAAAATGGATCATCTTCTATCAACTTCAAAAGATTCTTAGTTAAGGATCCATCTTGACCTAATAAACCCGGTTTAAACCCATAGTGTTTCTTGTTATCAACCATGAATGGCTGATATAAGTGTGTAAGGTCATGGGTTACTCCTATATTAGCTTCCACTCTACATGGCCTAAAGTCTACCACCTTTATCAAGCAACTACCCGGACTATCTATTTTGATGGGTGGATTGGGGCCTAATTCAATTCCAAGATTCACATCTAAAGAGGGAAAATTGGGTAAGGTTTTTGGTTGAGGCTCCGGTTCATCAAAATTAGGAACTTCCCTAGGACTAAAAGAGAGGTTATGGCAAGAAGCATGTGATTCCTTGGGGGGTTTCGTCCTGCTTACTGGAATTGGAGAGGGTATGGGTGTCATCCCAACGTTTTCCGATATTGCATATACCTTTTCTACCTTTTTAGGTATATTGTTCTTTGCGATTTCTTCACGGATTTCCAGCATGAAGTTGTCAGCTAGGCCCAAGAAAGTGTCATGAGTTTTTCGCATTTGAGTTTCGAGGCGTTTTATTTCCTTTTCTTGCTTGTGGACAACTGTCAACATTATGTCCTCGAATTCATCTTGCCGGGACTTTCTTGGGAGCAAAAATTCCTTGACCGCATTCACATGCTTATCAGCATAAGTGGTTACTTCCATTAACGCCTTCACTTGGGCCTCCATACTCATAATTGCTTGTGCTCGGGAGGTTGACCCGTTCTCTTGGACAACTGTAATTTCCCAACCTTCCTTTTCATATTGAGCTAGGTCCTCAATAACCTCCCAGCATGCCTCAGCATTGAGGTTACTTAGCCTTCCACCGGCAGCATAATCAATGGTTCGTTGGAGGGAGAGACTGACATGATCATAGAAGAGTTAGACTTGGAGCCAGAGATCAATGCCATGATGAGGGACTTTATGAAGTAAGTCCTTGAATCGAGTCCATGCTTCGTAGAGAGATTCACCTTGACGTTGTTGGAACATCAAGATGTCATTCCTAAGCTTAGTGGTTCTCCTTGGTGGGAAAAATTGAGCAAGGAAGCGAGAGGTGAGATCATCCCAACTTGAGATGGAGCCGGCGGGAAGTCGCTCAAGCCAATTACTAGCTTGGTCCCGTAGAGAGAATTGGAAGAGACGCAGACGCGTGGTCTCCCGAGTAGTAGCATCAAGGTCGATGGAATCGACAATTTTAAGGAAATCCTTAAGATGCTGATTAGGATCTTCGGAACGAAGTCCATGGAATGCACATCCGTTTTGCACCAACCGGATGGTGTCGGATCGCAGGGCCGTAGTTTAGGCTTGGTCGGGAAGCTCAATGGTGTTCCTATAGCCTTGGTGGCTAGGTCTGGAGTATTCACCAAGAGTACGGTCTCTTGGCGGGACAATGATTTGAGGGGGGTTATCACCTTCCATGATGAAAAGTGATGGTGTTACGAACAAAGGTCACGAAGAAGGGGGATAGACTATGAGGAAGCTAAAAATTAGAAAAAAGCTTACTTGATAGGAATCAAGCAAAGAAAACTAAACGAGGTGGACTACTAACTAGCTATTCTATTCCCCGGCAGCGACGCCAAAAACTTGATAACGCTACACGCGTCGTTCGGGGTCAAAGGAACTTCCTTTTCGTCGAGCAAGTTTTTCAACACCCTAGGCAGTGAACCTAATCGTTGTAGTGTAGTATTAGGGTAAGCCACGGGAATTGATATCGTTCTCTAGGGGAATAGGAATGCTAGTGAGAAGTTACTACGCTAAGGTTGGGGTTGAGGAAGATTATTTTTTTATCTTTTTATATTTTTAAGGAAAGGAAAGGTACGAATCTCGGGGTTTGGATTTGGGGGTTGGTATTTCTACCGATTACTCTACTTATCTAATTATCTAATCTAAGGTGTATGTAGTCTATGTCTAATTATTGTGTGCTCGTATGATGATTTAAAGATGTGTTTACTTAGGTTTTATTACTCCTTAATTATCTCCTATTGATGGTTGAATTGTCACGTCCTTATTCTTAATCGCGTTGTATGTCTAAAGTCGTAGGGTATGCGTTTGCCCCTAACTCTTTGAAACTACCAAAGGGTCTCGTCTACAAAATCTCTAGGAATTATAAACTCTAACTCTAAGGCACTCTTTGGATGGTTTACCTACAACTACTCTAGGTGTTATAGTCTAAGGTTCACAAAGATTAATCAAGCATTAACTACACAACGAATGACCTATCGCATTACTAGATCATTAACAATTAAGATAAGAGACAACCAATCAATATTCAATAATTAAGTTTCATATTCCCTAAGCAAACACACAAGTAAATTAGCCAGACATGGAGAACATGCAAGCATACACACAAGTAATTGAAGACATAATTGAATTAATGAAGTAAAACACTTATCTTGATGTAAGATAGGGTTTGGAACCCTAAAATACTGTACAAGATAGCCTTGGTTCGGTTTAGGTTTTTACACCAAAAGACTACACACTAAAATTGAAAAATTCGGATTCTATATATAAGATTACAATCGCGACGGCGTCACCTTATGAATTGTGACTCCGTCGGGTCGTCGTCATTAGGGTTTCGTCTTGGCCACGTTAGTCTTGCGACGGCGTCACCTTATGCTTGTGACGCCGTCCCCTTCAGTCCCTGACGCCGTCTGGATCAAATCTAGGCCGTCTGAGTTGCGACGACCTACTCTTTTAAAGCCTGATACCGTCACTTGAAAATAAGCAGTTTGCTCTCTGAGTCGTTACAAAAGTGATGCGACGGCGTCACAGATAACACCTGACGTCGTCCCCTTGTATTTCAGCAGCTTGAGTGTCTCGATTCTTGACTTTGGCCATTTTCTTCGTATATCCGCGCCTTTTCGTCCAAATAAGTGCCATTCCAGCAATTTGCCTTCAAGAGACCTAAAAAGTGAAAAGGAACGATATTAAGTAATAACGGATACAAAAGTGATCAAATAAGGGCTTAAACGACCCCTCAAAAAGGTATATTTTAAAACCTTATCACCTTCACTAATGCCTTCAACACAGACTTTCGACACCCTTCACTAATGCCTTTGACACGGATCTTTGGCACCTTTCACTAATGCCTTTGTCTTGACCCTTTAGACATCTTTCACCTATGTCTTCGACACAACACTTCTAATGAGAGAGGAAAGAATTATCAACAAGATAACATCAGTAGTCTTGATGATGACGAAGCTTGGCAGCCCATGGATTTGAGCTTGCTCGACTTCAAGAGGTGGTGATCGTGCCTTTAAGATGAACCTAGAGAATCACACAAACATAAAACTACATAGAAAGATCCTTTGGATCTGAGGTTAGAGAGTTTACAGCACTAAGAGAGAATGTGTGTGAAAGGAGAGAGTTACAATGAAGAATTGGCTCACTATTTATAGACAAAAACATGCTACTGTTGCCTGGATCCCACAGATCCCTTACACAAGGGATCCGTCCAGTGTAAACTGGGGGATCCGTAGGACGCTCCTCCTACATGGGTTATGGGTCATGGATCATGGGTCATAGACTTTGGATCATGGGTATCTAAATAGATACAATGTATCTTGAAGATGTAATGCATCTAGTCAATGGGTCATGGGTTAGCTCCATGGGTTATGGATAATACCCATTATGGCTTATGCATGATATATGCATTACTATAATATGAAAACACTATTACTTGTTTAGTGTTTTATATTAAAATGTAAGTGTTTTAGTAAACTATTAGCTCAAACCATTTACGTATTTTATTTGTTTTGTTAAAATGATTTTACGTTTGTTATCGACAAAACATAAGAAGATCGTAAAATATAAATAAACGTTTTTACGACTTATTTGTATTAACAATCTCCCCTTTTTTGTTGATGACAAAACATAAGATTATTTTAAGGAAAAACTAAAATTCGTAAAAGTTTGAATTGGAGTTTTTACTCTCTTCTCCCCCTTTTTGTCGAAACAAAAAGAGCGTCGAAAAGAAACTAACACATTGTTTTAAGAAAAAAAACATGTGAAAAGTAAAAATATGAAAAATAAAGAGTAAGGGAAGAGAAGGATTCTCATCTTAGCTCCCCCTTGACCGGTCCACCCCTTTGTGAGGGCGTCAAGTAAGTAGGAATGCTAAGCGAGTGCATTGTAATTATGTTTTGCAAACACGTAACTGCATACACATTTTTTCAAAGAATAAACGGTTTATTCACAACTAGAAATCTCTTTTCAAAATGTTTTCTAAACGGATACCTCTTCCCGTATCACTTTCACAAAAACCCATTTCTCACATCTAGGACAAATCGCTTTTTCATTATTAATACAAAGTAAAAACCCGTTTTCATTGCATCTCATGTCTTTTGAATGCTAAAGAGGACACATAACTAATATGTGTTTTCGGGTACATTCATTTAAGCAACAATGAATTAGGAGCACTCGGGTTATCTCACATAATAGTGTGCTTTTTAACTTCTAGTTTATTTTTCTTTTCTTTTTAGGAGTCGAGATAACCGCAACTCCAAATGGTTTGCATATAGGCACACACTAGGCACAAATGTTTTCAAAAAGAAAATTTTGGGCTGCCTAAATCGCCAGTACCACGGATCCAAGCCTTAATGTTGGACGGATCCCTCAAGGGAAGGATCCGTGGGATCCGTGAGACAGAAGCTAGTTTTATCTTCTATTCTTCTCACTTTGGATGAAAACTTCAATATTTTTCATCATTTATTTTTACTTCTTTTGGAGTTTGATAACATCAAATAGTCCTAAATATTAAGTGTAAATTTCCCCCGATAATTCTTGTAATTTATATCATTTATATGGATTTACGCTTGTTTTCCATTCTTTTCCACTTTCAGGTAAATTAAGAGCATTGGAGATAAAGAGACGCGGAATTGGAGATATATCAAAGGTTTATCATAGTATGCTGACTTTGAAGAGGTTACAACGTAGCTCATCTCTCATATTACGCCGTAACTAAAGCGTGACTCAGAAAGCCAACTCATTAGAAGATTACGGCGTAACTCCCCCTAAAGACTACAACGTAACTTATTAGGTCAAATGAGGTTCCACGCCGCTGATAACTACGCCGTAACTACTCTATCAACTCTGGCGTAACCAAGTAATATTGAAGATACGGCGTAACCCCTAATAAGGTTACGCCGTAACCACCAGATCTAATTCAAATTACGAAGAAATTGAAGATTACGGCGTAACTCTTATATTAGTTACGCCGTAACCCCGATCTGGCCTATAAATACCCCACGATTTCCAGCATTTCAAATCATCCGATTCCACACACCACAACCAAAGAACATGGGAAAAAGCCAAAGGCAGGTCTAGAGGAGCATACGGAGCTATCTCCAAGGGAGAAATCACTCCCCTACGATAAGCATTAGCATTTTATATTTTCTTTACTTTCGATTCATGTATTTCGTAACTTTGAATATTGAATTGATTTGTATGGTTAAGATGAGCGGCTAAGCACCTCTTGGTACTGGCCTAGTTATGATTCCTTAATTGTTTTGTTTTGCGTTTACATTACTTCCATATAATTATTTCTAAGTGTATGCATGCATAGTTTATTGGTAGCTACCTTTGTTTTGGTAGTTTTGAATGGCGGTAGTGGCTATTTGCTTGGTAGCTACCCTTGTTTCGGTAGCTACCATTGTTTCGGTAGTTTTGAATGGCTAGTTACTTGTGCGATTTGACCAACTGATCACCTACCGTTTAGATGAACTTAAGAATTAGGGGTTGAGTGTTTAAGTTGCTAACGCCCGGGCACTCACTATTATAAATCTAGCATGTAGAGGTACTTAATGACTTGGCTTAGGGGACCAGGAACAACTGGACTTATGAAGGGACACCTGAATTCTCTAGTGGTGGCATCTTTGCTGATAGGTTAGGGCGAATTGACCAAATGCTGTCCTCTCGAATTTGACCCCACCTGAAGTAATTGGAAGTAAGTAGACGTACACATTACTAGCTAGGAGGATTAACTAGGTTAGCACCACTCTCCTCTATTGATTTATTCTTTGCCTTTTATCAGCTTTTATCTGCTTTAGTAGTTAATTAATTATATCCTTATCGAAATGATATTAAAAACTGTGACACTGATAACGCTACACGTGTCGTTTGGGGTCAAAGGAACTTCCTTTTCATCGAGCAAGTTTTTCAACACCCTAGGCAGTGAACCTAATCGTTGTAGTGTAGTATTAGGGTAAACCACGAGAATTGTTATCGTTCTCTAGGGAATAGGAATGCTAGTGAGAAGTTACTACGCTAAGGTTGGGGTTGAGGAAGATTATTTTTTATCTTTTTATGTTTTTTTAGGAAATGGAAAGGTACGAATCTCGGGGTTTGGATTTGGGGGTTTTGGTATTTCTACCGATTACTCTATTTATCTGATTATCTAATCTAGTAGGTAGTCTATGTCAAATTACTGTGTGCTGGTATGATGATTTAAAAATGTGTTTACTTAGGTTTTATTACTCCTTAATTATCTCCTATTGACGGTTGAATTGTCACGTCCTTATTCTTAATCGCGTTGTGTGTCTAAGGTCGTAGGGTATGCGTTTATCCCTAACTCTTTGAAACTACCAAAGTTTATTGCCTACAAAATCTCTAGGATTTATAAACTTAACACTAAGGTACTCTTCGGATGGTTTAGCCTACAATGAGTCTAGGTAACTATAAGCTAAGGTTCACAAAGATTAATCAAGCATTAATTACACAACGGATGACCTATCGCAATACTAGATCATTAAAAATTAAGACAATAGATAACCAATCAATATTCAATAATTAAGTTTCATATTCCCTAAGCAAACACACAAGTAAATTAGCCGGACATGGAAACATGCAAGCATACACACAATCAAAGGAAGACATAATTGAATTAATGAAGTAAAACACTTATCTTGATGTAATATAGGGTATGGAACCCTAAAATACTGTACAAGACAACCTTGTTTCGGTTTAGGTTTTTACTCCAAAGACTACACACTGGAAACTAAAAAATTCGGATTCTATATATAAGATTACACATGCGACGGCGTCACCCTTTAATTTGTGACGCCGTCGTGTCGCCGTTATTAGGGTTTCGTCTTGGCCACTTTAGTCTTGCGACGACGTCACCTTATGCCTGTGACGCCGTCCCCTTCAGTCTCTGACGTCGTCTGGATCAAATCTAGGCCGTCTGAGTTGCGACGCCCTACTCTTTTAAAACCTGAAGCCATCACTTGTAAATGGGCAATTTGGCTACTGAGCCGTCACAAAAGTTGTCCGACGGTGTTGCTAGTTGTGCCTGACGCCGTCCCCTTCAGTTCCAGCAGCCTGAGTGTCTCGATTCTTGACTTTGGCAATTTTCTTCGTATATTCGCGCCTTTTCGTCCGAATAAGTGTCATTCCAGCATTTTGCCTTCAAGATACCTAAAAAGTGAGAAGGAACGATATTAAGTAATAACGGATACAAAAGTGATCAAATAAGGGCTTAAACGACCCCTCAAAATGGTACATTTTAAAACCTTATCAAATATCCCTACATTTGGTATTTGCTTGTCCTCAAGCAAATGTGCTTTAGCCAATCAATTTATAAGTTAGAGGTCATGAAGCATTAGTTTAGAACGATTCACAACACATATAAGCCCCGCAAAAGTCATGACAAGCACGAAAATTACATACTAGCACCTCACATAGGGTGTTTGGATACTCACATCTCTCGGGTGTATATGAAATATAACAATTTGGAAATGGAAGATAAACACTCATTAATCGGTCCTATTACATAGATTACCATAGGCTTGATAGTAGATCAAACTTCCATCGCTTTGGCGTAAGCACCTAGGAAAGACTATCCAAGAGGTCTTTTAAAGGGTTGTAATGATAGGCTTACAGTAGGGAAACAAAGGGTTTGGTGAGATAGGCTATTTAGTGGTGGCAAGTAAAAAATCTTTATGTTGCAAGCATGCGAAGAATGGCGTTGCTAAGCCAAGACTCGACACTCTAGGCTCTAGATAACTGAAACAAACAAACATAAATTTAAAGATAGATGTAGGATGGTAGCCCTTTTTTTTCATACCCTTTTACTCTACCATCCTCTACGATAATATCAAAATGATCTAGATTTATAGGCGCATCCCTACACTTTAGTTTTTATTACTCTAACATTAATTTGACCCGAATTGAAAAGATTACAACACTTAGAGTACATTATTATGAAAATAAAGGGAATTTGAATTTAACGTTCCCTTCCCGTCATCTCATAAATTTTAACTTTTCCCATGAGTCCCAATCGTCCCAAAACTGTGTACAAAGGATATGACTCGACTTAGCAACTTATGCAAGCAACAAGATAATTGAACTAAGGGTTTAGTGTGATAACAATAATGCACTAAAAGTGAGTGCATACAAGGTAGGCTAAGGCGATTTGGGTGTACATTTGGGGGTGGAATGTAAACAATGCTCTTCATTGATAATCCGGAAAACCGAAACATCACGAGAACCGCGAAAAGGATAGGCTATGAGGGGTTAACTAGGGGTATCGTGTACTAAAGATGAGTACAACGCAGAGTTGTGGGGGAATTACTCAAACGATGTGGAAGAAGTGATTATATTACAAGTATCAAACAAGGGTTATCCTAATGCCTCTTATCATTTAGTTATTCCTAACTACACAAGTGTAGTCTTACTAGCGATCTTGGAATGCATCACAAAACAAGTTCTAGAATCTATTATACTACCGGTTCACACTATAAGCATTAAAGATGAATGCTTCAATTCCTACTAATCTAAGGGCGATCCTCACATTTTGGGTGGAATTTAAGTGGTAAAGGGTTTTTGTGCTAGTCATATAACTTCTTATCAATGAGACGCTTTGATAAGACTAATGGCCCACTCCTATATGTCATGAAAAATTTTAAATTTGGTGCCAAAATTACCCTACATGATATTTCTCATGGTTTATTACACAAATGCAATTGGACAAGGCAAATAGTAAAGGATAAACATAGTTTCAAAGTTCTCGTTTTATTTTCCCTCCATACACTTAAACTGAACATTGTCCCCAATGTTCCCCGAAATTATCAAAGTTATGATAATGGATGGTAATTAAAAATGAAAGAAACTAGTACTCCCCTGATTAGCTCGGTAGGATCCATGTACAGTGGTGGTTACATCTTTCTTCAAGAAGAACGTTTGCGTTAAAAGCTCCTCTTCATCTTATGTATCTTTTTCTTGGTAAACTTAACCTGCACACTTGAAGAAAACAAACGAAACCTTCATGTAAAATCGGCGGTAATAATATATATAAGACTCTACTAAACTAGGATATAATGCTTGTGGAATGGATGTTTACAGATTTTCTTGAAAATTAAGACCTGGAAAATTCCAAAAATTTACAAGTAGCTCAGAAAACGAGAAAAAGTCATAAGCTGTTTCTGCTCCTCCTGACGCCGTCAGGTTGCGATCCTGACGCCGTCAGGTTGCGATCCTGACGCCGTCAGGTTATCCTGACAGAAACTGGTCTACGATTTTCTGGAAAAAATTCTGGAAAATTACATCTTTAGAATCTGGAAAAAGTTCCTGCAAAACATTCATTATGACTCGATACAAGCATTTGACTCGAACAAACAAACATGTATATCTTTTAAATAATTGTAATTCTCATGTTTACGTTTCTTTTGAAAACGTGTGTAATCCTCCCAACACTTATCCCTTATGTAAAATACCTTTATATGTAATTAAGACGAGGTTAAAGACAAAATAAATCATTTTTACAAATTTAAACATGAGAATAAACAATAAATAAAAGATATATGACACACAAAAAAAATTGAAAAACAAATACACATGGGTTGATAGAAGCGCTTGTTTTTGTTCGAGTCACGAGCCTGACTCTACCCTTATTTAACGGATATAGGGGAGGTTTTCCCAAACTTAAGCTTAGTGCGAGTGATAGTAGCGATACACACCCTTAGGGTGGAAATTTTCTAAGTGAGGAGCGGATGATGGGTGATTTATATGCTCAAAGGAGTGTGCTCCATTCATTATAACCTTACCTAAGTCTATTGGTGTAGTGGGTGAATCAAATCTCTCCTAAAAATGGATCATCTTCTATCAACTTCAAAAGATTATTAGTTAAGGATCCATCTTGACCTAATAAACCCAGTTTTAAACCCATAATGTCTCTTGTTATCAACCATGAATTGGTGATATAAGTTTGTAAGGTCATGGGTTACTCCTATATTAGCTTCCACTCTACATGGCCTAAAGTCTACCACCTTTATCAAGCAACTACCCGAACTATCTATTTTGATGGGTGGATTGGGGCCTAATTCAATTCCAAGATTCACATCTAAAGACGGAAAATTGGGTAAGGTTTTTGGTTGAGGCTTCGGTTCATCAAAATTAGGAACTTTCCTAGGACTAAGAGAGAGGTCATGACAACAAGCATCTAAACCTACATTCTCTAGTAGCGTTTAGTCCAAAGGTTCTATATCAATCGGGGTTCTTATAGTCTCTTCTACTTCTTCCGGGTAAGTTATAGGCGATGTGTGCTCCTCAAGTGATGGTAGGGCTTGTGGGCTTGGAGTTTCCACCTCATTCTCCATTATATCTAGATCTCCTAAATGTTTAGTATGATCTAACCCAAATAAACTCCTAAGTATCTCAAATCCTTCTTTAGCCATTTCAAATTCTTGGTCCGATTCATAAGAATCATTCTCAAAAATTTGATCACTATGTTCTATTTTCCTAAAGGATTCCTCACGCATGTCATATGTTTTGGTGAAATCTATCCCACGCATGCAACTAGGTAGTTCAACTATAATCATCTCACAATCTTGTTCGGGTTTAGGTTCCATGTTCTTAAAAACTAGGTCTTTTTGATCATGATGCCTAAGGTTCAGAGGCGGATCTAGGTACATTTAGGTGGTGCCCGGGAACCACCTTAGAAATTTTTTCCTTTCACAAGCGTTATAGTATTTGTTTTGGAACCACCTTGGAAAAACATAAGGAACCACCTTAAAGGCTTGGATTCAATAGTATGGAAGAAGAAAGCTAGAAAAATAAAAGAGAATCTGGCTGGAAAGTTGAAGAAGATGGAAAACTCATCGAAGAAGATGAACCTTGGGAAGATGAAGAACAGTTTGTACAATAAATATTAATAAAGTAACCTTTTTTTGTTTGGTAGCAAATTAGTCACATGGGTGACAAAAACCAAACAAAAATATGTCCTTTTAACTATTCTTGTCCAAAGCATTTTTTTTTTTCAAATTTTTTTTTCTCAATTTAGTATGTTCCGTATAATTAGAAAGAATCAATTATAAATATAAAAAACACACAATTAACTAAAATATATTTGATGTTTTGTTTCATTAATAAAATTTACGTTAAAATGAGAGTGTCTTGACATGATCCGACCCGACACGTTGATCGATTGATCAATTGATTTTTTTGCTCAAAATGGGAACCACCTTATATTTCTGGCTAGATCCGCCACTGCTAAGGTTAGATAAATCCTCCTTATCCATTTCCTCAAGTTGTGACAACTGATGGTTTATGCTTAGGAGGCTTTTCTCAAAAATTTTCCAGAGGGTCTCACTAAAAGGAGTTGTTTCTAACAATGATCGTTGAATAGAAGCCACACAAGCACAAAATTTATCAAATCCATCCAACCTTACACCCATCTCCTTTTGGATATCTCCAAGATCACCCACAAATTCATTAGAACAATAAAAATCAATCCAATCTACGAAATTCAATTGTTCCTCATTTGTTAATGATTCAAATGCAACTTGACTTGCCATATTGACAAATGAAAAGGGTTTTCAAACACAAACACAGAAGAGGGGATAGACTACAAGGAAGCTAAAAAAATGAAAAAGCTTACTTGATAGGAATCAAGTAAGGAAACCTAAACGAGATAGAAATCTAACTAGTTATTCTATTCCCCGGCAGTGACGCCAAAAACTTGATAACGCTACACGCATCGTTCGGGTCAAAGGAACTTCCTTTTCGTTGAGCAAGTTTTTCAACACCCTAAGGCAAAGTGAACCTAATCATTGTAGTGTAGTATTAGGGTAAGCCACGAGAATTGATATCGTTCTCTAGGGGAATAGGAATGCTAGTGAGAAGTTACTACGCTAAGGTTGGGGTTGAGGAAGATTATTTTTATCCTTTTATGTTTTTTTAGGAAATGGAAAGGTACGAATCTCGGGGTTTGGATTTGCGGGTTTTGGTATTTCTACCGATTACTCTACTTATCTAATTATCTAATCTAGTGGGTAGTCTATGTCTAATTATTGTGTGCTCGTATGATGATTTAAAAATGTGTTTACTTAGGTTTTATTACTCCTTAATTATCTCCTATTGATGGTTGAATTGTCACGTCCTAATTCTTAATCACGTTGTGTGTCTAAGGTCGTAGGGTATGCGTTTATCCCTAACTCTTTGAAACTACCTAAGGTTATTGCTTGCAAAAACTCTAGGATTTATAAACTTAACACTAAGGTACTCTTCGGATGGTTTAGCCTACAATGACTCTAGGTAACTATAAGCTAAGGTTCACAAAGATTAATCAAGCATTAATTACATAACGGATGACCTATCGCAATACTAGATCATTAACAATTAAGACAAGAGACAACCAATCAATATTCAATAATTAAGTTTCATATTCCCTAAGCAAACACACAAGTAAATTAGCCGGACATGGGAGACATGCAAGCATACACACAATCAAAGGAAGACATAATTGAATTAATGAAGTAAAACACTTATCTTGATGTAAGATAGTTTGGAACCCTAAAATACTGTGTACGGAAGACAGCCTTGGTTCGGTTTAGGTTTTACTCCAAAGCTCGCAATCACGAAAACTAAAAATTGATTCTATATATAAGATTACATGCGAAGGCGTCACCCTTTAATTTGTAACGCCGTCGGTCGCCGTTATTGGGTTTCGTTTTGGCCACGTTAGTCTTGCGATGGCGATCACCTTATGCTGATGGCGTCGTCCCCTTCAGTTCGGACGTCGTCTGGATCAAATCTAGTCGCTCGAGTTCGCGACGCCTACTCTTTTAAAACACGAAGCCGCCACTTGTAAATGGGAAATTTACACCGAAATGTCACAAAAGTTGTCCGACGGCGTCGCTAGTTTTACTGACGCCGCCCTTCAGTTCCAGCATCCGAGGTCTCGATTCTTGACTTTGGCCATTTTCTTCGTATATTCATCGCCCGTCCGATAAGTGTCATTCCAGATTTTACCTTCAAGATACCTAAAAAGTAAAAGGAGCGATATTAAGTCATAACGGATACAAAAGTGATCAAATAAGGGCTTAAACAAACCTCAAAAGGTACATTTTAAAACCTTATCGGACACCTAGACTTAGTAATAATCAACACACATAGCTCTTGGGACAACCTCGGTTTACTGAATACTACACTACACACAGAACCATTAACGCACTGAAGCCTACGTTAGTGCATTAGGGTAACCATAGGTATAACGAGACTATATAAATATTAAAACTCGGTCAAGTAAAAGCGCTCGTGCATCAAGTTTTGGACGCCTGGAGCTTTATTTAGGATTTCACATTAAGTCTATTTTTTATTTTCTTTAACTTCTCTCAAATGTTCGGATACAAGACTTCGTGAAGCTCGAGGCCTTTTTGCCACTGAATTCGATCCAGGTAAGTAATCTCGGAAAAGGAAAGTTCACTCTCGGTTCTTATTCTCAACATCTTTTCATTTTAATCACCAATTGGACTCGACCTGATTACGTAACCGGAGGTCATTGATGAAAATAATATCGATGACTTAACCATGGAGCGAAAAGATTTGGATTTCGCGACCAAATGAACCGCCAAATAACCTTCACACAAAGTAATACGTAACTGAAACGAAGTACACGAACTTAATTTTTTGGAGATGAAGATGAGGACGTTCAGAATCATGTAGAAGAAGTACTCTATTTATCTTCTCTTTTCAACGTCCGAGGCACCCCAAGCTATTCGGTCACCGCAAGAATTTTTCCTATGACTCTTACTGGAACTGCAAAAAGATGGTACAGTAAACTCCCTAACGAATGTAAAGGAGCATGGGATAAACTAATAAGAGAGTTCATCCAGCAATTTTGCCCTCCTTAAAAATGGCCAAACTTCTTGGTAAAATCTATCAATTCGTTCAAGTTGGGAAGAACACAGCTTTTATCAGGCATGGGAAAGGTTTAATGAGCTACTTTATCGATGTCCCACTCATGATTTGAACAAACATCAGATCGTCTACGTCTTCTACCAGGGAATTAACACGCTAACTCGAGAACTACTCAATTCCTCGAGAACTATTCCTAGCATGACTCCTGACCAAGCCTTGGAAAGCATTCAACGGATTTCTGACATTGCACAAATGGCATATGGATACTTACCGGACCAAGAGACAATTTTGATCATAAGGTAATGAAGACATTGACAAAGCAAGAATACAATTATAGGGAAATTTTTGAAAAACGTAGGCTAGAAAGAGAAGCTGAAGCATGTAGGATTGAGAAGGTTAAGAGTGTTTTTGGGACCAAAACTGGGATTAATCTTGAAAAAAAGATTCTTGACCACATCGAGGAATCGAGGGAACGAGATGAGAGAATTGAAAAGATGATGAAGACATTCATGGAAAATACAGTCTCTTCTCTCAAAACACATGAAGATCGAATTAAGGATTGGAAAGAGATGGGCTCATGTTCGCAAAGCCATCCCTGATTACCTAGCACTCGGAAGAGTTAGTTGTTCACGACGGTGGAAAGGCCTTGAAGACCGACGACCTTTTTCGGAAAAAGTTTAGCGACAAATCAGCATGGAGAGACAATCACTTACGGACCAAGCTTTACCAGTAAATTCCCTTAATAATAATTCCATTAAAACCAATCATGATGATACTCGCAGAATTAAGAAATGATGATAAAATTCGCACAACGAAAGATGTTCAGGCGGTTTTGAGAAATGAGCTACCACAAAAGGAAAAGATCCAGATGTTTCACTCTCCCTTGCTTGATCGGAGTCTCAATATGTGTAATGCCCTAGGCTATTGGAGCAGTATTAGCATAATTCCTCGATTCGATGTTCCTACGTATGGGGATTGGTGACTTGAAGCAGCCATATGAATTGAAATGGCGATCGATCTATGCAGTCGCCGTTAGGCATTGTTGAAAATGTGTTGGTGAAGATTAAGAAATTCCTTTTCCCAGTAGATTTTGTGATTCTTGACATTCCGGAAGACAGCAGAATACGTCATTCTAGGTAGACCTATGCTTGCCTTTGCCATACAAAGGTGGATGTCTTTCTGGAAAACTAACTCTTGAAGCTAATGGAAAAATTGCACGTTCAGATCAAATGAACTCACTGTCTACTCCTAAAAAGGTAGTGCGATTGACCCATGGCAGTTTGGTGACGCTATAGAAGAATTCTGAGTGACCCCCGAGATCTGGCGAGATAGATTCGGGGAAAGATTTTGATATTTTGTCAACTTCGAGAAGAATAATTTAGGAATCAGTATTGACGACTTCTCAAGGACTCGAAATGGCCCATTGCAAGACAACTCGGTGAAAGCTTTTTCGCATGCCAATCAACCTAGGTTTTATGAGGTAGGAACCCGCATACATCATAGAAACCCTTATTATCTGAAGATCTCATGCAAAATCGGGTTCATCGATTTCCATCAATTTATTGACACAACTTCCCTGGTCAACATCATGTCAAAAGAATGCTACAACCGAGTTATGAAGAAAGAATTAGAATATAAAGGGAATAACTTTCTTGGGTTTGCAACTAACATCCATGTTTTCGTTGGAACTCATTCATTTTTGGTGAACTTTATGGTTTTGGACTATGTAAGCGAATTTGTGGAAGATGGACTTACGGGAGTAATTTTGAGGAAACATTTTCAGGAAATGTCTGGGTTAGATAAAAATGAAAAATAATGATTAGTATGGTTAAAGATAAACGATGATAAGACTATCTTCAAAATGCCGAGAACAATTAAGAATTTTTAAAATTGGACCAAGTGGCGGTTAAGCCAAAGCCCAACCATTGCTCTATATCGGTTAGGAAGACAAGGCAAAAGTATTGACCACCTCACCAGAAAATCAAGAGCTTCTACTGGCTGTTGAGAACTAGGGATGACTACAAACCGGGATGAGAATCGATAAGTTGGATCCAACGTGGAGATTTCCATATCCATGAAATGACCAACAAGCACTAGTAGCCTCGCGACTCTGAGTCTAACTTAAAGAATCATAAATAAAAAAAAGTGTTCGAGAGACAACACGAATTATCCCTTTCTTTTGTTTTATTTCCATTTCTGTAGGGTTTTGTGTTTTTAACCATTTTTTGCATGAAACTTGGAATGACTGCTCGTGACTTTTGATGCGACCATAGTTACGTTGTAACTCATCTCAGTGGTTACACCGTACCTACCCCTGCAGCAGAATTTCAAACGCATTACCAATTACGACGTAATACCATCTCAATGGTTACGCCGTAGCCACTCGCTGTAAAGCATATGCGGTTTTGCTACTTACGGACGTAACCTTCCTCTACTTTAATTCTTTCATTTAAAACACACGATAACCTTATTAGTATTTTAAATAAACTTTGTGGGTATGTTCCCTATAAACCCTCATGAGACTTCACTCGTCCATTTGGGATACCAAGTGGTTTAAAAGGCTTGTTGCATATCTTTGAATGCAACCGGGATTCCTACTGAAAGTGATTAGATTTGTTCTTATTTTTCATTTTTCTTTAGAATTATGCTTGTCGGTAGTGTGATTTCAGGTTGAAGTTCGTTCATGGATGCTTATCTGAAGGCACGCTCTTTTTCGTGAGCCTTCTTTCTTTTGGAGCAAATTTCGTGGAAGTTCTCGCTCTAATTCTACTTTTCTCTTCACCTTTATTTAAACGCTTAGTACAAAAGGGACTTTGCACAATTCAAGTGGGGGACGGGAGTAGAATTATCTCTTGAACTTTATTTTGCCCTCGTTTTTCTAGTTTATTTTGAAAAATTATGCCATTTTTAAATTTTGACATGTTTTTCTTAACCCAACTAGATTAGACCTTAGCCGAGCACATACAACCCTTGATATTATATGGTGAGATTAACCTTATCCGTTTCCAATATTTTACCCTAAATCCACCAAATTATGAGGTGTGCGTAGCTTGTAGACATTAGAACTTGGCATTTGCATCATTTCGAGACCATAGACGAGGTATGTTGAGTTAGCTCGATGTATTTGGACTTTTCAGTTTAGAAGGCAATATTATAGGATTATCACCCAAATAGCCTACCATTGTGTGTCTATCGGTTAGTCACCTCGACTTCTCGACCCCCATGTGAAACCTTTTGTTGCCTCGCCTTTAGTGCAAGATACCCCTAGATACACCCATCTGAGCCATTCCTATCATTGTGTTAACCCAATATATTGTGTCGATACACCTATACACCTTATCCTCCCATAGTATTTATTTGTGATTGGGAAGTCATCATTTGCCTAAGTTCAAGGTTCAAGTGGAAAGGTTCGGAAATCATACTTTCGTCGACGACATATTCTTGAAGAGCATTGAAGACCCCCCCGAATTCCCGTTGTTCATCTCAAGTGGGGGGGGGGGGTATTATGTTTAGTTGTTATTGTTATGTTGGAAAAAAAATGATTCGAAAAAAAAATTGTTATGTTATTTAGTTATTGTAAAGTGCAATGTTATAAGCACTATGTTATGATCTTTATAGATTTAGTATCGAGGAGGCCACCTCGGTCACATTCGAAGATTGGAGTTAATAATTATGCAAACAGTTGGAGAAAAGGTAGTGTGCCCATCATGACGTCCTCTAATGACACATCTACCTAGTATTTCATGGTCCGATTTCTTGACTTCAAAGCTTGAACTTTGGGCGGACGGTAAGTGGTGATGACTTGGTTATAGATTTAGACTAATTGCTTGATTTTTATTTTACACCATTTATATATCCCATGTCTTATCCTACCCTATAGTCATGAAGCGTGTCTAAGTGATGCAGCGAGCAATCTTTGGTGTCCTGGCCATGGATTTGGTCATGTATCATTGGTTTTGTCCACTTCGCCATGACATGTTAGTAATGATGAGTCACCCCTTAACCTTTGTCGTGTCTACCCATATTGCCTTCAAAAATTGTTTAGCCCGTAACTCTAGTGGTGGAGATTTGTGTAACCGCCAAGCTTGTGATAGAATACATGCTATGACTGTGCGATTGAGTATCACCACGAAAATTGAAAATTAAAATAGATGAGAGATTTAAGTGTTTCGTTCCCAATTAGGTGAGGTGTTGCTTTGTTTTATTCTAGCATAAGGGATTTGTAAACTTATATTTTTCAGGTAATGGGAGATATCTTTTAGGAATCTTCTATTAAGGTCTACTTGAGGGCAAGTAGAGTTCAAGTAGGGGATATTTGATAACATCAAATAGTCCTGAATATTAAGTGTCAATTTCCCCGATAATGCTTGTAATTTATATCATTTATATGGATTTACGCATGTTTTCCATTGTTTTCCATTTTCAGGTAAATTACGAGCATTGGAGCTAAAGAGATGCGGAATTGGAGATATATCAAAGGTTTATCATAGTATGCTGACTTTTAAGAGGTTACGGCGTAACTCATCTCTCATATTACGCCATAACTAAAGCGTGACTCGAAAAGCCAACTCATTAGAATTACGCTAACTCCCCTAAAGACTACGACGTAACTTATTAGGTCAAATGAGGTTCCACACCGTGTAACTACCGTAACTACTCCATCAACTCTGGCGTAACCAAGTAATATTGAAGATACGACGTAACCACTTATAAGGTTGTAACCAGCAGATCTAGTGAAAATTACGAAGAAATTGAAGATTATGGCGTAACTCTTATATTAGTTACGCCGTAACACAGATCTGGCCTATAAATACCCCACAATTTCCAGCATTTCAAATCATCCGATTCCACACACCACAACCAAAGAGCGTGGGAAGAAGCCAAAGGCAGGTCTAGAGGAGCATACGGAGCTATCTCCAAGGGAGAAATCACTCCCCTACGATAAGCATTAGTTCCGTATAATTATTTCTAAGTGTATGCATGCATAGTTTATTGGTAGCTACCCTTGTTTCGGTAGTTTTGAATGGAAGTAGAGGCTAGTTGCTTAGGAGATATGACCAACTGACCCTATGTGAGTAGAACGAGACGAGAAGGGTAAGATATGACCAACGACGACCCCTTTCTACTTGTGCATTGACCAACTGATCACCTACCGTTTGGATGAACTTAAAATTATGGGGTGAGTGTTGTTAATATAAATAAGCCATAAAAACGTTTATTTATTTTTTACGATCTTCTAATGTTTTGTGCGTACAAGCGTAAAATCATTTAACAAACAAACAAATAAAATCGTAAATAGTTTGATTCAATAGTTTTCTAACTCACTAACGTTTTCACATAAAACACTAAAACAAGTAGAAGTGATTTTATGATTTAGATACATATGTATAACAACTAGTGTTTACATATTGGGTTAACACATACTTAACTAAGTATATACTAAAATGGGTCAAAACAAGTTTATACTAAAATGGGTCAAAACAAGTTTATACCAAAATGGGTAAAAACAAGTATATACTAAATGGGTAAGAAACTAGCAAATGGTATTGACCCATAACCCATGGTTTTATCTAAACCACTTAACCAAGTTCAATGTATCTAGTATAAAACCCATGGATCAACCCGTAACCCATGACCCATGACCCATAACCAAAAATACCCATGGGTAAAAGGGAGCGTCCCACAGATCCCCAGTAATACACTGGACGGATCCCTTGTGGGAGGGATCCGTGGGATCCGGGGAACAGTGAAGAAAATCCTCTATAAATAGAGAGCCATTTCTTCCTTTCAACTTGCAATTCTCACACATACTTTCCCCAAGTATTGTTACTCTCTAACCACAGATCCAAGAGATCTCTCTATGTAGTTTGTTTTGTTTTGTGTGATTCTCTAGGTTCCTCTTAAAGGCGAGATCACCACTTCTTGATGTCGAGCAAGCTCAAGTCCATGAGTTGCCATACTTCGTCATCATCAAGATTACTGAGGTTCTCTTGTTGATAGTTCTTTCTTCCTCCATAGATCTGTTGTGTCAAAGGCATTAGTGAAGGATGCCGAAGGAATCAAGACGTAAGCATAAGTGAATGATGTTTAACGTTCGTGTGTCTAGAGCATGGGGAAAATGCTAAAGATGTTAAGACGAAGGCATTAGTGAAAGATGCCAAGCGTTGTGTCAAGAGGCATTAGTGAAGAATGCCAAGGTCGTATAATCGATGAGGTGCATCGTTATACTTATAGTAATAGGTGTGATCAAGGATGGTGATATCCTTGAATGTATTGTAATAAGGAGTGGGTCTCCTTTGGGTTTAGGTGTTGTGAAATATTGGGTAGTGGTTCCTCCATAGTAATGGAACTAGGTGCTTAGCCTAGTACCTAATAAAGGGTAGGCGACGTTGTGATAGGATTAGTTCTCCTTGGAGTGAAAGAACTCGGTGGTTAGCCTAGCACCATATAAAGGGAAGGCGACGTTGTGTAGGTGTGGTTCACCTTGGTGTGAAAGAACCCGGTGGTTAGCCTAGTACCGGAAAAAGAGTAGGCGACGTTGTGAAGGCTTCTCCGCCATAAGGAGTTGGTGTTGTGTAGTGATTACGAACTCTCGAGTAGGTGACTCGGGGAGTGGAGTAGGGGCAAGGAAGGTGTCCTTGTAGCCGAACCACTATAAATAATTGTGTCGTGGTGATGTGCTTCTTACTCTTTATCTTTCATTACACGTTTATATATCTATCTATCAACGTCTAGCATAAACAACCAAATAGATTGACATAAGTCGATCTAAATATTTAAAAGGAAGTTTTAAATTGGTAAAACTATTCAACCCCCTTTCTAGTTTTCCACAAGTGTTTAAGTTGCTAACGCCCGGGCACTCACTATTATAAATCTAGCATGTAGAGGTACTTAATGACTTGGCTTAGGGGACCAGGAACAACATGACTTATGAAGGGACCACGACTTCTCCAGTGGTGGCATCTTTGCTGATAGGTTAGGGTGAATTGACCAAATGTTGTCCTCTCGAATTTGACCCCACATGAAGTAATTGGAAGTAAGTAGACGTACATATTACTATCTAGGAGGATTAACTAGGTTAGCGCCACTCTCCTCTATTGATTTATCCTTCGCCTTTTATCTGCTTTTATATGCTTTAGTAGTTAATTAATTAATTCATTATCGAAATCATATTAAAAACTGTGACACCTAGACTTAGTAATAATCCAACACACATAGCTTTTGGGACGACCTCGGTTTTACCGAATAATACACTACACACACCGGTACACTGTCTTTTAGTGCATTAGGTAGACCATAGGTATACGAGACTATCTAAATATTAAAATCTGTCAGTAAACCTCATCAGAGTATGTTATTTAATGCTTGTGTTCTCACGATCAAGCCTTAAATTCATATCTAATCATTAGATTTTAATCCACATTTTGGGTCAAGTATTCATTTCAATGCATTATTTTTCTATTGTTTTGATTATTCCGCTGCGTACCATGTTTATTATCTTTGTTATTTATCCCTAGCTGAGCTTATAAACGATCTTATCAATTGGTATCAGATCGGGGAGCTCTTGATATAGGGATCTACAAGGTTTTTCGAAGAAAAAGGTAAAAATTTGAATTTGGAACAGTTTTCTTAATACTTCTGCAGCGCTGTTTTCAAACAGCGATAACTTTTTGTTGAACCGTTGGATCGGGCTAAAATTCGAACTGGAGCTTCTTGGTATATCTATCTTTAATCTCACTGAAGGATTGTTGATCTGAGCTCTCAATCAAAAGTTATAAGTTATCGAAGTCTGCTGCTGAAACTGAAAAAATTATGTAAAGTTACTACAGCACTTTTTTGTAACGATCATAACTTTTTCGTTAACCGTTGGATCGTAACAACATTTTAGGTGGACATTTTCTTTATGATAATCTAACTTTTCACTGGAGGGATTGTCGATTTGAGCTTTTATGTGAAAGATATATGCTGTCGAAGTTGGCTGCAAAGAGAGTTTTCAAAGTACTGCTATGAGTTTTCAAAGTACTGTTAGGGTTTATACAAAGTACGCTTCTTGGATGAAAGTACTGCTCTTGACGAAAGTACTGCTTAAAGTACTGCTCTAAGTTCATAGTACTGCTTGGAGGTTTCAAAGTACTGTTCGATGCAAAGTACTGCCACGACAGATGCAAAGTCCTGCCCGATGAGAAGTTTGTGATGAATTTTTGAGAGGACAAAATTGTTGTCCGAGATAATTTGTTTCCACTGCTAGTTTTGATCGATATCGGATAGAGCGTATGGTTTTCAATTTGAGGGGAAGTCGAGCATGACGATTGTTATAGATTTTTAGCGACACACACATGATATTGTTTCACACACACAAGGAGTTTGGTTTTTAGTTAATTTGTTCTTAAAAGGATTTAAAAAGCTCGGTTTGGAGATTTATTGAAGAATTGATTACGAAGAAGATTGATTATCATTTATTTGATGTTTTAGTTGAGTTACACAGGTTTGTGCTCGTATCATATCTCAAAGTGGGTGTTACACTTTGGAGATAACTTGTTCGTGCTTCAATGATTATGACAACGAATTGACGAATAGTAGATTAAGGTTTTCGTCAAGAGATTGTGCTCTCCCTATACATAGGTTGTATACGTTCGATGTCATCTATAGTGTAAGACATAAGACACAAGTTTAGGTTATTCTACTTCTTTATCAAGTTCGTTATATTTGGTTTTCTTCACAAGTGATCATTACAAGGAGCTTACAGATTTGAAGAATTATTTGATGTTCATGCATCACTCAAGGGGAAGTGTTTAATTTTACCTCTTGTTGATCATTATTACTATCGCTAGTTGGAGTTTTCTACTGCTTTGGATTCATTTTAGTAAGCATTTTGGTGTTCTTCATGGAGGGCAATTCGAAACATTGGACGACTTAGATTGGAAGTATGATATTGGTTCGTAGTGGTCAAGATTATTATTTGCATACGTTCCCTATTTGGATAATAACAAAAACGGGAAGAGATGTTTGAGTGGCATGGCATGGATTAAGGGGAAGATAAAGGAAGACATACTTGTTTCATTCATGGTGAGATCCCTGATCTCAATTTCTCTACTTCGTCTAGGGAAGTTCATTCACGAAAGGTTTTGTCATTATCAACTAGGGGAAGATTGTTGGGAATTATATGTTTGCGTTGATAAGACAAAAAGAATGAAACAAGAGGGACTTAATACGATAAGAAAGAAACCTACAAAAAGATGGAAGGACTTGCTTGAAAAAGAAGTTTTATTAATTAGTCCTTTGTGGTATTTTGTAAACCCTAATCCTCTAGTATATAAAGAGGACATGGGGTGTATGTTTTTATGAATATACAAGTCTTCCAGGATGTAGTCGACTTAAAGGTGTGTGTGTGTCCTAGGCTTATAGTCTTGTAAACGCCTAGGTTATTAGTTTAGTTAGTAGACGTGTTCCTATAAACGTCTATAGTTAGTTAGTTAGTTTATGATGATGAAAACCTTGTTCAATAACAAAGAATTGATTAGTTTATTCCGTTGTGCATGTTATTAGTCTTTGTTATTGATTCCCCTAGAGCTTATAAACGATCTTATCAAGTAGGATTCCCAAATTGCTTGCATATTCATCTCAACTTCACAAACAAACACCACCATGTCATCCAAAAGATCTTCCAATTTAGATGAATCACCTAGTGCAAACAATCACTTTCAAGAAATCCAAAATCCTCCCACCTTCCAAAATACCACAATCAAAATCTAGGAAATCCGCACGGATTAGCATCCGACCATGTTGTTTAGCAAAACCATCATCGAATGGTTCATCACCAACCACTACTTCACCACAAGATGCTTCCATTATAGCACCTCCTTCATCACCAACAAGTTCACCAACTTCATCACCCATCAACTCACCACTTAAAGTCACTCTTTTGGAACTCCTTAAGACTCCAACAAGATCTCAACAACCAAAACAAAAAGAAATAGTCTTTTTAACACCTCCCACCTCTCCAAAAACAATTTTCAAAGACCTTGAAACCTCACCACCCTTAGCTCCCATTTTGCTACAAGAACATCTAGGTTCTTTTCCACCACCACTTCCAAATATTCTGGACTTTGATCCGCTTTTTCCAACTTTTCCACCACAACTTCCGCATCTCACAAATCAAAGTCACCCGGAAAACTTCCGCACTCATTACGTACATCACTTACATTGTGAACATTGCCAATCCACTAGGGATATTGCAATAATAATTAGGTAAGAAATGCGAGTTGTACTTAACCTCATTCTTGATCGCATCCACACCATTACTCATCCAAACCTCCATCCATAACCTTATGCAAGCATGGAAGGAATCATTATTACTATTTTTATTTTTAGTATTTTGTTTTAGTCATTTTTAAGAACAAGTCTTGTTCTTACTTTTACATGCTTGTATGTGGCATAAATACCACTACATTTTGTTGTTTTATTACAAGGCCTTGTTTACATACCTTGGTTCCCAATCTTGATTCTTGTCAATCACAAGATTATTTATGCATGTTACTACTAACCCTTTCTTTGTAGGATTTTTTTTCTCACTTGACGCCCCAATCTAGAGGGAGCTACCGTCAAGGGGGAGTAAGCGATACGTGGACTATTTTTCCATCTTTTATTTCTTCGATGGGTTAACTTTTTGTTTCGACAAAAAGGGTGAGAAGAAGTAAAACTTAGAATTTCAAAACATACATCTAATCTTAAGTTTTACTCATTATAACATTATGTTTTGTCATCAACAAAAAGGGGGAGATTGTTAATACAAATAAATCGTAAAAACGTTTATTAATATTTAGCGATCTCTTTGTGTTTTGTTGATAACAAATATAATGTTATCATAAGTAAAATTATAAATATACATGTTATTTTTGTAAAGCATTTACATATAGTCATTTAATACAAATTGTTGCAATAAATCATTTGTTGTAATAGTTTATTAGGATGGGTAAAAATCTCTACCCATGGAGCATATCCATTTAACTAGATGCATTGCATCTATTAGATACATTGTATCTAATAAAAGACCCATGGACCAACCCATAACCCATGACCAAAAAAACCATGGGCAAAGAGGAGCGTCCCACGGATCCTTGACATTACACTAGACGGATCCCTTAAGGGAGGGATCCGTGGAATAGTGGCAAGATTTTGCCTATAAATAGAGAGCCATTTCTTCATTTCTCTTCACCC
The DNA here is from genome assembly GCA_910596185.1 of Chrysanthemum makinoi. Classification (NCBI taxonomy): domain Eukaryota; kingdom Viridiplantae; phylum Streptophyta; class Magnoliopsida; order Asterales; family Asteraceae; genus Chrysanthemum; species Chrysanthemum makinoi. The sequence goes on along the minus strand of OU343221.1, from coordinate 37,042,695 downwards.
CTCTTCTTACTAATTCTCTCATATACTCTTACTCTCTTCACAAAAGATCACTTGATCTAGAGAGTTGTTATTCTTTCTTCTATTGTGATTCTCATATAGGTCATTCTCTAAGGCGAGATCACGAGCTTACTACAAGTCATCCAAGCAAGGGGTCCTTGATTGATTTGTTCCTTCACAAGATTTCTGTAGCAAAGATATTGTACTTGATATTTCACATAGTTGTTGTGTAATAGTCGTGTTGGTTTGGTCCTCCGTGTTACGGACTCGGTATTTAGCTTTGTACCGGAAAAAGGTGTAAGCAACGTTGTGAAGGCTTCTCCGCCAAGTTGAAGGAGTTTGTTGACATAGTGCTTGAACTCTCGAGTAGGTGACTCGGGAAGTGGAGTAGGGCAAGGAAGGTGTCCTTGTAGCCGAACCACTATAATCGGTTGTGTCATTTCTATCCCTTGCTTTACTTTATTTACTTTCATTATACTTAGATCTATACTTTATCTTCATCCATACAATTTCACATAACATCGAATCTAAAGTTTTTAGAAACTAACTTAAAATCGGTAAAACTATTCAACCCCCCACCCTCTTCTAGTTTTCCACAACTTCTAATTATCACATAATCATATAATGATTATATGATAATTAACTCCATCAAATTATTAACTTAAACCAAAAATACTCGTCTCATAATTTCTATAACCTTTAATTAGCTTCAAAACACCATTTACTCATTTTCCCCAATTTGGATACATTGACCCTAACTTATAATCTCACCAATTACCTTAAAAGAAAGGATTACTTACTTGTAGGAATGATCAATACAAACTTATTACTTGATTGGAGCACTAATCCACCTTGAAATTATTATGATAATGATCTTGGTTCTTCCATCTCTTTTCCCTAAACCGTACCACGCACACTCACAATATTCTAGAATGTGTAGAATGCAGTAGAAGATAATTATTAGTAGTATAGTTTGCCTAATTGGCACGTTAGGTCTCTTAAGTTCCTTTCTATATTAGCCACAATAACTTTATTACTAGTTTGATATTTGACAATATTAGTCCTTTGTGTTCATTTTCCTTATAATTGTGACACATCATACTTTCTATAACCATTTACATAACATTTAATACCTTAGGTTTGATTATCGGGTTGACTAAGCAATCCCATAAGTCCTTAGAATTTATAAAAGTTATAATCAACTATTCATATGGCATTCTTGTAACAAAACGCTTAAGCCCGGTTTCAGGGTGTTATAACCGTAGTACCATCACTTTTGACAAGTGACATGGTAGGAAAATGATCAATACAAATTAACTTATAGTTGGATTATCCTTGATCTCTTTTAGTGTTTAAAAAACTAAAAAAGAAACAAACATTACCGAAACCCAAATTCTATGATAAATCTAGAAGAATAAGCTTACTGATTATGAATATGCTATAGAGTATGATTCATACCAACCTTATTTTGAAGCAAATATTAGATAAGTCTTATGATTCACTAATAAAGATTAAAAATCTTAAGGAAAGAAAAATATATCATAAATGGGTTTTGCTAAACACTGCCCACTAAGCAATGCTTAAGGCCCATTAAACAATTTGTTCTTTTCATATTTAAAGTAATTATGCATTTAATGCACAATGAATGAACATAAAAATTAACTTAATAATATGTCATTTTTATTTTACAAAGTCCAAATTTACTTATATATTTATATTAAACATTGCATAATGAACATTGTTTAGCAAAACCCTAAACAAATAGTAAACTTGTTTCTAATTTAATTCTTTACATATCAAATGAAATACGGATTTAATGCCATCCTTTAAATGTAGTTAATGGCTCAAAATAAGTGTATATTTATTGGAGTATCAATTATAAAAAGTTAGTGCTCAATATGTTTTAAAATGGTGTTTACAAATAAAAAATGAAGAAATTATGATATGTGTAATTAATATTTTTTTTATTGATAAAAAATCATTTTAACCCTTATAATTAATATAAAAACTATAAATGAGTTATTAATACAAGTTTTGATTAAAATGACACAATAGAAAAACCCGTCAAAACTAATGTTCATAGATAAAAACTGAACAATTATTTTGAGTCGAACATAAATAGTAAAGTGAAACTTTTTATGAGAAGGAGTGAGTATTTAATTAGTACTCCTTTTGTCCCATATTAATTGTCCTATTTGACTTTTCAAAGTGTTTCGTTTCTAACTTTGACCTTAACTATATCTTTTTGTGTTATATAATACTTGATGCAAAATATATAAATAGATCAAGTTTTAAATGTATTTTTCTTTGGTATAATTTTCATCAAGTGTTATATAGGGTGAATTGCATATATATCCTTCCAAAAAGTTAAAATTGCGTATATATCCAACATCAACTCATAATTACGTATATATCCTTCTAAAACCTTAAATATGGCATATATATCCAATTTATTATATATATATATATATATATATATATATATATATATATATATATATATATATGGAATATATTAGCTATAATTTATTGTAGCTAATTAGTTACAATTTTGCTAAAAACTGTGAGTCCCTGTTTATTTTTGTGGGTCCCTGATTCTTTTTTGTGGGTCCCTGATTTATTGTTTGTGTATTTTGTGAAGGATTGTAGCTAATTGGCTACAAAAATTATAGCCAAGTTATCCCCTATATATATATATATATAGGGAAGGGATCCAGTAAGAAGAAAAACTAAAATGAGAAGAATAAGAAGGATTTCTAGCCACACATTTCAAATAGGGAGGAGAATTTCAAGGGGAGATGCATCCATTTTTGTAGATGCATCTAAAATGATGGTTGTAGTTTCTTCTTATCATTCTTATTTTAAGTTTTCTTCTTATTTGATCCTAACTCTATATATATATATATATATATATATATATATATATATATATATTTAAAACTCAAAAATACATAAAAGCAATGAATTAAATACCAAATGCCCATTGTACCCATGTATAGCAACCAACTGCATAGTAACCAATACTCTTAAAACACATAAATTAATCAAATATCGATATATAAATATGGGAAAAGTTTTAAAATTATAACGCATCTTTACCAAAAACTCATTATGCTCTCTTCTACTTATTTTGTCATTATACATACCGTTATTTTATTCGTTTATTTTATGTCCTTTATTCGTTGTAAATGCGTCGATTTTATCATTTTCATTTTAATGTGTCCAGAGTATAAAACAGGATAAAAATGGATAAAACCGTTTTGGCATGGATAATAAAAGCGGTTTTAACTGCTTTATCCGGACGATTAAAATAAAACGGATAAAACGGACGATTTACTAAAACGGATAAAAATCCAGAAAATAACCGAATAAAATGAAAACGGTTATGTATAATGATATCGACTGGAAACAACATTAAGTATAATGACAATAAAAAAAGTTGAGAAAGCACAATGAGTTATTTTGATAAAGTACATTAAGCATTTATAGCTTTTTTCCTATAAATATGAGCTCAATCCTTGAAGGTTATCTGTTAGGAAAGGTTGGTTGTTAATTCTTGGATATACGAATGCCCAAAGTTATTGTAAAATGACACTAATCCACATAAAAGTTGCTCTCTATCGATGTTTTGGCAGCGACCACAACACTTTATAGTTTATACAACAACAAAACATCTAAAACCTGACCAACATCTATATTAGTACTATCACAATCCAATTCTTATTAGTTAATTCAAAATGTGTTCAACTACGTCGGAGAGTTGCTCCGGTAATGGTGACGACGGATGAGTTAATGGTGGTTGCCGCTTAACAGAGTTAGAAAATGAGAAAGAGAATATTCCATTAGCATAATTAAGACCACGGAGTTTAACGAAAGATGGGATGTCCTATGAAAAAATCTACATTGTAAGATGTTACTGTATGAACTTCCAATTATACTAATAAAAACTGCTACTTTTGATTATACTTTCTAGAACAAGGGTAGAATAGGCATTTTATGTTTAAAATCTAATTATCATGTATTTTTGGGTTTAAAAAATGTATAAAATAATTAACTGGATATATATGACATATTTAAAGTTTTAGAAGGATATATACGCAATTTTAAACCTTTGCAAGGATATATATGCAATTCCCCCTATTATATAATACACACAAAAATATTTAAGGTCAAATTTGTCAAAGAAAAACTGTAAAAGTTAAAATAAGACAATTAATATGGGACGGATTCTAGTCTTTTACTTTTTACTTCAACCTATAAATATATAAAGTTTTTCCTTAATATTAATTACCACATATTTTGCTTTATGAATTTTTACCATTTTCAACTTTGTACATTGTATTGTTAGTATGATGATAGAGAGCATATCATTTGTTATACCAACAGTCACAAGTTTATTATAGTTTTTGTATTTCTAAAGAGGAATTTACATGAATATTGACAATAACAAAACTATCCCGGCATAACGCGCGAACACCTGAAAGCCTTGTTTGTATTAATCATGGGTATACTCAACACTTGTTAAGTTGTGATCAAATGAAAAATAAAATCGTATTAAATGCAAAATCATATTTATAGTAATTGTAAATTTGTAAGCTTAATTAATATTTATTAAATGCATTTATTTTAAAGGAAACCTTGAGTGCATTAAGTTGTAAGGAATCCGCGGAGCCACTTGGTGCAACAAAAAGTATCAATACTCAATATCCACATTCCACGAGGTTCTCGTAAGTTTTTCCGATGACCAAATAAAGGAAACGAGAAATCATGCTTTTATTTTTATTGTTCCCCATGGTTCTACGGTTCCTCAGCTCACAAGTTATATTACGTACACCAAAAGTCCAATTTCGAAAGCCTTAAAAAGCGGTCTAAAACGTCCATTTTTTTTGTATACTTGGCTTAATTTTCTCTTCACGCAACGTCTTAGAAAAACTCGTTTTACTGTTTTACTCTTATATAGTCTTCTAGGCGAAGGCAATGCGAGTAATTTTCTTTTCTATTCAATAACCCGTCCTTTCAGGTATGCAAGGCGTATGTGCAACTCATGCTATATTATGTTATTCCCTTTGGTCCTGCAAGTTAATTTTGAACCATGAACGTCACCCAGATGTGTTTACATGCTTCCAAATGGGTTTGAATTAAGCACATTAAATGGGTTTGAACTACTAACCTCTTTAGTAGGCTCCACACCATTCTTCTTACTAGAGTTGGCTGTGGGCTTTTTTGAAACGGGTTTATACTCTTTTGTAGGTTTAAAACATACTTTCGGACCAACTGGAACACATTTAAAAGCCTGACTAGGCTTCTTCAAGCTCTTCGTCACACCCAAACCATGATTTTTGGGACATTCCTCATGAATATGACCAAAAACCTTACAAAGACGCACATCTAGGGGGTTTCCAATCATATTTAACACGAACAATACACGTATAAAGCCCCTCCCCAAAAAGTTTAGGCATAGCCACCACAATAGTATCTTTTAGCTCGACAACAACTCGAACTTCAATCATTGATCTAGCATGGCTTGACCTACCCCTGATTAGATCCACATGTCAGATGTGTAAGAATCAAGCATCAAAGAAGTACCTAGCTTAGTAGTAACATCACTTAGACCATCCTCACTAAATGCGCATTACGGGGACACCATGGAGTTTAACCCAAACCGGAACATTACTCACATCTTCTTTTAGTAAGTTCACATCCAAATCCCACTTTTTCAGAGTAAGTGGATTATTACGAATAAACCATGGACCACTTTCAAGCATTGTATCTAAACCATACATAGAGCTAAACCGGAATTAGCATATCCCGCTAGACGAGTTAAGCATTGATTTTACCAGTCCATATTTACTCTAAGTGTTCCTAACATAGTTAGCAACAACAGGGTAAGCCACACGCTAACCCAAAAAGAATCCATACATCGTATTAGCAAACCGTGCACTAATATCTCTAATAGATTCCACCAGAACAACCGCATCAACCCCGTTTCCCCCGGAGTAAATAAGGTGCGAAAATTCATATCATTCTTACTCAGATCAATAGTAAATAAATTAGCATAAAAAGTACCTAGTTTTGGGTTAACATTTAGGGCTAGTCTTTGCCCCACATTCACATCTTCAGTATTCACTATAGCATCCACATATTCTTCCACAACAGACGAGGATACTACGAACGTATCCTCTACAGCCTTTGTAGAAGGTACAACACCACTTTTCTACTTAACACCTCTCCCACCCCCACCCCCTGTTTGGCTCAAAAAACCTCGCTCTATCCCCAAAAAACCCACGAACAATATATCAAAAACCAACAAAGAACCCCCGAACACAAACGCATAACAATGATTAGCAGAAAAAAATTAATAGAAACCCTAAAAAGTAAAGAATTCAAAACGATCGAGCCAATCCACTAACCAACCTCCATTATGATAGATAGATCATTTAGGCACAATAGTGGTATAAATAAAACAAAGAATAATTCTTTTAGGAACGAATTCGGTTTTGCATGCAATTTAACTAACAACGATTATGGCAATTAAGGAATATGTATTCAATATAACCCTAAAAAACGATAAAACAATTAGCACTACTAACCGACCCACGATTGAACCAAAAATTAATAAACTAACTTGAGGATCTTAGTTGAGAACAATTAAAGAAGCAATATGTAATTTTGATTCCAATACAAGATGCTATGGAAAAAAGTAAAGGACCCCTAAGTAATGGTTTTGGTGTAATGGGTCATTTCTTGCAATGAGTCATTAAATTCTCTAAATATAAACAAACAATATTTTTTTCATTACATCGTAATAATATTTTCCATTTCGACTTTGATTACGACATACCAAACATTAAGCTAATCTTTGCAACTACTTTTTTTTTTCAAGATTATCCTCACCCATCCTATAAATAGAGGTTGTCATTTCTATACTTAACACATAAACATGGCTAAAGATAACAATGACGATCAAGATCCACCCAACATACTTAAGGCTCCATACAACAACATGATCATTGTTCATTCGTTGTTCTGTTTTTGAGGTACTAATTACTCTTAATATAATTTCTTTCATAAATAAAAACCAATGGTTTGTTTGTTTTTGTTGTTATGACAAATCTTATTTTTTTAGAAGTATTTTCTAATAGAGGTTTGGGCAACAGGTTGGACAAGAGGATTAGCTTTGCCTTTGTAATTGTTATCATATATGATGACATGCACAGTCCATCTTCTAATCAGCAAGCAACAACGTGGAGAGGAAAAAATTATTAAGAAAATTTCTTGAAAAAGTATTATTATCGCTAATGAGATATGATGATAAGTGGCATCAAAGGCTTCACAAGTCAAAGTCCACCCCAATGGATAGGACAATACTGTTAAGAAAATTCAACTTTTGTTTCCTCGAATAACATAACTGAAAAAGGCAATTTATATAGTGTTATTATTTTGTATATAGTATCTACATTTTTTTGAAATTTGATGATTATTGATTTATTGGTAATTGATTTTCTATTTTTTTAAAGCATACACTTTACCAAGATCAGGGATAATCAAATACTTTAAATCATGGCAACATGAATCTACTGAAATGAATTGATATAAGGACTCCACAAGAACTGAAATCATGGCTAACAAAATTTGCTCACCATTGAAAGCCATGCATAGTGTTGTTATACCACCCGCTTTTTTAATTGATTATAATCATCAAACAAATGGATGTTATGTTACAACCTCAATCTTTATGAATAATAACGGTTCAGTATTTCAGTTATTTTAAAGAGCCGCCATAACTAAACTACACGTTAAATGATTTATAACTAATCAATTAATCACGAGATATAACATCATTACAATAAATCAGAAGACGTAGCGTCACTATAATGGGGCCATATTTACGCAATTCTATGTGACTAATCAATTAGAAGACGTAGCGTCATTAAAATGAGGCCGCACTTACTTTTTCACCTCGATGTTGCATATGGAAAAAACATTTTAGTCATCGATAGAACATGCAAAACTTTATTACTCAAGCAACTAATTGAACATAGTCAGGTGATAAACATTTGGATTTTGATTCCAACATCATTATAACCGAAATTGTTTAAGAGATTTGATTTTTTCATCAAATTCGGTTATAAAGCTTTTTATTAGAGATACAATAATAGTTATGTTATGTATATGTTTTGGTAACACTATACTACTGTCAAAATATGTTCATGTGTCATCGTGGAGTGTTGTATTATTATTTAAGATTGTTGTATCAAGCTATTTACGGTTTTTAATCTTTGCTCCAATCTTTCCTTAAGTCTGCTATATTTTTATGCTTCTCACTAACTACCGTCACTTTTGACTAGTGACATGGTAAAAAAGTGATCGGTACATGATTAACGCCTAGTCAGATATCCTTGATTTCTTTTGGTGATTATAAAAAGAAACAACATTACCGAAACCAATATTCTAAATAAAGCTAGGAAAATAAGCTTACTGATTATTTGCATGCTATAAAGTAAGATTCATATAAACCTTAGAGCACAAGGTATGGGGTGTCATTGGTGAGCCATTGGTGAGCCGTTGGTGTGTCACCCTTACCGGCCAACATGCCAAACTTGTGCCAAATGCACTCTTTTGTGTTTTGAGCCACTCCACTAGCTGAAGCCAAATGCACTTTTTGTGTGTGTGTGTTTTTTATTGTGAGTGAGAAGTATATTTGGTGGGGTATTTTGCGAGACCTACAGGTGATGTTAGTGGTGTGTTATGAGGGAGGGTTGTTTGAGTTATTGGTGTGTTATTGGGAGGTGTATGATGTGTCACTGATGTGGCATACCAATAACGTGTTATTGGGTGCTTGCATACCTTGTGCTCTTATTTTGAAGCAAATGTTAGATGGTATTTGCTAAACAATACTCACTGGGCAATGTTTAATGCATATTAAATAATTTGTTCTTTCCATATTTAAAGTAATTATGTATTTAATAAGTACACAATAAATAAACATAAAAATTAACTTAAATATATGTCATTTTTAATTTAACAAAGTCCAAGTTTTCTTGTATATTTATATATTGTTGCCTTAAGCATTGCCCAATGAGCATTGTTTAGAAAAATCCTATATTAGATAAGTCTTTTGACACCAATAAAAATTAAAAAAAATTAAGTAACAAAAAACATATCATAAATAGTAAACTTGTTTATAATTTAATGCCTTAGATATCAAACGAAATATAGATTTAATGCCATCATTTATATGCAATTAATGGTTGATTGTTATTTTTTTTTCCAACATTACCCTAACCCTTCCTATAAATAGAGGTTGCCATTTCAATACTTTACCACATAAACATGGCTAAAGATGAGGATGATGATCAAGATCCACCAATAATACTTAAAGCTCCATACAACAACATGATCATTGTTCATAGTATTCCAGCCCGTTGTTCCGTCTTTAACTGTACTAATTACTTCTAATACAATTTATTTAATAAAAATAAACCAAGGGTTTGTTTGTTTTTGTTGTTCTGACAAATCATTTTTTTCAGGAGTATTTCCTAACAGAGGTTTGGGCTACAGGTTGGACAAAAGGATAGCTTTGCCTTTGTAATTGCTATCATACATGTTGACATGTACAGTTCATCTTCTAATCAGCAAGCAACAACGTGGAGAGGAAAATATTGTTAAGAAAATTTCTTGAAAAAGTATTATTATCGCATATGAAATATAATGATAAGTGGCATCAAAGGCTTCACAAGTGAAAGCACGCCGCAATGGAAATAGCATTTTGCAATTTATATATTGTTATTATTTTGTATATGTTATCATTGAAATTTGATGATCATTGGTAATTGATTTATTATTATTTTTTTTTTATTTTTATTTTTAAATATACACTTTACCAAGATGAGGGATTATCAAATACATTAAATCATAGAAACATGAATGTACAAAATGAATTGATATAAGGACTCTACAAGAAAAATCAAATAGATCTAAAAAATTTGCTCACCATCAAAAGCCATGCATAGTGTTGTTATACCACCTGCTTTGTTAATTGATTATAATCATCAAACAAATTGACGTTGTGTTACGATCTCAATTTATATGAATATCAACGGTTCATTTGTAGCTATTTTAAAGATCCGTCATAATTAAATTACACGTTAAAGGATTTATAGCTAATTAATTAATCAGGAGATACAACATCGTTACAATAAATCAGAAGACGCATCGTCATTTAAATGGGGCCATATTTACGCAATTCTATGTGACTAAGCAATCAGAAGATGTAACGTTGTTAAGATGAGGCCGCACTTACTTTTGTCACCTCGAAGTTGCATAAGGAAAAACATTTTTGTCATCAATAGGACAAGCAAAAGCTTATTACTCAAGCAACTAACTGAACATAGTCAGATGATAATTTTGGATTTTGATTCCAATATTATTATAACCGGCATTGATTAAAGGAGTTGCATCTTATCATCAAATTCTGTTAAAGATTTTTTTTAGAGATACAATAATGTTATGTTATGTATATGTTTTGGTAATAATATAACAACCGTCTGAATATACTCATGTGTCATCGTGAGGTGTTGTATTGTTGTACGAGGTTGTTGTATCAAGCTATTTAAGGTTTTTAACTTTTGCTTTGGTCTTTCCTAGAAAAAGTATTATTTTGCTTTTATATAGTGTTATTATTTTGTATATGGTATCTACATTTTTTTGAAATTTGATGATTATTGGTAATTGATTTTCTATTTTTTTAAAACATACACTTTACCAAGATCACGGATTATCAAATACTTTAAATCATGGCAACATGAATCTACTGAAATGAATTGATATAAGGACTCCACAAGAAAAATCAAGTAGAGCTAACAAAATTTGATCACCATTGAAAGCCATGCATAGTGTTGTTATACCACTCGCTTTGTTAATTGATTATAATCATCAAGCAAATGGATGTTATGTTACAATCTCAATCTTTATGAATAATAACGGTTCACTTTCAGTTATTTTAAAGAGCCGCCATAACTAAACTACACGTTAAATGATTTATAACTAATCAATTAATCAGGAGACATAACATCATTACAATAAATTAGAAGACGTAGTGTCACTATAATGGGGCCATATTTAAGGAATTCTATGTGACTAATCAATTAGAAGACGTAGCGTCATTAAAATGAGGCCGCACTTACTTTTTCCCCTCGATGTTGCATATGGAAAAAACATTTTAGTCATCGATAGAACATGCAAAACTTTATTAATCAAGCAACTAATTGAACATAGTTAGATGATAAACTTTTGGATTTTGATTCCAACATCATTATAACCGAAATTGCTTAAGAGATTTGATTTTTTCATCAAATTCGGTTATAAAGCTTTTTATTAGAGATACAATAATAGTTATGTTATGTATATGTTTTGGTAATACTATACTACTGTCAAAATATGTTCATGTGTCATCGTGGAGTGTTGTATTATTATGCGAGATTGTTGTATCAAGCTATTTACGGTTTTTAATCTTTGCTCCAATCTTTCCTTAAGTCTGCTATATTTTTATGCTTCTCACTAACTACTGTCACTTTTGACTAGAGACATGGTAAAAAAGTGATCGGTACAGATTAACGTGTAGCTGTATTATCCTTGATTTCTTTTGGTGATTATAAAAAGAAACAACATTACCGAAACCAATATTCTAAATAAAGCTAGGGAAATAAGCTTACTGATTATTTACATGCTATAAAGTAAGATTCATATCAACCTTATTTTGAAGCAAATGTTAGATGGTATTTGCTAAAAAATACTCACTGGGCAATGTTTAATGCATATTAAATAATTTGTTCTTTCCATATTTAAAGTAATTATGTATTTAATAAGTACACAATAAATAAACATAAAAATTAACTTAAATATATGTCATTTTTAATTTAACAAAGTCCAAGTTTTCTTTTATATTTATATATTGTTGCCTTAAGCATTGCCCAATGAGCATTGTTTAGAAAAATCCTATATTAGATAAGTCTTTTGACACTAATAAAAATTAAAAAAAATTAAGTAACAAAAAACATATCATAAATAGTAAACTTGTTTCTAATTTAATGCCTTAGATATCAAAAGAAATATAGATTTAATGCCATCATTTATATTCAATTAATGGATCATTTATATTCAATTAATGGTTGATTGTTATTTTTTTTTTCCAACATTACCCTAACCCTTCCTATAAATAGAGGTTGTCATTTCAATACTTTACCACATAAACATGGCTAAAGATGAGGATGATGATCAAGATCCACCAATAATACTTAAAGCTCCATACAACAACATGATCATTGTTCATAGTATTCCAGCCCGTTGTTCCGTCTTTAACTGTACTAATTACTTTTAATACAGTTTATTTAATAAAAATAAACCAATGGTTTGTTTGTTTTTGCTGTTCTGACAAATCATTTTTTTCAGGAGTATCTCCTAACAGAGGTTTGGGCTACAGGTTGGACAAAAGGATAGCTTTGCCTTTGTAATTGCTATCATACATGTTGACATGTACGGTTCATCTTCTAATCAGCAAGCAACAACGTGGAGAGGAAAAAATTGTTAAGAAAATTTCTTGAAAAAGTATTATTATCGCATATGAAATATAATGATAAGTGGCATCAAAGGCTTCACAAGTGAAAGCACGCCGCAATGGAAATAGCATTTTGCAATTTATATATTGTTATTATTTTTTGTATGTTATCATTGGAATTTGATGATCATTGGTAATTGATTTTTTTTTTTATTTTTTTTAAATATACACTTTACCAAGACCAGGGATTATCAAATACATTAAATCATAGAAACATGAATGCAAAAAAATGAATTGATATAAGGACTCTACAAGAAAAATCAAATAGATCTAAAAAATTTGCTCACCATTGAAAGCCATGTTATACCACCTGCTTTGTTAATTGATTATAATCATCAAGCAAATTGACGTTGTGTTACGATTTCAATTTATATGAATAACAACGGTTCATTTGTAGCTATTTTAAAGATTCGTCATAATTAAATTACACGTTAAAGGATTTATAGCTAATTAATTAACCAGGAGATACAACATCGTTACAATAAATCAGAAGACGCATCGTCATTTAAATGGGGCCATATTTACGCAATTTTACGTGACTAACCAATCAGAAGATGTAACGTTGTTAAGATGAGGCCGCACTTACTTTTGTCACCTCGAAGTTGCATAAGGAAAAACATTTTTGTCATCAATAGGACAAGCAAAAGCTTATTACTCAAGCAACTAATTGAGGAAAAGTGATGTATTCGATTATATTCGTTTGTACTCCGTTTCTTGGCCTAAGCATAGAGGTAGTTTATCTTGTAGTTGGAATGCTTGGCTCAATTCGCCTTTGTAATTTCTAGCACCTTGCTAGTTTTTTATAAAATTTGCCGTCGTTCAAAAAAAATAATTGAACATAATCAGATGATAATTTTGAATTTGATTCCAATATTATTATACCCGGCATTGATTAAAGGAGTTGCATCTAATCATCAAATTTTGTTATGAAGATTTTTATTAGAGATACAATAATGTTATGTTATGTATATGTTTTGGTAATAATATAACCACTGTCTGGATATACTCATGTGTCATCGTGAGGTGTTGTATTATTATACGAGGTTGTTGTATTAAGCTATTTAAGGTTTTTAACTTTTGCTTTGGTCTTTCCTTGAAAAAGTATTATTTTGCTTTTATATAGTGTTATTATTTTGTATATGGTATCTACATTTTTTTGAAATTTGATGATTATTGGTAATTGATTTTCTATTTTTTTAAAACATACACTTTACCAAGATCACGGATTATCAAATACTTTAAATCATGGCAACATGAATCTACTGAAATGAATTGATATAAGGACTCCACAAGAAAAATCAAGTAGAGCTAACAAAATTTGCTCACCATTGAAAGCCATGCATAGTGTTGTTATACCACTCGCTTTGTTAATTGATTATAATCATCAAGCAAATGGATGTTATGTTACAATCTCAATCTTTATGAATAATAATGGTTCAGTTTCAGTTATTTTAAATAGCCGCCATAACTAAACTACACGTTAAATGATTTATAACTAATCAATTAATCAGGAGATATAACATCATTACAATAAATCAGAAGACATAGTATCACTATAATGGGGCCATATTTAAGCAATTTCTATGTGACTAATCAATTAGAAGACGTAGCGTCATTAAAATGAGGCCGCACTTACTTTTTCCCCTTGATGTTGCATATGGAAAAAACATTTTAGTCATCGATAGAACATGCAAAACTTTATTAATCAAGCAACTAATTGAACATAGTTAGATGATAAACTTTTGGATTTTGATTCCAACATCATTATAACCGAAATTGCTTAAGAGATTTGATTTTTTCATCAAATTCGGTTATAAAGCTTTTTATTAGAGGTACAATAATAGTTATGTTATGTATATGTTTTGGTAATACTATACTACTGTCAAAATATGTTCATGTGTCGTCGTGGAGTGTTGTATTATTATGCGAGATTGTTGTATCAAGCTATTTACGGTTTTTAATCTTTGCTTCAATCTTTCCTTAAGTCTGCTATATTTTTATGCTTCTCACTAACTACTGTCACTTTTGACTAGTGACATGGTAAAAAAGTGATCGGTACAGATTAACGTGTAGCTGTATTATCCTTGATTTCTTTTGGTAATTATAAAAAGAAACAACATTACCGAAACCAATATTCTAAATAAAGTTAGGAAAATAAGCTTACTGATTATTTACATGCTATAAAGTAAGATTCATATCAACCTTATTTTGAAGCAAATGTTAGATGGTATTTGCTAAAAAATACTCACTGGGCAATGTTTAATGCATATTAAATAATTTGTTCTTTCCATATTTAAAGTAATTATGTATTTAATAAGTACACAATAAATAAACATAAAAATTAACTTAAATATATGTCATTTTTAATTTAACAAAGTCCAAGTTTTCTTTTATATTTATATATTGTTGCCTTAAGCATTGCCCAATGAGCATTGTTTAGAAAAATCCTATATTAGATAAGTCTTTTGACACTAATAAAAATTAAAAAAAATTAAGTAACAAAAAACATATCATAAATAGTAAACTTGTTTCTAATTTAATGCCTTAGATATCAAAAGAAATATAGATTTAATGCCATCATTTATATTCAATTAATGGATCATTTATATTCAATTAATGGTTGATTGTTATTTTTTTTCCAACATTACCCTAACCCTTCCTATAAATAGAGGTTGTCATTTCAATACTTTACCACATAAACATGGCTAAAGATGAGGATGATGATCAAGATCCACCAATAATACTTAAAGCTCCATACAACAACATGATCATTGTTCATAGTATTCCAGCCCGTTGTTCCGTCTTTAACTGTACTAATTACTTTTAATACAATTTATTTAATAAAAATAAACCAATGGTTTGTTTGTTTTGTTGTTCGACAAATCATTTTTTCAGAGTATCTCCTAACAGAGGTTTGCTATGTGTTGGACAAAAGGATAGCTTTGCCTTTGTAATTGCTATCATACATGTTGACATGTACGGTTCATCTTCTAATCAGCAAGCAACAACGTGGAGAGGAAAAAATTGTTAAGAAAATTTCTTGAAAAAGTATTATTATCGCATATGAAATATAATGATAAGTGGCATCAAAGGCTTCACAAGTGAAAGCACGCCGCAATGGAAATAGCATTTTGCAATTTATATATTGTTATTATTTTGTCTATGTTATCATTGAAATTTGATGATCATTGGTAATTGATTTTTTTTTAATATACACTTTACCAAGATCAGGGATTATCAAATACATTAAATCATAGAAACATGAATGCACAAAAATGAATTGATATAAGGACTCTACAAGAAAAATCAAATAGATCTAAAAAATTTGCTCACCATTGAAAGCCATGTTATACCACATGCTTTGTTAATTGATTATAATCATCAAGCAAATTGACGTTGTGTTACGATTTCAATTTATATGAATAACAACGGTTCATTTGTAGCTATTTTAAAGATTCGTCATAATTAAATTACACGTTAAAGGATTTATAGCTAATTAATTAACCGTGAGATACAACATCGCTACAATAAATCAAGACGCATCGTCATTTAAATGGGGCCATATTTACGCAATTTTACGTGACTAACCAATCAGAAGATGTAACGTTGTTAAGATGAGGCCGCACTTACTTTTGTCACCTCGAAGTTGCATAAGGAAAAACATTTTTGTCATCAATAGGACAAGCAAAAGCTTATTACTCAAGCAACTAATTGAGGAAAAGTGATGTATTCGATTATATTCGTTTGTACTCCGTTTCTTGGCCTAAGCATAGAGGTAGTTTATCTTGTAGTTGGAATGCTTGGCTCAATTCGCCTTTGTAATTTCTAGCACCTTGCTAGTTTTTTATAAAATTTGCCGTCGTTCAAAAAAAATAATTGAACATAATCAGATGATAATTTTGAATTTGATTCCAATATTATTATACCCGGCATTGATTAAAGGAGTTGCATCTAATCATCAAATTCTGTTATGAAGATTTTTATTAGAGATACAATAATGTTATGTTATGTATATGTTTTGGTAATAATATAACCACTGGCTGAATATACTCATGTGTCATCGTGAGATGTTGTATTATTATACGAGGTTGTTGTATTAAGCGATTTAAGGTTTTTAGTTTTTGCTTTGGTCTTTCGCTAAATGTGCTATATTTTAATGCTTCTCACTAACTACGATAATACCATCACTTTTGACCATTGACATGGTAGGAAAACGAATCAATACAAATTAACTTATCGTTGGATTATCCTTGATCTCTTTTGGTAATTAAAAAACTAAAAAAGAAACAACATTACCGAAACCCAAATTCTGTTATAAAGCTAGGAAAATAAGCTTACTGATTATTTACTTGCTATGGAGTATGATTCATACCAACCTTATTTTGAAGCAAAGATTAGATGGTCTTATGATTCATTAATAAAGATTAATAATTTTAAGTAAAGTAAAATATGTCATAAACAGTAAACTTGTTTCTAATTTAATGCTTTACACATCAAATGAAATACGGATTTAATGTCATCATTTAAATGCAATTAATGGCTGAAAATAAGTCTATACTTATTATCAATTATGAAAAATTACTACTTCCTCCATCCTATAAAAAACGTTCACCAATAAAAAATGACAAATTATGATATGTGCAATTAATGTTATTTTTTATTGATAATTTTTCTTTACCCTTATAAATAGTATAGAAACTAGAAATGAGTAATTAATGCAAATTTTGATTAAAAGGAATTGTAATATGTAAAAGTAATTGTAATGCAATATGAAAGAGTTGTAATATAATAATAATAATAATAATAATAACTTAACTTTGATAAAAAGTAAGCAACTATTAATATAAAAAATAATAAAAATATTTAGTGTTATTGCTAGAGGAGTGGGGACCCAGTTAGTTTCTCGGCTCCCCACTAATTTTTTGTAAATCTTTTGAGTTTTTAATAAAGTGTTGATTTATAATAATAATAATAATAATAATAATAATAATAATAATAATAATAATAATAATAGGATTTGCTTTGCTATAGCTAGAAGAGTGGGACTCAGATATTATCTCGGCTTCTTATTAATTTCTTGTAAATCCTATAAATTTCTAATAAAGTGAAAATAATAATAATAATAATAATAATAATAATAATAATAATAATAATAATAATAATAATAATAATAATAATAATAATAATAATAAATACCGAGGTTTTAAAGTAAATTTTTTGAATTACAACGTACTTCAAAACTTTTCATACAACTTCCAGTGTAATCTGAATTCCCCCACTTGATGTAATTGAAGTGACTGAATTACAAATACAACGGAAACAAACAGGCTACGTAAAGTAATTTGAATTACAATTTATCTAATCTGCAAAACAAATAGACTACGTAATGTAATCAGATTACAATTATATTCAATTACGCCATATTACAACGACCCAAACAGCCTCTTAAGAGTTTTGATATTTGAACATACATGCATGTCCATGGCCGGCTCTAGGGATACTTTACTTAAAGGCCACAAAATTCTAACTTCATTCACTATGTACATAACTACATATGCAAAAAAAATATTAAAAAAGCCCATATTTTTTATAAGGATTTAAAACGTACATTTTTAAGGGGTCATTTAAGCCCTTAATCGCCCACTTTTATATCCGTTACTGCTTAATTTAGTTCCTTTTCACTCTTTAGGTCTCTTGGAAGCAAAATGCTGGAATGATACATTTTTGGACGAAAAGGAGTAAATATATGAAGAAAATGACTAAGTCAAGATCAAGACACTCAAGCTGCTGGAATTACACCTGACGGCGTCCCAGACAGAGGGCGACGCCGTCCCTCTCTACGTAATTAAATTTGTGACGACTCAGTAGCGTTTTTGCTAATTTTCACCTGACGGCGTCAGGCTTTGAAGAGAAAAGGGCGTCACGAAGGCTTTTCTTCTTAGACGGCCTAGATCCAGATTCAGACGACGTCACTGCTGAAGATTGACGGCGTCACAACTACAACGTGACGCCGTCCCAATGATGACTTGGCCAAGACGAAACCCTAATGATAGCGATATGAAGGCGTCCCAACTATAAGGTGACGTCGTCGCAGTTGTAAAACTATATATAGAAATCGAGTTTTCAGAATTTTAGAGAGATAGACTAGTGGAGTAAAAACCTAAAATGATTGTAGTCCGGTTTGGACAGTATTTTAGGGTTCTCATACCTTATTTTACATCAAGATAAGTATTTTACTTCATTGATTTAATTATGTCTTCGATTGAATGTGTGTATGCTTGCATGTTTAACATGTCCGGCTAAATTTCTTGTGTGTTTGCTTAGATCTATGAAACCTAGTTATTAATTATTGATTGGTTGTCTATTATCTTAATTGTTATTGGCTTAGGAGTGCATTAAGCCATCGTTGTGTTTTTAATGCTTGAGTAATCTTTGTGAACCTTAGTTTATAACCACTTAGCATAATTGTAGACTAAACATCCAAAGATAACCTTAACGTTAGTTTATGAATCCTAGAGATTTCGTAGGCAATAACCTTAAGGTAGTCTCAAAGAGTTAGGGATAAAAGCATACCCTACGACCTTAGAAAACACAATGCGTTAAGAATAATGATGTGACAATTCAACCACCAATAAAAGATAACTAGGGAGTAATAGTATCTAGGTAGACACATTTTTAATCATCATACGAGCACACATCAATAGACATAGACTACCCATTAGTTTAGATAATTAGATAGTAGAGTAATAGGTAGAAGTACCAAACCCCCAAATCCAAACCCCGAGATTTTACCCTTAGCTTTAAAGAAATATAAAAAGATAAAAAAGTAATCTTCCTTAACCTCAAACCTTAGCGTAGTACATCTCTCACTAGCATTCTTATTCCCTTAGAGAACGATATCAATAACCGAGGCTTACCCAATACTACACTACAACGATTAGGTTCATTGAATAGGGTGTTGAAAAAATTGCTCGACGAAAAGGAAGTTCCTTTGACCCCGAACGCGTTATACGCGCATCAATTTTAAACTCATATTTGTATTTTAAGGCTGCCCCTAGTAGAAGCACATGATCGAGTTAGACGATCGATCCCCACTCGATCCTCCTTCTGTGGGGAATCGATCGTGGAGCATCTTTCTTCCCACATGATCGTATAGGCGATCGACTATACTACCCCATTTAATTTTGCTAACTGTTTGAAAAAGTGAACGTTTGAAAAAATATGAATGTTTCATTTTAAAAAAAGTGACCGTTTGAAAAAAAAATTACTAAACTATCCTATAAATACACAACATATTTACACACTTAAATCCACAAATCTCACTATCCTCTCTATCAAAAATCTCATAATCATCTCTACAACAAACTAACAATCTATTTTTTATAAACCGTCCTATGAATCGTCCATTTGTTCCACCGTATCAAAACATCCAACAACAACAACAACAACAAAGCCACTCCCATCGAAGCCAACAATATATGTATGGCTCACCCGAATTGGTGTATCGTCCAACAATGGATTCATCAATGTCTTCATATTCAAATTATCAACATTATTCTCTGGTTAACCGTATGAATCTTGATGCTTGTGATTTTGAAGAACTATTATACACCAATCCTGATTTTTATTTTGGAACCGGTTTGGGTTATCTGACTCAAGAGTATCATGGTTCGGGTCAAGGTTCGGCTCATGGATCGTATCATGGATCGTATCACGATTCGGTTACGAATGATGACGACAAGACTATTTCGAAAGAGACGTCACCGGTCAAACTGAAGAAACGAGCTACAAAGGCGAAGAAGAAGGTTGTCTCGAAAGAAACCATAAATGATTCATCGCTTTGGACACGCGAAGAAGAGATCGAGTTGTGCAATGCTTGGTGTGATGTATCCGAGAATAGCATACCGGGAAACAACGAAAATGCTAAGGGGTTTTGGCAGAAAGTCATTGCTTACTTTGAAAAGGATGTTGGTGCAGAAAGAACGTATAACTCGATCATTACCAAGTAAAAAAATAGGATTCGTCCTAGAGTTGGTCAATTTTGTGCCATTTACAACAATGCTTATAGGAATTACGAAAGTGGTGAGAATGACCTCACTGTTTACAGAAGAGCGTGTGAAGAATACCAAATAGTATGTAATCATGCGTTTGTATTGGAGCATTGTTGGAAAATTTTGAAGGACCATGAGGTTTGGAAGGATATTGAGATGCTGGCTTTTTTAAGCCAAGATGAGGGTTGGAAAAAAGCAAGGATTCTGAAATCGACTCGGATGGGCCTGTGCCTGTGCCTGAGCGACCAATTGGTCGTGATACCGCTAAGAAGAATAAAAAGAAATCTTCGGAGAGTTCCAAAGCTAGTTATATGGAAGGTGTTTCCGAGAAATGGAAAAGCATTAAGTCCATGGCATTGGGAAAGAAGAAGGAGTTGGCAGACGGATACTACGCCTTGAAGAAGAAAGAACTCGAGCAAAGGCAAAAGGAGTTGGAGCTGGAGCAAAAGAAAGCAAAAACGGATGACAAAAGATTGGCACTAGAACAAGAAAAACTTGAATTTGAGCGACAAAAGAAATATGAAAAAGACATCATACATAATTGCACGCCAATCGATCCATCTTTGCCCGCACTACAACGACAAAAAATGCAGGAAATCAAGGATTCGATCAAGGCACGCCACAACCTAGATTATTAGTTTTTAATAAGTGTTGTAATGTTTTAATAAGTTTCGTAATGTTTTTATTTTATTAGAATTATTATGTAACATTTTAATTATTAATGAAATTTTAGTTTGTGTTAAAAATGTTTTAAATATATATATATATATATATATATATATATATATATATATATATATATATATATATATATATATATATATATATATATATATATATATATATATATATATATATATATATATATATATGTTAATTGGTTGCCCTTAGAGCACTTGCAATGGGCAAGTTATTAGCAAGTTAACCAAAGTTAACCACACCGTCATCCATGTTATTGTGGTGTTAAAGGTTGCACGTTACCATACTAACGTGCGTTATTTTCTCATTTTTTTTTCATTTCTACCCCTAAATGAGAAGTTGTTTTTGAAAATTGTTGGTGAGTTAATATTTAACCTTGAGATGTTATGATAGTGGGTGTTTTTTTTTTGTGAGTTAAAGTGAAATGTTAAAGCTGATGTGGCGCTGACGTGGCAGGAGGTTAAAGAGTAACTTGAATTATAGTAGCAAATGCTCTTACTGGGGTACCCAATTGCCTGAAGGTCGCTGGAGAAAGAAAGCTGACGTGGCAGGGAAAATGGAGAGAATTGAGTTGACTTACTCGGGGCAGCCTAAGGATGTGTTAATTTACTGCCTTGAAAATATGAAAACTATAAAAGTAAGGGATTCAAATCCATAACTTGGTAGATCAGGTATTCAAGTTAACCTAGGGGTGTTGATCGGTTCGGTCATCGGGTTGTTCGGTTAGTTCGGTTCGGTTAATTCGGTTAAAAATTTTTTTTTTAGGTTAACCCGAGAACCTAACCGAACCAAATTCAAAGTCGGTTTTCGGTTTGGTTCGGTTGAATTCTAATTCGGTTCGGTTATGGGGTTGAACCGAATAACCCAAATTTCACTATTTTTTAAAAAATAATACTAATTACATAAATATTTAGCATAAAAAGTGTTTTATTATATTATGATAACTTTTTAATAGTATTTATTT
The DNA here is from genome assembly GCA_910596185.1 of Chrysanthemum makinoi. Classification (NCBI taxonomy): domain Eukaryota; kingdom Viridiplantae; phylum Streptophyta; class Magnoliopsida; order Asterales; family Asteraceae; genus Chrysanthemum; species Chrysanthemum makinoi. Next base: position 37,020,368 of record OU343221.1, on the reverse strand, counting down.
ATATATAAATATATATAAAAATATATAAATATATAAAAAATATATATATTTATATGAATTCGGTTTTCGGTTCAAACTGCCAAACCCATATCCAAACCGAAAACCGAATTAGTAGTTCGGTTCGGTTCGGTTTTAGCAAATTCGGTTCGGTTATTAGTTCGGTTCGGTTATTTTCAGTTCGGTTCGGTTTCGGTTTTCGGTTTATTCAGTCTTTACGGTTTTTTCGTTCACCCCTGAGTTAACCAAATGTAATCGATTAAACATGTATCCATAATTAATAAATAATAACCACCAACAAATTAATTGAGAATACATATGCCATTTAGAGAAAAGAATATGGCAAACATTTTGTTTTTTTACTTATTTTGATTTTTATGTTCAACTTTATTATTTTAAAAAGTTTTCAACTCTCTTTTGGGTTATCTTTAATAGCAACTAAAACATTACCTAAACTAGGTATTTTGATCTAATAAACAAATTGATAATGATTACTTGAATGGAATCAATCAAAATATTACTTCCTCCGCCATATATTAAGTGTCAACAATGGAATCTTGAGATATCTCAAATTAAATGTCCATAATGTACTTCAACCAATAAGATGAGACTTTAGTGGGTGAAAATGATATTTGATTGGTGAAAAAAGTAGTTAATGAAATTTCTTAAAACTTTGTGCATATTGAAAGTGAACACTTAATATGGGACTGAGGGACTATAAATTAGTAGTATGTTTCCCACATGGTAAGATATTAACCATGTGGTCCGTCACTAAATACGTGCAAAATTTTGTGCTAAATGTGGCTTGCTTGTAGTTATGCACAGGGCCTTCGAAATTCATGAGACGATCTTGTGTATGTTGTATATGTTATCACGCTATTATGTTAATCCCTTGGGTCCCGCAAGGTAACCTTGAACCGGCCATGAACGTGACCCTGATGTGTTTTACGTGCTTCTAGCGAGACTCTTCAACAAACGGTTATATATTTTGAATGGGCCAAGCGTATTAGAAATATCAACCGGGTTGAAAGTTTTTGTAATGGTCATTCTAATCACATTTAACGTATTAATTACTTTATCGGAAAATTAGAAGTGTTACTGTAATCTTGCAATTCATCGAGTCAAATGTATTGACATGTTGGACATTTTTGTAAGTCATTTTTTTTAACTGTTTTTATGTGTAGGCTAGAGGTGCAACACTAAACCGGTTTTCAAAAAAACCGACCTACAAAACCGGAACCGGTTTTCAACAAAACCGGTTTTTACAAAACCGAAACCGGTTTTAGTAAACCGAACCGGTTGTACCGGTTTTAGTAAACCGAACCGGTTGTACCGGTTTTAAGTTTTTCCAGCGGACCGTTTTTACCTGTTCTAAAACCGGTAAAACGGTTTTGAAAACCGTTAAAACCAATTTTTTGTCGAAAACCGCTAAAACGTTTAAACCGGTTAAACCGGTTTAAAAACCGTCAACGAAAGTCAAACTAGCCGTTGATTTGAATACCGGCTAAAACCGGTCAAAACCGGTTTTAACTGTTTTCGCCGGTTTTTAAACCGGCAGTTGGAAAACCGATCAAGACGTTGGGACATGTTTGTTACCGTTTTTTTTTGTCTTTTTTTGATTTTTTGAGTATTTTGAAGCTAGAACTTGTAGTATAAATATGTGTTTTGGGTTGAGGCTTAAAATACATCAAATCTCTCTTTAATCTCTTTAAATATCTAATTTCTTTATAATGGAAAACACACAATCACAACAAGCTTCCACTAATCCTCCCTCTGTTGGGTCTTCCCGGTCACGAAAACATTACACACAAGATGATGTTGCTCATGTTAAACCAACTTCACGAAATCCCGAGGTTTTTAATCATACGGATTTGTGTGTTATGGGGATGGGACGGAAAAAAAAAATGTTTTAGCTTTTATGCTTCCGGGGCTAACACTACACTAAAGGGTCATATAGCCAAATGTTCCGCGGTACCTCAAAATGCCGACGGTACTATTGGTGAGGATGGTCAAATTTGTGTATATGTTAATGATGCGCTTCAAAGAGATTTTGCGGGGTGGGTCATTCAACATACTTATCCATTCAACCTCTTCGACAACGCCAAGCTTACGGCTATCATCAAAAAGAGGCTACACTCGCTGTTGGATCGATATACTTTAATCAAACTAACTTAACTAGCTTGTTAAGGTTTAATAACCTCGGATAAATCCTAAGTTATTAACAAAGAAACACTGAGTAATCTTTATTAAGTACGCGGAATTTACTTAACAAAGCTAAGAAGAATAACCTTTTATTATAAACTCTAAATCTGCTTATTATGCAGATACTCTAATACAACTCTAAGATAATCGAACTTTCTCTAAAACTCTAATTCTAAAATTGTAAGTCGTAAGAAGTCATATCTCTAATGCCAATCTAGGAGTCCTTTTATAGGCTCAAGGATATCCTAGTCGGTTTACAATTGATAACCTTGTATGACAAGTAATCTAATACGGAATATTCTAGAGTTACCATACTTTCTATAAACTAATATAACAGCTTCTTTGTTCTTGCAAGATTTTGACTTCATTGTGCAAGACTTTGACTTTATCTTTAGCAGACGTTGACTCTTTGATTTTTCCAAGATTTTGCAAAGCTTACAGTACTTTGATATCTTCAAGACTTTGATATCTTCAAAGACTTTCATATCCCAACAATCCTCCCCTAACTTGAATTCTACTTGCTTGACTTCAAGTTCTTTTGTGAATATATCTTTAACAGCCTCATCTTTTAAAAACGGATTGTTTCTTAGTCTTTAAGCTTTTATCTCTCGAACATCCGTTCTTGTCAAAGTATCTCTTAGAATTGTTCTCTTTACAAAGGCAAAGATTCAAGAAGCTCCATCTTTTCAAAGAACACAAAGAACATATGACAATTTGTACATTTAATTCAGTTTAAGTTGCATACTATTCTCATCACTTTCAAGTGAATCATTGAAAAATTAATGGATTTAGAACTCTTTACCAAAGCCATTATCTCTCGAGTAGCCAAATGTTTTGGTGTGTAAGACCATGGTACATTGATAACCATATGATTTTTAGCAAACCACCAGCTATCAACAGATTTGTTGTGTCTTTACCAAAAGTCGTACCCTTCGGACTAGTTAGTTCTTTTATCTAATGGTGAACTAATTACCAATAATGGTTTTTCCACCGCCTTTACCACAAGCCATTTTCTTGTGGGCTAGCCAACTCTTCACATTAATGATATGGTGAGTTGAATACCATCCAACTTATTAGCAAGTTGTCAACTAAAAACGGATTTGATATATCTTTACCCGAGCCGTTTGCTCATGGATTAGTCAATCCTTTTGTAACCATGGTGGATTGATAACCTATTGATGTTATCATCACCAAAACCATTTATTCAACCTTTAGTTCAAAATATTTATTACTTAGCAAAACGGTTTCTTCTAAAATTTATTTAACTGGTTTAGTTCAAGAACAAGACTTTGATGAAAGTATCGTCGACGCAGACTTTGAATAAAAGTACTGATATATCAAAAAGTATTTATTCAAATAAAATTCATACCGCTTATTGATCATTCTCAAGAATGGTAGTCCGCTTTATAAACAAGTTGATAACCATGCAAGCAGTTTCATTATCCTCTTCTACTTCCAATCCATGCTCTAGCATTCTTCTCATGAGCTCAACTATAAGAGGATATCTTCTTCTCGCAAACATGTGTATCATTGTTCCATTCTCTAACTCCAAAACATGAACTCCAGATTCTTCAAAGAATCTCCAAAGAAACTATTTCCCGTTTTCCGATTCTTCCAGATATCATCAGTGCTCTCTTCATCAGTTTCCCATATAGTTATGAGATCACCATGTAAAACCAATCCAATCCTTTCCAATGGATGATCTTCAAAATAAGCCTTCACAACATGATATAAATAAAATAGATCTAATCTATCAATAACATGCAAAGAAATCCCATAACCTCTTGAAAACTTTAAAACTTTCATCTTCCTTATAAAAAACATGTAATCTCCATTCTTAGATTTCTCAACTTTGAAAACACCGATCTTTGATCTGTTCATCTTCATGTCATCATCTTCCTTTGTATAATCAAAATCTACCACTTCGAGATAATTCTTCAATTCATCACTAGTCTCGATCTTAATTCTACCTTTCTTTCTTTGAAAACTGAACATCCTAACTCAGCTTTTCTTTTCTCTTTAAACTTTTCTTCCTTTCAGGTTTTTCCGGTAGCTTCTTCTCTAAAATCTTTGATGTCTGCAACATTCTTCTTATAATCCTCCCTAGCAGCATCATATAATCTTTTCATCTCAAGATAATTAAACTTCTGTAATCCTTTATACCCTTGACTTTTCAGATAAGCCATCATAGCATTCCTGTCCTTAGCTAAATTAGGTCTTCTTGGCATATATATAACAGGTGTAGGGGATCAAAGGTTCAAGAGTTTCAAAGATCTAATTCATCTTGCACCTCTTGAGCTGCTTTTCTATTCAGAGCCTCTTGAGCTTCTTGTTCTTTTCTATCTTGAGCATCTAATTCTTCTTGAACTTTTCTAGCAGCAGCTTCATTCCTAGCAACTTCAATTGCTCTAAGTTCTGCCAAAGTGAGTTTCTTTTTCTTTGTTTCAACCAGAATACCTTTCCCTTTGTCTTTAGGATCAATGGCTGGTTGAGAAGCTCGTGGTTGTTCTTCTTCTTGTACATCTCTAATAGTAACCCCTCCTCTTGGTTGTGATAAATCTAATATTGTAGCAATTACTTCATCATCACTAGCAGAATGAATAGGTATGAATGTGGCTTCCTCCTCTTCTTCTATAACAAATGTAGAAGGACCAGCTTCTTCTTCAAAATTCAACACCCTTGGAGTTATTACTTCTTGCGTAGATGTATCATGAAAATCAGACTTTGATGTTCAAGATTTGAACATCAAGTACCTTGAACATCAGATACCTTGATGTTCAAGATTTTGAACTTGCACTTCTTCTAATCAAATAATCTTTTCTCAGTAGCATTCTACAGATTCTTTCTTCTTGTAACATCTTCTTTCAAATTTTCTTTGCTAAATTCCTCCCAAGTTGATGAAGATGACTTAGGAACCTTCTTTCGCTTTAATTCCTTTCGAAGTTGTTTACGCTTGTTTTCCTCCTTAACCCATAAGTTGAATCCATGAATATAGGGTTTAATAAAATTCCTCAACCAAATATACCTACGTCTCAACTTCCTAAGTGCCTTAGCTTGAGACTCAACAGTCTTGTTCAATCGAACTAGCTCTCTTGTCAAAGCATAGTTATCCAAAGTTAATCCGTCACAAGGTATTGTATGATCAAGCATCGTGAGGATGTGAATGTTCCTCCCAAACAGAATAGAATGTTGTGGAGATGGAGTAGGTGTTCTTTCAATATCGCTTGAACCTCGTGGCTTGGAGAAACAAGACTGTAATGATGCAAGCATACCTTCAAGAGAAGCGCACTCTTCAGATGTAGCACTTTGCGGCAAGACCTTGTACAGTAATCAACACCTTCACTTTCTTCATCCTCTCCAGCTTCATTACGCGGCTTGAACGACTTCCATCATGGTAGAAGTTAATGGAATATCCCCACCTCTGAACAAAACACTGCGCCTAGCCATAAATGTAAAGATTTTGGCTTGTTGCACAATAACAAGTAACAAAGCAGGAGGTTTTGGAAGATCAGCCAATTGCTTGTTTAAGAAAACCTGTACAAACCTTGGATACATCAACCATTTTGACCCGGAAGAAATATGTGATAGCATCCCATCCAAAATAAGCTTTGAAAAATTAAACACTCTCTCAGTAGCCAAACCAACCACTGCAGATGCTATATTCGACCCAAACTGCTCCCAAGAAGTACTTTTAGAACTTATGCAATGAAGCAGGACATGAATCAAAAACTTCCATTGAGGACAGAATAATGCTTTCTTGAATGTTTGTTCTGTTAGAGACCCTTCATAACCAAGATTCCTAAAAGTATCCCAAATCAGTTGCTTGTCAAACCGAATAGCCCCATCTTCATCTCCAAATAATAAGTCTTCTCGAATAGAGGCTTCTGTAATCTTGATAGTCCGTCCAAAGAATCTGTTGATCTAATATAGTATTCATCCTCCTCCATATTATCTCTAGCATTAGCCCAAAATTCTTGAATCCATGGTTCAATAATATCCGGTCAACTAAAAGAGCATAACTAATAGGCGACCCAAGAAGATAATCAACGATATCATAAAAGCTATATTCTCTGTCTTGTCCAAATTAGCCACCATATTGTGTTTTGAAACAGTTAAACGATTCGCCATTGTTGAATGAGTGAGCACAATAAAGATTTTATTGAAGAATAAAGAGATGGTGATCAGGAGATAAGTATGGAAAAGATGTAAAGTAATAATATGAGAGGGAAATTCGGAAAGAAGTTATTTATAGGTAGGATTTGAAAAATCACAACCTATAATAACAAAGTTACCGTTATTATCAATTACCCAGCAATATTACCGTTGGAACAAGATTCTTTAATACGACAAACAAGACGTTCCACATAAGCAAGACTTTCTCAAGCAAGACTTTCCAAGCAGACTTTAAGGAAAAACAAGTACTTTGCCAAAATTTCTTCATATAAACTAAGTAACAACAAGCATCCTCCCCTCAAGCAATACACAGGACTATACTAACACCTTATAGTCCTCCCCTTAAACAAAGCTTAGTAGTTAATCATTCCAATGCTCACGACCAAGTGATTGAATCGTGACACATCAACACCTTTTGTGAGTAAGTCACTACATTGTCATCCGTGTGAACCTTAACTACATTGATGAGCCTATGCTCATAACAATCTCTGATAAAGTGATGCCTAATCTGAATATGCTTTGTCTTGGAATGATACACCGGATTCTTAACAATACAAATTGTACTCTCATTATCAATATTGATAGGAGTATTTTTGAAATTGAACCCATAGTCCAAGATTTGATTCTGCATCCACAAAACTTGTCCACAACAACTTGCAGCAGCCTACATATTCAAATTTAGATGATGTTGCTCGCAATTGTCCGCTTTTGCATTGCCGGAGACTAACCTTCTTCCAAGATATTGACAGCCACCAGTTGTGGATCTTCTATCATAATTATCACCAAAGATAGTCACTATCTCAAAAAGCTTCTAAGTGAAAAGGTGACTCTTTTGGATACCACAACCCCAACTTAGGATGTTGTTTCAAATAACGTAAAATTCTTTTGATGAATTCATGTGAGAGATCTTCGGTGAGACTTGATATCTTGCACATAGACAAACCGCAAACATGATATCGTGCCTTGATGCAGAAGATACATAAGAGAGCCAATCATTGATCTATAAAGCTTGACTTCAAAGTGGTGTCCATCTTCATCTTTACCCAATGAATTGATAGATTTAATAGGTGTAGTAATAGCCTTCATATCATCAAAATTGAATTTCTTAAGTATGTCAAGAATATACTTGTCTTGACTGATAAAAATACCTTCCTTTGACGCTTAACCTAAGTCCTAAAAGAAAGTCAACTCTCCCATTGAACTCATTTGAAATTCTTTCTCGCATCACCGCCAAACTCCTTAACCATGGACTGCTTGGTAGCCCCAAAGATGATATCATCAACATAAACTTGAACTAACATGATATCTTTCTTGTCTCTCTTGATAAACAAAGTCTTGTCAATAGCTCCCTTCTATATCCATGTTGCAATAAGAATGTGGAGAGTCTCTCATACTAAGCTCTAGGTGCCTGATGAAGGCCATAAAGAGCTTTAACAACCTTGTAGACTTTGTTTGGATGTTTAGGATCTTCAAAACCGGGAGGTTGTTTGACATAAACTTCCTCTGTAATTTTGCCATATAAAAAGGCACTTTTAACATCCATCTGATAAACTTGAAAGCCCATATAAGAAGCAAAGGCAAGAAATATTCTGATAGCTTCTATTCTTGCTACAAGAGCAAATACCTCATCATAATCTACCCCTTCCTCCTGTCTATAACCCTGAGCAACTAACCTTGCCTTGTTTTTGATAACATTGCCTCTTTCATCTCTTTTAACTCTAAAAACCCACCTGGTTCCAATAACTCTCTTCCCATCCGGAAGATCACATAAAACCCAAACTTCTTGAAGTTTAAATTGAAGAAGTTCTTCCCGCATAGCTTCAACCCAGCTTTCTTTAGTCAAAGCTTGAGCAATATTCTTGGGTTCCTCTTGAGAGATGAAACAAGTAAATAAACAAGTTTGATGGTCCTTATGATTCAGTCTGTTTTGTTTATACACAAAGCTAAGTAAAGCATTGTGAGGTTTTGTGAAACCCTTTGCTTTGTGTCTAGTCAAGACTCCGTAAGTAGAAGGACCAATGATTTGATCGTAAGGATGATCCTATGAGTTCAAGTTTGGAGACGTGGAACTTCATAATTATCATCTAAATTAGTAACATCAAGACCTTCATTGGAATTTGGAAAAATACCTTCATCTTCAAATTCATCATCAGTATCTTCTAATCCGGGCATGGTATGATCATCTAGATCATCTAAAGTAATCATTATCCGGTGCAGTACTTTGTTCAAAAGTACGGCCCAAAGTACTGTAAGAGAACTCTCGCAGCCTTGTTCTTCTTCTTTGCCTCTTCATAAGCTCTCCTTTGTTCATCAGTGTAAGAATGTGCTAAAACATCTTGAAGAAGCATCCGATTAAGTTCCTCTTGAATAGATTGATCCTCAGCAGATAATGAGGATTGTGGTGCAACAGTACTTTGTTTTGAAGAAACAAGATTTTGCTTAGAACAGCAGTACTTTGGTTTGAACTTACGAATCTTTAGCAGAACAAGCATCAGGTCTAATATGAACATCATGAACAACATATTGGATATCTTCTTCATTGTGCATAGGTTGATTTTATTCTCTCACAGGAATATAATTCATTGAAGGAGATAAAATCTCAAGATCAAACATCCAATCAAGACCTTTACCTTTTTCATTGTCTTGATCTTCTAAAAACTCAACATGAAGACAATCTTGAACCTTCTTAATAACTTTGTTGTATACTCTAAAGCCTTTATGTTAGTGCAATAACCCAATAAGTATCCTTCTTCTGACTTGCCATCAAACTTCCCCACATTATCAATAGTGTTTAAAATAGTAAGAGGGCAACCAAAAGGTTTCATAAAACGAATGTTGGGTTTAGTGCCCATCAGCAATTCATAGGGTGTCTTCATCTGTGGTTTATTGACTGAGACTCTGTTAAGTACATAACAAGCAGTACTACAAAGCCGTAATCAATAGGTAGGTGAGAATCGCTAACATTGTTCTTGCCGCTTCAATCAAAGTCCTATTCTTCCTTTCTCGCAACACCATTCTCGTTGTGGTGTTCTGGCAATACTAAACTCTCTTTTTATGCCTTTGTTTGCACAAAATTCATCCATAAGTTTGTTCTTGAATTCAATCCCATTGTCACATCTAATACCTCTAACCTTGAGTCTCAATTGGTTTTCAAGAGCAATAATCGGTCCGGATAGCATCAAAAGTATCATCTTTAAAACCCAAAAAGAAAACCCAACTGAATCTACTACAATCATCAAGTAACAACCAAACAAGATACTTTTTCTTATTTAAACTTGCCACGAGACAGTCCAAATAAATCCATATGTAATGCTCCAATGGTTCTCTAATAGTTCTTTCCTCAAGCTTTTGCAGAAGCTTTGTGTTGTTTACCCTTCTTGCATGCCAAACATGATTGATCATTCTTGTAAGTCTTTGAAGGTAGACCTCTAACTAAATTGCCTTTGACCACTTTGTTGATATTCTTGAAATTAACATGGCCCAATCTTCTATGCCATTGATGTGCCTCTTCAGATGTTGCTTTAGCCACCAAACATGTGGTTGTACCATATGAATGTAGACTCTTCATGTCTAAACTATACACATCATTTGTCCTTGGTACTCTAAGTACAACCAAGTCATCATCAACGCTTTTAAAGTCGAGGAAAGAATGAGACATTCGTGTCGTGAATAACACAGATGCTTTTTATCACAAATTTGAGAGACTGACAACAAGTTGAACTTAAGCTCCTTCACATATCTGACATTTTCAAAATCAATTCTTCCAAATTTTAATTGTTCCTTTCCCAAGAATCCTGCCTCCATTGGGATCATTCCCAAATGAAACTTTTCCTCCACTAATCTTCCTAAAATCGCAGATTTCTTTGTCTCCTGTCATACTTTCAGAGCAACCACTATCCACAATAAGATGATCTTTAAGCTCCTCTTCTGGGTTGCCCCGCACATAAAGAAAAGAGTTAGAAACTTTTAGGAACCCAAGCCATTACTGACTTGTGTTCCCTTTGTGGAGTTACAAACTCAAATTCCTTGAGTATGTAATTCCCACTATCTTTCAAGTGATGATCCATAATTATCTTTTGAGTTTTAGCATGTGGATATTCAAAACTTTCTGGTTTTTCAACATAAATCTCTTTCACCAGTTGATTAGCATTTTCTTGTGTCACACAAACATCGATTCACTTTTTGTTGAACGCATTGTGTCCCTTACCGCTTCCCTTTTGACCCATTCAGTTTTAACAGGTGGTTCCTGTGATCTAGATCCCCTATATGAATACATTCTAGGTTGATAGTGAGATCTCCTAGAATACCTATTCCAAGCGCTATATCAAGACCTTGTCTCGAAAGCAGTACTTTGGAAAGTACTCGTGAGATATCAAGATCTTCTCGATGTGGGTATCTATGGTCCGGTGTGAAGTTTCGTGATTAACCCTATTTGAATTAGTCCACACCGGTTTGTGCTCTCTAGGTTTCTGATTTGTAGACTTATTCCTTGGAAACTTGCTTAGATATTCGAAAGTGTTTGTCACAATCTTTGATTAAGTGAGTAGGACTATAACACACAAAACACGCTTTTGACCCATATGACCAAAGTGATTTCTTCTATGTCTATGCCCAAAATTATTTTGCCTTCTTGGTGAGTGATTAAACTTGTTTTGACCAAAATTATCCCCAAAAGGTTTAGCAAGATCGTTTTGAAAAGATTTTAAAGAAGGTATCGCTTGTGAAGCAAGACTTTGATTTAAAGGTACTGCGTGATTTTGAACACCGCTTTCAACAGCTTTGGGTGTCTCGCACTCTAGATTTAGCAACTAGCTTTTTCCTAAACTCTAGACTGTCAATTCCAAAACGAGAAACATCATGCCTAAGGGGTTGATGAATGCCAGTAGGATGTGGAACAAAGATGATAATCATTAGCTTTCTTACATGCGGAGGTGAGTCACTTAATGAACCATCATTACTAGATGTATCTACATAATTAATGAGTTCTTCATCACTAGTGGTTATATCCTCATACTCACCTTCATCCCGATTACTAGATTGGTTTTCTTCTATCTTACTAAAATCCATACCAAAACCTAATCCATTTTTAAGATAAGCTCTTGTCGCTTTTTGAACATAAGAAACATGTGACAAACCAGCTTCACCCCAAGCAGTAAACTTAGCTAACAAATCATCTCTTTCCTTAGTTAATTTTTCAATTTCAAAGAAGTTTACAGCTTTAATTTCCATTCACTAAGCTTTAACCGGTAATCCCGTTGTGCATATTTTTCGCCCAAGCTACTTCATTAGTTTCATGTGCTAAAATTTTGGCTTCCATAGATTCTAAAGTTATTTGATAACCTCGCTACTTCAGCCTCTAGCCTTAACACAATTATCTCTCTCAATCACATAACTGCTAAGCAATTTATGATAAAAAATCATAGCAATTGAGCATACCTCGAGATAGGAGATTGATTTGGTGAAGTAGCCACCAATGCGAAGTTGAACAGATCATCTTCACTTTCCTTGCTCCAGCCAACCGCCAAAGCCATCATCGATTCCAAAGCAAAGATGTTCAGATACTTCATTAAAAGCAAGACTCATTCCAATGCTTCCACTGTGTCTTCAACTGCATCTTCCATCGCTATCATACAAGAAGTCACCGGTTCATCATCAAACTCTTCACTCCCAACCGATAACTTCTTGAGCAACCAAAGCCTTTGTTTCAGTAATGGGAATTTCCTTAAGCTCAAGTTTTGGCTTCTCGGATGTCCTGCTTGCTTGATACTTAGCAAACCCGCACTCTCTTGCAAAGTGACCAGTCTTTTGACAATTGAAGCATTCAATTTGAGATTTGTCAAAAGTTATGCCCTGTTTGGGTTTGAAATCAATGCTTTTGCCTGTCTTCTTCATGTACTTTTTGATTCTTGCAGTGATCATAGCAACTTGCTACCTGATATCAATTTCTTCAAGTGCATCTTCTTCAATCTGTGCGAGATCTTCTTCATAAGTGACGTGTAAACTAGCTTGTTGTGCTAAGAAGGAGCACATAACTTCATCTGAGGCCATAGTGGTAGTTGGTGGGACCTGTTGAACATATGAGGGGGTGTATAGACAACAGTACTTTGAGAAACAAGATTGAGAGAAGCAAGATTTGGAAGTATCGCCTTCTTCTCGATGATAGAAAAGCAATATCTGTGAGACTTAGAACTTGTTTGACCACTCATCTCATGCTCATACACCTTAAGTTGATGATATAGATCATCAAAGTCCATGACATCCAAACCTTGTTGTCCTCCGATCATTGTAGCAATCACATGCCATGAGGATGGCAAACTCCTGAGAAACTTCAAGTTAGCATCTTCAACCTGATACTTCGCCTTGTATAGCTCCAACATGTTGAGAAGATTCAAACCTATCATATGCAAAGATCAAGACTCTCTCTTTCACCAACCGTGAAAGTTTCAAACTGTTGTTTCAGCCAGTTTCTGTGCATCTTCTTAGAGGCTTCATTCCCTCCAAATTGGTCTTGAGAGCGAGCCCAGAGCTGCTTAGCATCTTTAGCATCATGAAATTTGAGAAGGTGACCATCCGAATGGCGATAAGAGAATATTGAGTGCCTTCTCTTGGTTCCTTAAGGTTGCTGCCGGTAATACGTGTTTAGGTGCCTTTGGTTGGCCAAGAATATCAATGGGGTCTGCTACAACTTCATTCCCATTCACAATAACATTCCAAAGAGCATGGTCTGTGATGGCAATGTACCGCCTCATCTTCATGCACCAGAGATCATATTCTCCCTTCTTGATTATTGGAATTCTGAGTGAGGTGATGGAGGGTGGTGGAATAGCTTCAGTCGACATCTTGAATATTGTTGAAGTAGGGTTTCTTCCTAGTCTGAGTTTCCACACAAGCTCGATACCACTTGTTGGATCGATATACTTTAATCAAACTAACTTAACTAGCTTGTTAAGGTTTAATAACCTCGGATAAATCCTAAGTTATTAACAAAGAAACACCGAGCAATCTTTATTAAGTACGCGAATTTACTTAACAAAGCTAAGAAGAATAACCTTTTATTATAAACTCTAAATCTGCTTATTATGCAGATACTCTAATACAACTCTAAGATAATCGAACTTTCTCTAAAACTCTAATTCTAAAATTGTAAGTCGTAAGTCATATCTCTAATGCCAATCTAGGAGTCCTTTTATAGGCTCAAGGATATCCTAGTCGGTTTACAATTGATAACCTTGTATGACAAGTAATCTAATACGGAATATTCTAGAGTTACCATACTTTCTATAAACTAATATAACAGCTTCTTTGTTCTTGCGACTTTGACTTCATTGTGCAAGACTTTGACTTTATCTTTAGCAAGACGTTGACTCTTTGATTTTTCCAAGACTTTGTAGCTTACAAGACTTTGATATCTTCAAGATTTTGATATCTTCAAGACTTTCATATCCCAACACTCGCGTATAAACAAGTAAGTCGTACTAAACTTAGAAGTGATGCTTTTAAATTATGGGAAACGGCTAAAATGATATTATTAATGGTTTTCGTGATTATAAATATGGTGTTTCTATAACTACGGATGTTTGGACCGCACCACATGGTTTGGCAAATTCTTATCTCACAAGTTACTGGTCATTGGTTTAATCCGAATCTTGGTTATTAATGAAACGGACAATTGCTTTTAAACTATTTGGTTATCCTCATACGGGATCTAATTTAAGAAAAATTTTACATGACACTTTAATTGAATATAATTTAGATGATAAAGTTTTTACGATTTCACTAGATAATGCATCTAATAATACTAGAGCTATGGAATTGTTAAAATTACGTATAAAACCCATTTTAGATGGTGCTTTTTTCATTCCCGTTGTGTTGCTCATGTTATAAATTTATCCGTTCAAGCGGCATTAAAAATATGTGAGAGATTACGTTTGACATTTAGGGTTTGTTAACAAATATATATCGCATTTCGAGTAATGAACGCACAAATTAACTATAAACGCTTTGTAAACAATGTGGTGAACCATGGCTAGGACCGAAATTTGATACACCTACTAGGTGGAATTCTACTTGCATTATGTTTGAAAATATATTACGACAACGTACTACTTTAGATGCTTTTAATGAATTACTTGTTGAAAAAACTGCTTTCTACTTCGATAGATGACCAAGATTGGCAACGGCTACATGCTTTAACTATATTTTTACAAGTTTTTAAAGAGGCAACAACTATAGTATCGGGTGTTTATTACCCAACTAGCCCATTAGTTTTAAATCAAGTTTATGTCATGACGGAAAAATTAGCTAATTAAAAGACCCACCTACTCAAATGTTTAGAAAAATGGTTAAAGTTATTAAAAAGAGATTTATAAAATATTTTGCTAGTTTACCTTTGGTTTATACTTGTTCCACAAGACTTAATCCATGTTTAAATGTTGGAGGCGTAGAACTTTTAATAAGAAGAATAATGGAAAATTTAGAATTATCTTTTGGGTTGGACGGTGAAGATCCCAACTATATAGAATCTCAAGTTTTTAAATTTAATGATTATTTTAAAAAATTGTTTGAAATTTATGCAACAAAATATGGTCAACAAACAAACCCAATTATCGAATCCAATGCGGGCGGTTCGCTCTCGAATGACAAGGGACATTAACATAAACCTTTATAATACTTTACGTGAAGACGCTACAAAGTGTCAACGATCATCGGCCCGACAAGCGAAGTTGGGACAATATATGGCTACAAACTTTTTAACAACTTTAAGTCCCGATGAGTTTGCAAACTTTGACATTTTGGATTGGTGGAAAGAAAGGAAACCAATTTCAATTTTAGCCGCTATGGCTCGGACTTATTAGCGGTCCAAGCTTCGACTGTAGCTTCGAATTCCTTTTCTCATAGTGGTCGAATTATATCGGATAAAAGGACAAAACTTAGCCCCTAATCCGTGGAAGTATGTGTATGTTTGAAAGATTATATGGACGGAGTAGATAAGGTACAACATCAAACATCGCTGAAGGTTCGATTGAAGAAGTTGAAGAAACTATAGCACAAGAAGAAGATGACATGGGGATATCACCCGCCACCGAATTAGATGAAGGTGAATTTGAACCATTTGATGTTGAAGAGTTAGATGTAGAAGAATTTTGGATGATTTAATTTCTTGAGTATACACGGGTGATGGCAATGCCGAAGCTCGATATACTTGAGTATACTAATATGTTTTTGGGTGATGGCCATGCCGAAGCTCGAAATATATTAGTATTTATTTATTTTAGTTCTATAATTGTATTGTTTAAATAAAAGTTATGATTGTATTCGAAATGTATTAGTATTTTATAGTTTTAGTTGTATGATTGTATTGTTTAAATAAAAGTTATGATTGTATTTGAAATTTATTAAATGTTTTAAATTCGAAAACCGAACCGTAAAATACCGATAAAAACGGATCCAACATTTAAAACCGAAAAACCGAACCGGTAAAAACCGATAAAACCGATTCAAAAATTTGAAACCGAAAAAACCGATTCAACATTTAAAACCGAAAAACCGATTCGGAAAACCGAAAAACCGAATCGATTTTTGGCAAAACCGGTTTTTTAAAAACCGGTTTTCCAAAAACCGAAAACCGGTAAAAACCGGTTTTTGTGCACCTCTAGTGTAGGCAAATAAATTCGACTCTTGAAATGCTGTTTTTATGTGTGGGCTTTTCGGATTGAGCCTAAAGCCCATCTGTATTCGACAATTTTTCCCTGTTATGAAGTAGACTAGTAGAGTGAGTCTCTTAGTGAACTTGCAGAACACGAAGATCAGTTGATCTATACGAATCTCGAGAGTGGATGGTTGATCACCGCCTCCTTGTCCTGTAGGCTCTTCGGATATCGTCTCGTATAATTCACTAAGGATGTTTCTTTTGAAAAAATAATTTATAAGGCAACCTAGTTATGTGCAGATTCTTTTTTGGGTCAATTTATTTTTTCCATATAAAGGCTAACAAGCTTTAAAAAAAGCAGTCTCATTAATCATAAAAAGAGCACAAAACAAATCCACATAAAAAGAATGTATACATATCAGAACTAATTTTTTTTAAAGAACTAAGATGCATAACCTCTTGATTTGTCGAGATTTAATAACCAACGTGTTGGCCACCTTCGTAGTGTGGGATGCTGTTTTAACCACCTATGTAATAAGCTAGTTCTTAATTTACAAGGGTGTTTCATGTCTTCAAAAATTTCCTACAGAACATTGATAAACCAATGATCAAGTCGTAGTTCTTAGTCAAGTGGCACAACGCGCCGCATTAACTAGGGAACAAAAAACGTTTAGGAAAGAGCCTATCATATCACGAATGATGCACAAAAGTATGCACGTGTTATAGCAATACAACAATGCCGACGGAACAAATACTAGGTACGAACTATAAATCACAAATACGTCAAATCAGTTCATATTGCTTTCGAGATTCATGCATATTTCCCAAGAACATTAGCATGTATAGTAGGAGGAAGAACATATCGACGACTTTCTGAACATTCATTGATATTCATGGTAGAAAATGTTTGTTGTCCCTAAATGGTAGTTGTTTAGAAAGCATATGTCGTTAGAAATGATCGTTCTGATGCACATGTAAACTTAATCTCTAACGTAGAACTTTCTCTAGACTAAAATTCCCTTGCTAAGAATTCTTTCAATAATTAAAACTAAAACAACCATAATGAGAAAGAAAATTAAGGTAAGGATCATATAGAAAGATGTTAACATACAGTACAGATTCTATAAAACTTACATGGAAATAAATTCTAAACAACTATAAACATGGAAATAATATCTCACATTACTATTTTGGGATGTCCCAAAATAAGTGTTCACTTTGTATTTCAACCAATGAGAAGAGATTTTAGTGAGAGAAGATGATATTTGATATATGAAAAGTGTAGTTAGTGAGATTTTCTACAACTTTGTGCATTTTGAAAATTGACATTTTATTATGGGATGGAGCGAGTACAAAATATCACAAGATTGGGAAGACAAACATCTATTACTATCTTTAAAAGTAAAACACAACACATAAGTTAAGTAGGTTTCATATCTTGGAACATTAGAGACCAAAGTGAAGACAGCGTCCCATCATCTTCACCACCTGTCTTCGTCATGCTGTATGGAGTCCCAATTCTCGGACTGTATCCGACAACATCAAGCGGCCCAGAGCCATTTGGTCCGGTCCTGGGGTCCATTGGGCTGCTATACATGACCATCATGTTCTCTTGCACCTTCTTTTCCAAAGGTCCCGAAATACTAACCTTTTTGGGGCTCATGTAGCTCTCTTGAACTTTCCTTTCCAACGGTCCAGATCTCATCATTGTCTTCACTTTTTCTTCGTTAGTATCTCCAAACCCCATGGTCTTCCTTAGATTACTACTAGGCCATTGTGGTCGGAACGGGTTAGGGTCGCGCCTAGGTGTGTGGTATTTGCTGGAAACACATCTTCCTAAGTTCCTGGAAAGCAGCATTCTGGTTTTGTTAATAGCTGAAACAAGCTTTGAGAAATGGTTTTTGGGACGTCCTGATAGATTCTTTCTTGCAAGCTTTAGTATCTCCAGCCTGTGTTTAGCAACCGAGACTCCCATGCTTTGAAGAAACTCGTGGTTGAAGTAGTTTGTGTCTCCTCTCTGAAGCTCGTTGTGTGTGAATGCTTTTCCATACTCGTAAACTAAATATGGGTCTAGATTAGTTTTGGATAACCACGAGTACCAATCCATGGCTACCCTAAGTTTAATGGACAAAAGATAAGAGTACGCGTTACTCGTATATATAAGATGCTAGGTGTAAAGTTTTCTCAACCACCAAAAGAGTTATAAGTTAATGCACATGATCTCATTCTATGACTACAAAACAACCATTTTGGCACTTAGATCTTTCGATACTCGAAAAGGGTAACATTGCTTTAAGTAAAAATGATGGTACAAATAGTGGGCTGGTCCGGTGCTTTTAAAACTGTCTTAAAGAAGTTTTAAGAGGTGGTTGAGAAGAACACAAAAAGCTAGAGGCATCGTCACCTTGTCAAGTAAAAAGTGCATAGTGTGATAGTGAGATCTTTAGATGCACACATCCAAAAGTGAGTTATAAGCTGATAACTGAGAGTTGCATATACCTGTTTTTAGTATTATAATTTTCACGTTTTCGGAGTTAAAATGACATCTAATTCAAGTTTCATACGGCTATGTTTCATGTTCAGAAATCAGAAGCATACTTTAGAGCACGTATGTTTTGTGATCGTGAAAACTGTTAAACGTCACTTTTTATTTATGTATGCAACCTGCCTTCAAACTTTAATAT
This sequence comes from Chrysanthemum makinoi, assembly GCA_910596185.1. NCBI lineage: Eukaryota > Viridiplantae > Streptophyta > Magnoliopsida > Asterales > Asteraceae > Chrysanthemum > Chrysanthemum makinoi. The sequence goes on along the minus strand of OU343221.1, from coordinate 37,001,663 downwards.
TACAACTCAGACCTTTAGGAGAATTAGCACCTTTTGTAACTTCTTTAGTTCTCTAGTTAGTGTTTACCGCCTTTGTCGGTTTTGGGTAAACACACCGACAACATACGCTAGATCTCATGAAATATTTCATTTTCTATAACGCTTTATCACATGAACACAAGCTCGATGCACTTTCTCTTCACAAAATGGTAGGGGTCACATTTCCATTAAAGTTAAGAATAATGGCACATTAGTTAGACAATCAATAAGTTAGTTATATTTACAGACCACTTTGCAGTACAAATCATAAGGGTGCCAACTAGTGTCATTGATGATCACATGGTTAACTTGAAGTCAAGAACATGCTTATCTACTTTTAGGACAATAAAAGACAATAACTTGGTCTGTTTAGTCACAATCCTAGATGTGCATATTCCATAGTTAATACAATTTGTGTATTTGGCCATTTGAAAAGTCTAATCATAACAAAGTTTTTCTACAAATCCCTTGAACCGTGCCTTGAATTTGTGTATTGTGTAATTCGGTACACAGTTTCCCTGCAAAATTTATATCTCGTGTGGATTACAAAATCACTTTTGATTTGTGCAATGTCGAGGTTTTGGCCTATTGTATGATACTATTATGGACGAACAATTCAACAACTCGTACTAACGAACAAGCAAACAATCTATGCCGATAATTGTCCTACGTCCTCTCATTTCAAGCTTTTGGCATATTGTACGGTAATATTATGAACGGGCAGTTCAATAACTAGTTCTAATTACGAACAAGCAAACAACGGCTCTTTAGAAATTGGCCCATTTAGGTAGGCATGGTATGGGGAAATTGTACATGTTTTGTCATTTTAGTGTACGTTACTGTCGATCTTTATGATCATTTTGCTTGGATTTAGGTTGAAGCAACAGTACTATAGTAATTAACATCTTTGTTTATGGGTATTGGTCCATTGTAGTGTATAGTTTTCTAGGTGACAAATTTCCTTTTTTACCTTATGTCAATGAAGGTAATTAAAAGATGGTAGAAATGCAGGGATTGGGGATATCGACGAGACTTAAAAACTTTTGAGCTGACGAGCCATTTAGATACCGCTAAACCAAAAACGGTGTGAAAAAACATATAGGGCGTGTTTGGTAAGAAGCATTAGTAGTGAGCAGTAGCAGTGAGCGGTAGTAGTTTTTTTCTATAAAAATGTTTGGTAACGTAGTTGTAGATGTAAATGTGTAATCATAATGTGTAAAACAGCTCCTAAGCTCAACGCTTTTAAATGCTATTTCAAAAAGTGTTAAAAATGAACATCGTGAAAAAATAGACAAAGTTAGTTGTTGCTTGGCAAATGAGTATATAACTGCTCAAAATGTGTGATAATGAAGTCAAATCTCATGAATTTTGGCATTAAAGTTATGTAAATATAAATCAGAATAACTACATATAACTGCTTAATCTGTCTCTACATTCGCCGTTCTAAAAAAAAAAAAAAAAAAAAATCTGTCTCTACATTAAAATTCAAAACAACCATAATTAAATACCAAATGGTCAACATATATACCGTATACATTGATGATTCTATTAAATCTAGTCAAACAGAAACACACACAATTGCACACAAAAGCTTAACCGTTTAAAACAGTTAATGAAATGTAAATGCTAATGTCACCAACCGTATATAACAAGATATTTGTAAAGACGTAATTGCTATCGACATTCTTTATACTCAGTAGTTCATAACGAGTGTAGAAACCGCGCAATGACGATTCCAGGACTTATTTGTGACACTTAAACTTCAGGGCTGTTTTGCCAAGTTGTGAAACTTTGCATTTAATGTTCGGACTTACTTTGCAACGATACTTAAACCTCAGGGACTGTTTTTGCCAAGTTATGAAACTTTGCATTTAATGTTTGGACTTAGTTTGCAGCGACACCTAAACCTGAGGGGCCATTCTTGCCAAGTTGCGAAACTTAGCAATAAATGCTGGGACACATGGCATGACCACATGCGTTCCCCGCTTTTTAGTTAATAGATATAATGTTCCTACAATCTTTATACTATAAACTTAAGTTTCACAAAATGCAGTTTTAGTCATGGCCCAAATCTAAGCCTAAGAACAAAGCCCATTATAAATTCTAAACCCACGATCTAAGTGTACATCGGTTCAATTATCGGGTTGTTCGATTTATTCGGTTCAGTTAGTTCAGTTAACTTTTTAAGAAACCGAACCAAACCGAATTTAAATTGGATTAAATCAAACCGAAAACTGAATTTGAATTCGGTTCAGTTTTTTAGTCGACCCGAATTACATAGTGTATATCTTTTAATGTTTTTTTTTAAATATAATTATATATAAAATATATATATTTATGTGAATTTGGTTTTCGGTTTATTTCGGTTTTTATTCTGCCAGAACCATATCGAAACCGTAACAAAATATTTAATTCGGTTCGGTTTGATTTTGACAAATTCAGTTAGGCTACAAGTTCGGTTCGATTTTATTCGGTTAATTTAAGTTAAATATTTTTTTAACAGAAATAATCTAATAAGTATCTAACAGAATTACCAACCACTATTGACCCAATCCCATTCAGCAAATGAACCACCTTCATTCCCGCTATAATATTCCACAAAACACTCCTAATAAATTTCATTAATTCTCATTAGTTCATCTTGATGATCCAAAACTGATCAAAAAATTATTTTAAAAAACGTTACTATGCATTTTTCCTCTACATTCTTAAGAAGTAAACCATTGTTTTTGGCAACGTATCGCACTCTTGCTTCTCAATGCCATCACCAAGACCACTATCGTGCAATATCTACCATTTCTAGCAAGCCGAGATTTAATAACGAACGTGACAAGAGCGTTGGATCTTTTGTTGAATCGTTAAAATCGGGTATCTTTGTAGTTGGATTGAGTTTAGGGATATGTTACGCTAATTATGTATCTCAGCCTAATGCACATATTGTGTATGCGGAGTCTAATGATCAGGCTACGGACGATGAGAAGAAACCAAAGTATTTATTTGCGGATTCGTATAGGAGAAAAGTTTTTTTCAAGTATGAAAAACGAATCAGAACACAAAGTCCACCTGAAAAGGTAACAAACGTATAGAATTGATTAATATGGTGTTACGAATTCTTGGTTTGTTATATATGTTTCAATAACTTTTACATGGGTTTATAAGATCGGGTGAATTCCATATATCCACGGCATAAACCTTAATATGTCATATCTATGGTAGCTAAAAATCATAATGTCATATATATCCAATTTAAACATTTTAGTGCGACGCACGTTAATGGTCTTTGCGGTTGGTTTAGTGAAAATAACCTATTTTGCGACTCCTTGATACTATTGGTTTGTAATTAGTGTTACTTTTGGTTCTTATGCATGTAACCAATATCGCCTTATTAAGATAGACGGCGCTCACTTAGGATAGTTCATAGACGTGGGACATTTTTGTACGCATGAACACAATGAACGAGTGAAATTTGTATGTTTGTTGTATGAATACTTGCATAGGTTATTAGTAGATTTTATCGGTCCTATGTGTGTGATTCTAGGTGTTCGAGTATTTTGCATCTTATCTATCACCTGATGGTGAGCCTTTTATGACACCTGCGGATTTGATGAGGGCAGTGGTGCCCGTGTTTCCGCCTTCTGAAGCTTCTCGTGTTCGTGAAGGAAGCTTGAAAGGAGAGAGAGTTTCTAGTGATTTACGTTGCCCTCCTTCGAAATTCTTCATGCTTTTCGATACTAACAATGATGGGCTTATCTCGTTCGCGGAGTATATATTCTTTGTTACACTTTTAAGCATTCCTGAATCAAGCTTCACTATAGCTTTTAAAATGTTTGATCTTGATAACAACGGGTAAGTAAATTTATCGATTTTTGTAATTTTGTAGTTGTGCTTTTCCATGTTTTTATGAAATAATTGATGTGATATGTTTTTGAACTTATGAATAGTGAAATCGATAAAGACGAATTTAAGAAAGTCATGGAGTTGATGCGAGCTCAACATCGACAAGGGTCACAATATAGGGACAGGGTGCGTAGTGGACCTAAAGTCTCGACACCAGTTGAAAACGATGGGTTACTTGAGTATTTCTTTGGGAAAGACGGGAAATCGCGTCTTCCTCATGAGAAATTCGTTCAATTCTTGAAAGATTTGCATCAAGAGGTTCGTAATCTTGTTTCACGTAATGAAATTAGTACTAAACAGCGAGAAATTTGTTTGATCTTCTTTCTTCTGTGTATTTTTGTCTGTGTGTAGATTTTGTCACTTGAATTTTGTCATTATGACTACAAGTCAAGAGGGACGATATCTGCCAAGGATTTTGCGTTATCAATGGTAGCATCTGCCGACATGAAGCACATCAACAAGTTTCTTGATCGAGTTGAGCAATTGAAAGATGAACCAAATCTTGCAAACATTCGCATTACATTCGAAGATTTCAAAAAGTTTTCTGAGTTACGAACACAACTGAGACCTCTATCTCTTGCTATTTTTAGTTTTGGTAAAGTTAACGGGCTCCTTACAAAGAAGGATTTCCAACGAGCTGCTGAACAGGTTTGTGGGATTTCTTTGAGCGACAATGTGGTTGATATGATATACTATCTATTTGATGTAAATCAAGATGGAAGGTTAAGCTCAGATGAGTTTTTTCGAGTCTTGCAAAGGCGAGAGGAGGACAACTTACAACCAAGGGAGGCAGGACTGATGGGCTTACTTTCGTGTTGGTTGCAATGCTCGAAAAGCAATTGTTCCACGAGAATACTTTTTTAATTTTCTCGGAACCAAATGTAGAGCGTGAACCGTGATCATCTTGCATGTACATAAAACGATAATGAAGAAATTTTTTGTTGCAGATCATAGAACTGAGAAATTTGTTTCGCAAATTATAAAATGATCTTCATTTGGATTCAGTTTGACTTGTCTGTGTAAAAAAGTTACAGTATTACAACAAATTTTGGGTAAAAGTTACAGTATTTCTTACTTCAAGTATATGTTTAGTTTTTTTTTTTTTTGACAGGTAACTTTCCAACTTAGGTTTTACCACCCCTCAAATCAAGGGGCCCTAACCACCACATCGACTATGTATGTCTTTAACCGGCCCAGCCGACACAATGTATGGCTCGGTGTCGCGAGGAAACCGTGCCTCACACAAGTTTTCCTGTCGGAGTAACGTCCGGATGAAAACCCCGACTTTGCTCGGTCAACCCCGCTTAGTCTAAGGGCTCAAATCCTCATTGCAAATATCAACGAAGATGTGGCCACAAGTGAGGACTTCCCGGTAGGTCACCCACCCGGTACTACTCTCACTTGTGGCTCGCTTAACAAGCTAAGCTTTGACCACTAGGCCACATGCCTGTTGATAAGTATATGTTTAGTTGAAAGCTAAAGTTTCATGTTTAGGAAATTGCCAACATTTTCACGTACATGGCGTGAAACACAAAGAGTGCGCGCCTAACCATCTATTTCACATACTGCATAGCACAATTTAATATATGTCCACTTTTCTTTAAACAACACGATGTAATAACATTGAACTGAAATTTCACCACATAAGGTTTGTTTGCATCGACTTACACTAGTTTACTATATCATGTAAAAAAACTGTACCTCAAAATGGCGATAAGTCATTAAACTATTTGGGCACAACCAACATACCACTTTGTTAGCTAATTTGATGTGAAGATGAGTGTGCAACGTGCATAGATCTTTATGTCGCGTATTCTACAGAATCAGGTTGTGCTGATTGTGATGGTGTTGATATCTCCTTATCGGTTACCATGGCGGCGATCTTGGGTTCTTGTACAAAGTCATCCTCCATTTTTGGTTGTTTGTAGTGTTTTGGGAGTGGGTTACAGTTGATTGTATACCAAACTGGTCTTTCTTCTTGGAACAATCTGCAAAGACGAAAATACCCTTCAGGATGGGGAAAACAATTTTACTGCAACGTGCTTTGTTACAAACATTGACAAACGAAAAAAAGAGTGTATCACTATGATACAACGGGATGGTGAATTACACTCGCAACAGTTTAGGGCAACGTTAGAGTGACGTGGTCACTTCAACTCGTGGTTACACAGCAGAAAAATGCAGAAATAAAAGAAGCACTTACGGGTGTTTGCAAAGCGTTGGGCATTGGATTGTGAGTGCATATTTGCATGTTGATAACTCAGTGATAGAACTAATCATAGCTGTAGGTTCCGAGCACACAAATCTAACCTAAAAATCATATTAACAAGCACAAAAACAAAATCAGGATAAGGTGAAATGACTGAAATCCGTATAGCATCGAGTAAAAATGTCGAATCCATCATACCTCAGTTTCCCGAGGCTCATTTGTAAGATCACAAGTGGTCCCATTTTTGTATATATGAGCATGATACCTACAAAAATAAACATATTCAGACAAACTCTGCTTCAGTATATAAATCTATTTGAAGCATTAGTTTAACACATTCATGTAAAAACCAAAAAAATTTGATAATATTTTACTGATAAGAAATCGATAATGAAAACTAGAAAATTTAGCTATAACCAGAAAACAGTCAAACAGCTTCCAAGGTATGCTCCAGCGTTCACAACCTTATATATTGTTTTACTAATATAAATACATCATTTTACAGTACCAGTTTTTAAAATCATATTAAACATGATCATCATTATCTACAACGTGTCAAATGAGTAAAATTTCACCCTATACCACTAAATTTGGTGTGTTGGTGTTATAATTTACCTCCAACGAGTCAGTAATATTTAGAATCTTAACTTATAATAGAACAAGTCAAACGGTTGTGATATACTACTAATATACCTTTGTGATGCATCTTTGGAGCGAGGATCCTTCAAAGTTGAAATGTCTGATACGTTACGATTATAAGCAGCTGTAGCTTCAGCATCATATTCACCCAATACGAACTCTTGAACAGCCTGAAAACAAAAAGATTTGGGCACGAAGTGTAAGCAGCAGCTGTAGCTTCAGCATCAGATACGCTACGGCTATGTTCCCTTTTGTAATCATAATTACAAAGACACTACTTATACATGAAAAGAAATATAAAAATATTTGGGCACAAAGTGTTTAAAGCCAACCGGGCCCATTTCAACCAAATAAAAAGTTAACCATTTTGTATTTACCCATCCTGCCCAACTTGCCACCTCAAAGATTTATGTATAGTAGAAACTTGATAAATTAATACTCAATTAATTAATAAACTTTCTAAAATAATATTTTTTGTATGTTCCGATTCATCAATTTATAAACAAATTAATATCAATTAATTAATAACTCTTCTAATTAATAAATTTAGGTTGTCCCATGACTATTAACTTATAGAGTTTCTACTGTATATCAATTCGTACCCTGTCATCCTCCAAGTGAACTTGACGCAACTGCTTGTGATAACAAAATTCATACGACCACCACCCTTCTTGCTGCAAGAAACATCACCAAAGATAAGTACGAATATCATATAAACGGGGTCCACAAAATGAATGATAAGTTCGAAGTATGAAAATTGGTTAAAGTACTAACTCTGAGAAAGCATTTGTCTTTAAATGCTTCAAGTAGTTCATCAGGGGTCTTCAATTTGAAGCGTTTTTCAGTTTCTAAAATTAAGCTGGTTGTGTTCTCATGCACGGTTGGTTTCTCACTTTTGGATTTTTCCACTTTAGGTAAGTAACAAAGAACTTTGTCTCCGTTTTTCTTTGGCATGACCACCGATTCTTGATCATCATCCTGCAAAACACAATATATCACGAATATGTTGTCTACTGATGCATACGTGTGAAGCTTGGTATGCTGTTTTAACTTACAGGAATAAATGGTGAATCTTCAGTGTGGAACTCAATATCATATTTAGGTTCTCGAGAGCTGCGACTTAATCCACCTGACAATCAACCATTTATAAACATTCAATGTCTATATCTAATTCTTTTAGCAATTCATCAATCATAAGCTACTCGATACCAGCATAACTAATTAACTAGATGACAAAAAGCCTTGCTACAATGGTTTCCCCCAAGCTTGTTGATTCCACAAAATTAATTTGTCAATTGGCCTAAACGAGCAGGACATATGATATAACGAAAAACTTGCAGTTTTTGTCGCTGAAAACTGTATTAGTCGTAACACTGTGTCTATCAACCTAAGAGCTACGAGCTTGCACATTGACAAGAATGTTATGGGCAAATACAGGTGAAAAAAGAACCAGTGAGGTTAGAAGCAACTTTAATTCATATAATAACCACAGGGTCCCTTAAACAGTCAAACTTTATCAGTATCAGCTTATCGAGTACTTATCAAGATTAACCTACATTTTCTGACATGATAATCATCTTCATCTTTTGTAGGCAGGAATGGTCCGAATTAGCTAGAGGAAGTACCAATTAGTACGCCTTTAAATGATATAAGATCGTTGGCGGTAAACAAGTCATATGTCACTACATTAAATCCCATTCTTTCAACACATCCAATCAACACCTACCAATAACATTGGTTGTTCTTACTCTTTCCTATTATTACAAGCCTCGAGTCACTAGAACAACTTTCTTACACTATATTGTAGTATTTCGTGTTCTAGTGTTTGTTTGTGGAGCAAGTTTAAGGATCTATAATTCACAATTTCATCAAGGATAGCTTCATATTTTCAATTTTCATTGTAGTTTACGGGATGAATTCTCATGTCCTATACCCCATTAAACACACACATCACTCACACGCATAAAACAATTGATTTCAATCGGTGATGGGCGTCATCGGTAGCACACAAAATCCGCCCTTCACGCGTGGTGCATACACCCTTGTAATAATGCTTCATGTGTGGTGCACAACACCACTACGCTCCCTAGTCTTAATTTTCATGATCTTACATACTTCATGACCCCAGATAAAGTAAGCATCATCGACTTCGTAGTACGGATCAAACTTCACTTAGGTTAGATATGGTAGTAAAAAAGTAATTTCAGTTTCATCTCAAATAAGCACTTTGAACTAAACATGTCCCTACATTGCTTACTAAAAACTGCTTATTTTACACAATATAAGAGGCCGTTTGGGATTGATTTCTTTTTCTGCATTTCTGCAATTTTAAACGGAAAAGCAGTTTTTCATACGTAGGTTAGGAGTAAGAAGTTGCTTATTACATACTACTTATTTGACATAAAATCAAAACTACTCTTATATATAACCTTTTATAGAAAACTTGTATCAAAATATTATCTTTTCGCGCCCTACAAAATAAGCAAATCCAAATACTATTTCCAAAAGTACTTATAAACACCCTCTAAGTAGAATGATACAAACACCTCAAACTGCTTATCTGCTTAATAATAAGCACAAAAAACAAGAAATACCAAACACCCTCTTCAATCAAACCATTAACCAAAATCCTAAAAAACTCAATAAAAATCACAACTTTAAGCTATAAAACACAAAACCCATTATATATCTAACAATCTTAAACCTTAAATTATTAACTAAACATGAATTTTATAAAAATTGAAGGGTAATTACCTGCATGAGTTGGGAAGATCTGTTCAGCAAAAACATTATAATCAAGAATCAATAAACTGGTTGATATAAACAACAAAACCCATAAAAGATTTGAACCCATTTTTCACGTTTGTGTGATTTTCTTCACCAAGATCAAGAAAATATGTACTGTAATCTTGGAGTGTTTTTGTTAAAATGAGGTAGCTGAATGACTTGGTGAGGTTTTATGAGGGGTTAAAGTGAAAGTTTTGGAAATAGATCACTCTATCCAATAGAAGAGTGCCACGTTATTAAAAGGGTGACATGGCAAAGGATTCTTTCGGTTGTTGGATTTTGGAGAAGGATTCGGGGTGATTTGCACACTCTCATAAATGATTGGGACACTTAATTTTTGAATGTTTGAACATTTATGTCCTCATATTATTTTTAGTTTTATTTATACTGTAAGGGTATAAATATCTAAACACTTATAATTTGAGTGTCTCAATCATTTATAAGAGTGTACAAATCATCTCCTATTGGTTATTGGTCTAAAAATAAAAAATAATAAAAGATAAAAGATAGAGAATAAAAAACTATAAAAATTGTCTTATGTTAATAAAATAAATAAAAAAAGAGTAAGATGGGGTAAGAAGTACCGATAGTAGTATCTTTTTGAAATTTTATATCTTTGTACCAAAACTAAATTGAATTGTTCATAAATTGAACCGAACTGGTTTAAAACATAACTGAACTAGAAAACCTTTAACATGAAATCTAAAAGATTATTGAACCTTATAAGTATGAAGTTTGAAGATTATTAGATCGATTTGAACCGGTGCGGTTCAGTTATAAATCTCTCAGCTTCATCGATTTTTTATTTTATTTTCTTACTTCTCCTTAGTGACGGAATATTCTCAATTGCTTCTTTTTCAAAACCATTTTGTCACATGAAACAAAACCCTTTTTAATTTTTATCTCAACTCACCACATATATTATCCACAAAATTACCAAAATATGTTGCATTAATTTTTTAAAAACATGTAAATACATTATGAGGATAATTCTTTTAGGTTTTGTCTTCGTGCCAATCAGAGTCGTTTCGTGATTTTTGGTGGCCCTAGGCAATAATAACAAAAAGGCTCTATCACACTTGTAAATTAAAAAATAAAATAAAAAAATTGCACATATGGGGTGATTGTTTTGGCTTATATAGCCGGCTTATGGCTTATTTGGTTCTCGGTCCTTGTTTCATAAGCACACTTTTTGTGGCTTATTATGACATTTTCCAGCTTATATAAGTTTTTGTATGACTTATATATGTTTAATGTTATGCGTATTTATATGCAAAACTAATAAAAATGTGACTCTTTTAAGTGGAGATCCTGTGCTACGGCACCTATTTCACACCACTCCAAGACCCTCTGGTGCCAGTATCACTTTTGATTTTGCCGAGTTTCAATGCAATATGTTCTTGAGTCAATATCTATTTCAGTATTAACAAATCGATTTGTTCATTATATCAAGTTTGTACTATGGTATCTGTTGCTTCTGGTTTATTAGACATTACGAAAGCCCGCCAACACAATCACAGTGACGGAGCCACACTATCATTTGGGTAGGCCAAGGCCAACCCTAACTTTTTTATAAATAGCAGTAGTGTAGATGTAGTGTAATGTATTTTATACACAAAATATATATTTGGCTCACCCAAAACAAAATATTCAGCCCATGGACAATTAAAAAGATTAAAAAATATGTCTTGTCCTATTGAATTATTGAAAACCGAGACGCTATATCGTCAAAGTCAAATTCTACATTGATAAATGATACGTAGTACTTTTTTGGTAAAGTCATAAACCATTCACCACATTTAACAGTTACCACTTTATGAACCACAATACTAGATCATCCACCATTGATTTGGTTAGGGTTTAGCATTTTAATGGTTAACTATTTAGTACTTGAGTAGGATATTATAATTAGTTATTGTTAACAATAATCTTCAATAACACTATCAATGAGTGATTGACAAATTACTCATTTGGCATTTTTTTTTTCACTAGTGATGTTAACTTTTTTTTTTTCTTTTCCAGTGGTGATGTTAACTAAGTTGTAATTTGTTGTGTGAATTTACATCCAATCGATGACAAAAAAAAAAAAAAAAAAAAAAAAAAAAAAAAATGGATTCATTTTTTTTCACGAACGGTTTCACCGAGAATTGAAGAGGATACGACATTTGAAGAAGAGAATAAAGAACTACTAAGGGACGAGAATCCTCCACTGATTTCGGTAGTCGAGAATGCTACATTTTCGTCTATTCAACGTGACCGAGGACTACGTCAACCAATATAGAATTACCAGTCTATAAGAGAGACGAGATTCGACGAGCATACTTGAAATTTGGACCTCATCACCTAGTGCTACCCAAATACCCTTTAACAGGATCAAAAACTCATCCACATCGTTTTCAAGCTAAATGGTATACTGAATATCCTTGGTTAGAGTACTCTCGAGCTACCGATAGACCATATTGTTTTATTGTTATCTCTTTTTGAAAGAACCAAGTACTAATAAAGGTCAAGACACATTTGCAATTAATGGTTTCAAAAACTAGAATAATGTGAAAGGAAAGCATTGTTCATTTATGAAACATGTAGGAGATGGACCGAACTCTTAATATAATAATGCTATAAGATTTTGTGATGTTTTGCTAAATCCGGAAGGGCATATTGATCAGGTTATGCAACGGCTATCAAATGAAGAAGTTAGATTGAATAGGCTATGGGTTAAAGCAACGATCGATTTGGTTCGTTTGTGCTCATTTTAAGGAATTAGCTTTAGAGGTCATGATGAAAGAGTTGGCTCTAAAAACCGGGGTAACATCCTTGAGATTCTTAATTTCGTAGGCTCATATAATGAAGAAATTGTAAGTATTGTCTTAGAAATGCTCCTGGTAATGCAAAATACACTTCACCTTATGTCCAAAAAGAAGTTTTAAATTTGTTTGCTGAGAAAGTTTGAAAGATGACTGTTGAAGATATTGGAAATTCTAAATTTTGTATAATGATAGACGAGGCAAGTGATGAAAGTAAGAAAGAACAAATGGCAATTATTCTTCGTTTTGTTGATAATAAGGGATTCATACAAGAGCGGTTCTTTGGTGTTATCCATCTTAATGATACATCGTCTGCCACTTTATACAAAACAATTTGTGCAACACTTTCTTCTTATTTGCTTCCTATTGAAAATATTCGTGGACAAGGATATGATGGAGCTAGCAATATGAGAGGTGAATGGAATGGATTACAAGCATTGTTTCTCAAAGTTAATCCATGCGCTTATTATATAGATTGTATGGTTCATCGATTACAACTTGCGTTGGTTACAACAACTAGAGAGGTAGATTATGTACATGAATTTTTTGAAGATTTATCTTACATTGTGACAACTGTTGGTGCCTCTTGTAAACGACAAGATAAGTTACAAGTTGCTCAAGCTGCTCAAATTGAAGAAATGTTACAGAGAGGTGAAATTGAGTCCGGTAAAGGAGCTAACCAAATTGGTACTGTGAAACGTGCTGGAAATACACGTTGGATCTCACATTTTACTTCAATTACTAGTCTTATTAGGATGTACAATCCAACATGTACAGTTTTGGAGAAGATAAAAAAAAGATAGGTGCAACTTTAAAACAACGGGCGGTGCTAGTTCAGCATTAAAGAAGTTGACATCTTTTGATTTTGTTTTCATATTACATAGGATGAAAACAATATTGGGTCATGATGATGTTCTTTGTAAGGCTTTGCAACAAAAAGATCAAGAGGTCATAAGTGCAATTAAAATGGTTTCACAAACAAGAAAGCTGATTAAAACACTAAAAGATGACAAATGGGGTTCTTTTCTTGACGGTGTCAATGTTTTTTGCAAAAAACATGGTACTCAGTGCTCCTTATTTCGAAGGGAGAAACGTAAGGAATCAAGATAACGCTACTAATGTGCATCACTATCATTTTGATATATGTATATAATGAAATAACAGATTTTCAGTTGCGAGAACTTGACTCAAGGTTTGAAAATTGTGGAACTTTTAGAACTTAGCTCTGCTTTGGATCCTAGGGACGGATATATATCTTTCACTTCAGATTCGATTCTAAAGCTTGTAAAGAAATACTATTATCTTGATTTCACAGAGGAAGAACTCGATAACTTGGAATTCCAGTTGAAACACTTTGAACTTGATATGAAAGATCATCCAAAGTTGGGAAAGTCATCATCTGTAGCTGATTTATGTCAAGGCTTAACATACACAGGAAAGGCAAGTCACTATTATCTCGTTGACAGGTTGATACGACTAGTGTTGACTCTTCCGGTGTCTACAGAAAGTGTTGAATGTGGGTTTTCAGTCATGAAAATCGTGAAGAGCAGATTACGTAATAAAATGGGTGATGACTTTCTTTCAGATAGTTTAGTACTTTATATTGAAAAGGAAATTGCAAATACCTTTAGTTTAGATAGTGTTACAGATGATTTTAATGATGTTAAAAAGCGTCGTGCGCGGATGAAATGAAAAACTCTTATTGTACGGCTTTAATTTTCATTGTTTTTTTTCGGTAACTTTTATCAAGTTTTTTGTTCTGGCCCCGACCGAACAATCCTGGCTCCGTTAGTGATGGCACTTAATGAATTTCTAGTCCAACATTTTGCCAAATACCATTAATGCGATAATGTAAACAAGTACGGCGGTATGTTTAAACGACCTTTTCAGAAATCGTTAATATATACTACCTCCGTCTCATATTGATTGTCCTGTTTGACTTTTTTAACTCTTTCTTTGTTAACTTTGACCTTAAATATTTTTGTTTGTGTTATACAATACTTGATGAAAAGTTATATCAATGAAAATACATTTAAACCCCCATTCTATTCATAAATTTTGCATAAAGTATTATATAACACAAATAAAAATATTCAAGGTCAAAGTTAAAAAAGAAAGACTTTGAAAAGTCAAACTGGACAGTTAATATGGGACGGAGGGAGTATGATTCAGTAACTAACATAATAAACGATTCATTGTTACTTCGTGTTATTGCTTCTTAAGTTTTGGGGTTAGCCCCTCTACTGCACCAAAAAAAAAGAGTAAAATGCAGAAATCGTCCCTGTGGTTTGCCCAGATTGCAGATTTTGTCCCTACAATTTCGAAAGTGCAGGCGGCCTCCATGTGAAGAAAAGTTGAGTTCATTTTCGTCACTGGCCAAATTGAAATGACTGAAATACCCTCGTCTTCATCCCCTTTAACTTTCAGGGACAAAATCGCAATTTGAAAAACCACGGGGACCATTTATTTTTGTTGAAATTTTTTTGAAAATAATTTTTCGAAAATAATTTTTTTCCGAAAATAATTTTATCAGTTTTCATCCGTTTTTCGTTCATTTTTTTAGATTATTGTCCGTTTTTTATTCATTTTTCTTACGTTTTGTCTATTTTTATTCGTTTTTGCCTCTTTTTTTTTTATTTATTTTATTTTTTTTTCTTTTCATTTTTGTCTGTTGTTCTTACATTTTGTCTATAAATAAAAAAAAATTGAAAAAATTTCCAAAAAAAATTCCAAATTTGCAAAAAAATTCTACTTTTTTTTTGGAAATTTTTTTTTCAAATTTTTTAAATATTTTTTTCTTTTTGAATTTTTTTTACGTTTTTGTTTGTTTTTGTAATATTTCATCATTTTGAAAAAAAAATTCAAAAAGAAAAAAAATTTGAAAAATTAAAAAATTAGAATTTTTTCGCAAATTTGAAAAAAAAATTCCGAATTTGCGAAAAAATTCTACTTTTTTTTTGGAAATTTTTTTTTCAAATTTTTTTCTTTTTGAAATTTTTTTACATTTTTGTTTGTTTTTGTAATTTTTTCTTCATTTTGAAAAAAAAATTTCAGAAAGAAAAAAATTTTGAAAATTTTTTTAAAAAAGATTAGAATTTTTTCGCAAATTTGAAAAAAAATATCCAAATTTGCCAAAAAAATTCTACTTTTTTTTTTTGGAATTTATTTTTTCAAAATTTTTTTCTTTTTGAATTTTTTTTTCAAAATGATGAAATATTACAAAAACAAACAAAAACGTAAGAAAAATAGACAAAATATAAGAAACACATACATAAATGAAAAAAAAACGGGCAAAAACGAATAAAACTAGACAAAACGTAAGAAAAATGGATAAAAAACGGACAATAATCTAAAAAAATGTAGGAAAAACGGACAAAACGGATGGCCGATAAAATTATTTTCGAAAAAATTATTTTCGGAAAAATTATTTTCGAAAAATATTTTCGACAAAAATATATGGTCTGTGGTTTTCAAATTGCGATTCGTCCTGAAAGTTAAAGGGATGAAGACGAGAGTATTTCGATCATTTCAATTTGGGGGGACGAAAATGAACTCAACTTTCCTCACCAGGAGGGGCACTTTCGAAATTGTAGGGACGAAATCTGCAATCTGAGCAAACCACAGGGACGATTTCTGCATTTTACTCCAAAAAAAATATACTATGCTATAAAGAAGCATGTTAGTTTGTGATGACTGAGAAGTTTTTTTATTACGAGATAACAAATGAGAGAGCATAATTTGTCATACACATTTCGACAATTAACACTAATCTCCAAGCTGAGTTAAATCATTTGAGCATACAAGTTGTATAAATTGGTAGTGACTACGGGATCGGTACTTGATAGACTATCTTTAACATATCATGCGATTATACATGCATGATAAGCTTATGTAATCCGAAAAGTTTGAAGATAAGTCACAAAATATGAGTTTATTTAAGATAGGTCGAAAACCAAATAAGTCATGAGCCCGCCATATAAGCTTTAACAAACATGCACCCCTAAACCTAAAACCACTTTCACAATATGATTCAAACACCACAACACAAGAATTTTCAAACAAATATTTTCTAATCCAACAAAACACCTAAAATACACAATGTCGTTTAAAAATTCAGATAACCATCCGTAATTTAACACATAGTTTAAGCTATATGTAATGGGATATCCTTTTTACATCGGATTGTGAGTGTATATTCGCACGTTAAAAATTCATCGACTGTAATGACCATCTCACAATTAGGTTCCGAACACTCAAATCTAACCTGCAAATCACATAAACAAACAAAACAAAATTAGCTAGGCTCAGGTGAAAGTTCTATGAAATTTACAACCGAATGTTTTGGGTCTATCAAACCTCAGTTTCGCGAGGCTCATTTGTAAGATCACATTTGGTTCCATGTGTGTATATATGAGCATGATACCTGCATTAATCATATCGATCTCTATATTATTTGATAATTTAGCTTAGTATGAAACAAGTCGTCAAACGGTTGTAATGTACCTTCGTGATGGATTTCTCCATCTCAGACCTGTCAAAGTATCAAAAAAGGTACGTTTGTGAGCAGCTGTAGCTTCAGCATCATATTCACCTAATACAAACTCTTCAACAACCTGAACACAAAAAGATCGTAAGCTATAGAAAAGGTCAAATTAGAAAATAAGTAAATGTCGGAAGATGCCCAAAGTGTTTCTTATAACGATAAAACCTTCTAATTCATTTTTTTTTCAAAACAACAGATTAATTACTACTGAAAATAATGATTTGTACCCGTCCATTCTCAACATGAAATTGGCGCAGCTTCTTGTGAGAGCAAAACTCATACGACCACCGTCCTTGTTGCTGTAAGAATCATCAACAAAAAAGAAAAATCAATTTTGCCATGTTTTCATACCTTCTTATACACCCAGGTACTAACCGTTATATTTAGCCTTATGAAAGTACTAACCGTGATAAAACATTTATCTTTAAGTTCTTCAAGTGCTTCATCTGGTGCTCTAGATTTGAAGCGTTCTTGTGAGCTGTGACTTAAACCACCTGATAATTAAATTAAACTAACCATTTAATTATAAGCAAGTTATCAGTCATAAGTTACATAATACTAAACATGGCCCTAAATAATACACAACTTATAAAACTAGTTTTTAATCATGTCAAAGCTAGTTTAGACCATTAACGTTAAACAAGTTGAGGTTCTTAAATAACTAGCAATAATGTTTATCTTTTGATCGAGTATGTGACTTTGATAGATAAAAAGAGCCAGTATGCTATAGCAAACAGACCCGTGCCCACAAGATCTTAATTTAGCGAGGGCAAGTCCTCGTCAAAAGTCTAATACTATTGGCGAGTCCTCGCCAATAGTTGGTGATCCTTTTGCCAACATATTACTGTAAAGTGAGTAATTTCCAATTTTTTAAAAATTTTTCCGGAAAGAAATCTACCTACTTTCATAACCTGTTTTCACCCGACACAAACGTACCAAATTTGCTACAACACCACAAACTCGTTAAAACATTGTATTATAGCTTAGAAATGCGTCAAATAGTTCAAAAAACAAAAGTCCCTAAAAATATGCGCAAACCATAAACATCCCTAACACATATATAACCATAATCCCTAACACAATCCGCAATCACATAATAATCCATCCAAATATCCGCAGACACAACATAAAACCACAAAACACATATATAAACCATAAATTCACAACCTACTCCCCATCCCCATCCCCATTACCTTCACCATCATCGTTTCCATCATTCGTTCTCGGAATCGCTCGCCCCAACTGATCAGTGAAACTCGGCTGACTGCTCAAGAACGCCATCACTTGACTAACTTGCTGTTGTGTGGTCGCTAGTTCCTTTTCAAGCTTCTTAGCCGCTTCTTTAGCCGCATTGGTTTCCTCCGCCTGTTTATGATATTTTTGCCCTATTGACACTAAACCACGGGGTTTAAGCAACCACCACACAAGAATTAAAACGTAATTCAAGTAAACCAAGTATATCATATAGCAAAATAAAAGTAAATCCACATAACATATGGAAAAATAATAATAACTTTAACCAATAAAAAGACATTTTTCATGCATGCATGCAAGGTTACCTGTATGATAAGTAAGTAAAACTGCGATTATAAGCACAAACCACTTCCTATTCGAACCCATCTTTCACCTTATTATGATGTGATCAATTCACTAAGAACAAGAAAAAGATTTTTGTTGCGAATGTGTTGCATTGTTTTGAGGTTTTATAATGTACGTTTCATGAGACGTGAAAGTGTACGTTTTGTAAATAAATCATCGGAACCAATTATTAAGTGCCACGTGGCTAAAAAGAGGGTGTCATGGCGAATTGAAAGGACTTAATTGTTTACAGATGGGCTTGAAATGGGTATATAGAGTTTAGACTCAATAAGTACTTGGGCCATATGCAATTTTCGACTCTGACCATAGTAAAGAAACTTTATTAGAGTCAAAAACAAAAGTCACCAATAGGCAAAAGTATGAAGTTACTACAAATGATGCATTGAACAATGTAAAGAATTAGCATGTGATTAAAATGTGAAATCAAGAAATACTAGAGGCGTGAAGGAAAAAAAAAAAAACACGAAGGCTAAACTGAAAACCGGAAAAGACCGATTATTCACTTTTTTATTTTTCAAAGACCAAAAAAAAAAAATGTCGATAATTTTCGCTTTTAGTTTTTCCAAAAACCAAATACATATTTCAGTTCGATTTTCGTTTAGCCAAAACCCAACCCACACCATACCGTGCTCACCTAGTCACCCCTAAGAAATACCATTATATGTTTCAACAATAAACATACTTGATAGCTTCTAAATAAATATCTAGATGGATGTTGATTTTTGGAACAAAAAATCCACATGGTTATCTTCCGCTTCGTTCTGAAATTTGGGGGGTTACAAAATGTTGACATTGGATCTGCATAACTATAATGTTAACACTGAATCTGTATAATGCAGTGCCAAAGAAAACAAAACTGCCAATGCAAAATGCAAATCCAAACACCCCATATATTCCAAAATGCAAATGCTTTAGATAATTTGACACCTAATAGTCAAACTGCGAATGTTTGGACAAAAACTTAGATTATGATCTAAATTTTACAAATAATAGTTAACCTACCCAATTGACTTGTAAATGTCAAACTAACCAAATACCACGAAATGCAAAATTTTGATTGTTGACTTCTCTAAATCAAACATATTTAGCAATTCACAACCAAACACTATCAGTAAAAATAACAACCCAAATTTTTGATTTAGAGTATGCCATAATTATAAACCAACATTTTTATTGATCATTTTTCTGTTGACAACCATTACAAATTTCTGATTCACCAACCAAACGCTATCACCTAAGCTTCACCAAAATGCTAAAAACATACATCCACCACCATCAAAAACAACGTTACAAGTGCCTCTTTTTTCTGATGGTTCATCCCATTTTACTAGAACCACAACCTTCTCTTCATTCCTTTCCTTGAGATGTGCAAACAAAGCTTCAAGATTTGCTATCCTCATTTCCAAATCATTAACTTTTGATAACTTGCTATTTGCTTCCCTCCTTAACACCCAACAACTCTTCATAGTAGTATTTTTTTTTCCTCAGCCAATTCATAATCTTTTCTCTCAGCTCCTTTGGTATCTTCTTATATGAACCATATTCATCAATTGGTTCAGCTCCAAATGTATCAAGAACTTCATCAAAGAGTTGTATGTTTGATAAAACTTTTGTCCACTCCTCTTCATTAGACCCAGAGTACAATGCCTTCCCCTTATTATTTGTGCCATTAGAGATTATATGTTTTGGGGGAAATTAGGGTTGGAATGAGAGACTGTGTGTTTAGGATAGGGTTAAATGAATTGGTTTGCTTTGGTTATGTAGTACAAGATCAAACTTTAAGACGTTGCAATATATGTCCTTGGAAAAAAGTCGTCATTGGGAAGAAAAATTGCCAAGTGCAGCTTATCAAAGGCGGGAAAACGTGTAATGACGAGATTACCCTCAAGACATAATCAGCTGTGTCCACTAAACGGGAGTACTAACGATAGTTAGCTCTCGGTGGCTAATTTACAAATTTTGAATCTCTTATTTGCAATTTTGGCAAACATTAGGGACGAAATTTGCAATTTACCCTAATTACTTAAAGGTAAAACTGTTATTCTGTAAAAACTATAAGAGAGAAAACAATAATATTTATATTTCTTTTAAACTATATGTTTTTTTGTCGAATGAACAATTATTTTGAAATCGAAGGAGTAGTTAAATTGAATTGAACTGATTTAAAACCGAACCGAACTATGAAAATCTCTAACATGAAATATGAAAGATTATTGGACCTAATAAGTATCAAGTTTCAAGATTATTAGATCGATTTAAACTGGTTCAGTTCATTTTTAAGTCTCTCAACTTCATCAATTTTATATTCTCTTACTTCTCATTAGTGACGGAATATTCTTAGTTATTTCTTTTTCAAAACCATTTTAGTTTTGTCACACGAAACGCAATCTTTTTTTTTAATCTCAAATCACCACATATATATTGAATTATTGATTTATTGACTATCCGCAAAATTACCAAAACATGTTGCATTAGTTTTTCAAAACATGCAATGCATAACGAAGAGGATAAAACTTTCAGGTTTGTCTTCGCGCCAATATCACTTTTGATTTTGTCGAGTTTACCTGCAATACATTCGTGCTTCAATGATTAACAAACTGATTTGTTCATTATAACAAGTTTTGCTATGATGTTTGTTGCTTCAGGTTTGTTAGACATTACGAAAGCCTGCCAAAAAAATGACACTTGATGAATTTCTAGTCCAACATTGTGTCATATCATTCATGTGATAATGTAAACAAGTACGGAGGTCGTTTAAACGACTTATAGCTTTTCAGAAATCGTTACTCCCTCCGTCCCAAAATTATTGTCCCATATTGACTTTTTTAGTTTTTCTTTTTCAACTTTGACCATAATTATTTTTGTTTGTGTTATATAATACTTGATGAAAAATATATGAATATATTAGGTTTTAAATGTATTTTCATTTGGTATAATTTTCATCAAGTATTATATAACACAAATAAATATATTAATGGTCAAAGTTGAACAAGAAAGACTGGTCAAAGTCAAACGGGACAATAAAAATGGGACGGAGGTAGTAATATATGTGATCCAATAACTAACATAATAAATGATTCATTGTTATGTCGTGTTATTGCTTCTTAGTTTTTGGGGTTAGCCCCTCTAACTGCTCCCAAAAAAAATACTATGCAATAAAGATGCATGCTAGTTTGTGATGACTGAGAAGTTTTATTTTACGAGATAACAAATGAGAGAGCATAATTTGTCATACACATTTCGACAATTAACACTAATCTCCAAGCTGAGTTAAATCATTTGAGCATACTTGATAGACTATCCTTAACATATCGTGCGATTATACATGCATGATAAGTTTATATAAGCCGAAAAGTTCTAAAATAAGCCACAAAAATGAGCTTATGAAACATAAGCCGAAAACCAAATAAACCATAAGACCACTATATAAGCTTAAACAAACACCCCTAAACCTAAAATCACTTTCACAATCTGATTCAAACTGTTGGAAAATTTAGTGCACTTGTGGGATTAGTTCACACCTTGAAATGGGTTAGGAGGTACGGAGTGTACACCCATAAGGTCCATGAACACCCTGACTCTAATAGTAGTTTGTATTGGTAGTCTTTGGTGAAAGTATCTTGCTTGAGGAAAGTACTGCTTGTGGAAAGTCTTGCTTGTGATTTTCAGCGATAGCGGTGTTTCCAACTGATAGGCGATGTTTCCAGCGATAGGCGTGTTTCCCGAAGTGGTGTATCCTGCTAGTCTTTGTGAAATCTTGATAAGCGGTGCTTCCAGCGATAAGCTGTATTTCCACTTTGCAAGTGAAAGTCTGCTAGTGGAAAGTCTTGCTTATGGAAAGTATCTTGCTAAATGGCGATTAAACGCATTATGACCACGTTTAATTGGTCATGTAACCACTACGGCTATAATGGGGATAATTATGAGGCTATTAATGGGCCGATTAATACTCATAATTCCATTGGAATAGCTCAAGAGTAACCTCCTATAAATAGGAGATCTGATAATGCATGAAGAACATATAGAAAACACTAAACACTTATAAGCGAAAGGGTTATAGAATTGTGCCTAATTCTCTAACTGCATTTGGTCTTATCCCAAGTAGATATTCGTGATACCCAGGCATTAGGGTCGAATAGTTTACTTTGGAAAGTGATCACACGATTCCAAGTGATATCCGGTAACCACCTAGTGGTATTGCTACAGTCATTGATTGTCTTATCCATTGCAGGAGATACCCACCAACAATCAAAGTAAACTATTTTGTGATAATCAATGGCAACTGCTGCAATGAAACACATGGCTTCAAACTTTGCCAAGCTTGATAAGTTTGAAGGGGTGGACTTTAGGAGGTGGCAGAAGAAGATGCACTTCTTGCTGTCAAGCGTGAGTGTGGTCTATGTCTTTGGCTACTCAATTCGATGATGGTGATGATGCTCTTGTGGAGCGGTCGGGAGGAGGAGGAAATGGGAGAATGATGACTACATATGCAGAGGTCTTATTCTGAATGGTATGTCTGATTCTTTGTTTGATATTTATCCGAACTTTGAATCTTCCAAAGAACTGTGGGATTCCTTGGATGCCAAATATATGGCCGAGGATGCATCAAGTAAGAAGTTTCTTGTTAGTAATTTCACAAATTACAAAATGACTGATTCAAGACCAGTCATGGAACAATACAATGAACTTCTTGGAATACTTGGAAGGTTTACACAACACCAAATGAACATGGATGAGGCTATCAAAGTCTCGTGTGTCATTGACAAACTTCCTCCTTCATGGAAAGATTTCAAGCATACCTTGAAACATATGAAGGAGGAGTTAACTCTTGTTGAGTTAGGCTGATCATCTGCACATTGAGGAATCTCTCAGAGTGCAGGATAATGACAAGCCAAAGAGTAGCAATGCTACTTGGTGCATCATTGTCAATATGGTGGAGCATAACAACTCCACTAGGTACAATGACAACAAAGGCAAACGCAAATATCATGATAACACAAGGGCAGATCCAAACAAGAAGGCAACACCTACTTGTTGGAAATGTGGCAAAATAGGTCACATTAAAAGGGACTGCAAGGGTGTTAAAATTGGTGGTAAAGCCAATGGATCAGGCACTAATGGTTCAGGGAATGGTGGTTCAGCCAACTCACTGAAAGGTCCGAATATGTTTAATAAGTCTTTTCAGATTTATTATGTTACATATGTATCTGAATCTTTTTATATGCAGGATGATGATGTTGCGTGGTGGGTTGACTCCAGTGCAACAGTTCATGTGTGTAAAGATAGAAGCTGGTTCAAGACTTATGAGTCACTGAATGATGGTTCTATTCTTCACATGGGAAATGAGTCAACTGCCTTGGTGCATGGTTAGGTGGTTGTGTAGATCTTAAATTTAGTTATGGAAAGATTGTAACTTTGTTTAATGTTATTCATGTTCCCGATATAAGGAAAAACTTGGTTTCAAGTAGTGTTTTGAATAATCATGGATATAAACAAGTTATTGAATCTGATAAATTTGTTCTTTCTAAATGTGGTGTTTTTATTGGTTTTGGTTATTTATGTAATCAAATGTTCAGGCTTAATATTACCACTGACAGTGTTATTTCAGCTTTTTTGACCACATATGATCGGTGATTCTACCCTTTGGCATGCTAGACTTGGTCATGTTCACTATAGAAGAATGCAAGATATGTCTAGGGATGGTTTAATCCCTGCTTTTGACATGGACAGCGAAAAGTGTAAAACTTGGATGTTGACCAAGATAACCAAGAAACCCTTTCAGGGTGTTAGTCGTGAGACTAAGATGTTGGAGCTTATTCACGGTGACTGTGTGATTTGCATGCCACTCCTTCTTTGGGGAATAAAAAGTACTTTGTGACATTTATTGATGATGCTTCAAGGTTTTGTTATGTCTATACATTTACATACCAAGGATGAAGCATTAGATAAATTCAAAGTGTTTAAAGCTGAAGTTGAATTACAACTTGGGTCTTTGATCAAAAGATTAAGGACTGATAGGGGAGGTGTGTACATGGATACTCAAGTACTTTCGATCTGTTGGAATAATCCATGAACGACTGCCCCTTATACTCCTCGGCAAAATGGCATTTCAGAAAGGAAAAAGCGAGTCTTTGAAGGAGATGGTTAATTCCATGTTGTCCTATTCAGGATGAGTCAAGGGTTCGGGGTGAAGCTATGTTAACAGCTTGCTATTTATTAAATAGGGTTCCTAACAAAAGGAACAAGGTTACCCCTTATGAACTCTGGACTAAAAGGAAACCCAACCTGAACTATCTCAGGGTTTGGGGTTGTAGGTCTGTTGTAAGACTCCACGATCCAAAGTTGAAAACTTTGGGTGAAAGAGGCATTGATTGCATCTTTGTTGGATATTTTGAGCATTCCAAGGCTTTTAGGTTCTATGTTATTGAACCTAATGAATATGTTTCAATTAACTCCATTATTGAATCAAGGGATGCAGACTTTGATGAGAATAGATTCTCATAAGTCCCAAGACCAAGTCAGAGGATTCCTAATGGAACTCTTGACACTGGTGTATCAGAGGTCCCGATGATGAACCATCAGTAGTCCACGATGAGGTTGTGGTTCAACAACCTGAACACGTGCTCGGGAAGAGCAAAAGGTGGAATCCAAAGTCATTTGGAACTGAGTTTCAACTATACTTAGTTGAAGGAACAAGGGATGAGGTCTCAGACCAATACTCCTATTGCTTCATTGTTGAGGATGATCCTAAGACATTTGAAGAAGCAATGAAGTCCCAGGATATTGCTTTCTGGAAATAAGCAATCAATGATGAGATGGATTCCATCATGGGGAACAACACTTGGGTGTTGGTTGATCTACCTCATGGTTGCAAACCTTTGGGTTGCAAATAGATTTTCAAAAGAAAAATGAAGGTAGATGGAACTATTGAAAAGTTCAAGGCTAGACTAGTCATTCAGGGCTTTAAACAAAAGTCGGGGATAGACTATTTTGATACTTATGCCCCTGTGGCTCGTATCGATTACCATAAGGCTGCGATTGCTATGGCATCTATTCACAATCTGGTTATTCATCGGATGGATGTGAAGATGACTTTCTTGAATGGTGAATTGGAAGAGGAGGTTTATATGAACCAACCTCAGGGCTTCATCTTGCCCGGCAATGAAAACAAGGTGTGTAAACTGATTAAGTCTCTTTATGGACTTAAGAAGGCACCCAAGCAATGGCATCAAAAATTTGATGAAGTGGTTTTGTCTAGTGGTTATGTTCTTAACCAAGGTGACAAATGTGTATATAGCAAATTTGATGAATCTGGTAAAGGAGTCATCATTTGTCTATATGTTGATGACATGTTGATCTTTGGCACTGACCAAAATCGGGTTGACTTGACAAAGGAATTTTGTCATCAAGGTTCTCCATGAAGGACATGGGGTGATGTTATCCTTGGTATAAGGATTAAACATGAAAGTAAAAGAATTTCTATCTCTCGGTCTCATTATATTGAGAAGGTGTTGAGGAAATTCAATTACTTTGATTGTACTCCAGTGAGTACACCTATGGATACTTGTGAGAAGTTGATGCTTAATCATGGCAAGGCTGTATCTCAACTTGAGTACTCTAGGGTAATTGGTACTGATGTATGCCATGACTTGTACAAGACACGATATTGGTTTTGCGATTGGGAAAATTGAGTAGGTATACTAGTAATCCTAGTGCTCATCAGCGCAAGCAGTTCAAAGGGTGCTTGAAGTATTTGAAGAGAACTATGGATTATAGTCTCTCATATCTTGGTTACCCATCGGTGTTGGAAGGTTACACGATGCAAGTTGGATCAGAACACGAAGACAATTAGATCTACCGGATTGGGTATTCCTACTTGGTGGAGGTGCAATTTCTTGGGCATCCAAGAAGCAAACTTGCATCACCAGTTCAACAATGGAATCTGAATTTGTGGCTTTAGTAGCTGCTGGTAAAGAAGCTGAATGGTTGAAAAACTTGCTTCTTGAGATTCCATTGTGGCCTAAACCTATAGCACCTATTTCTATCCGGTGTGATAGTGCAGCTACATTGGCTAAGGCTTATAGCCAAATGTACAATGGTAAGTCTAGACACTTAGGTGTCAGACATATCATGATTCGTGAGCTTATCATGAATGGGGTAGTATCTATAGAGTTTGTTAGATCTCAACGAGAACTTAGTGATCACTTGACGAAGGGTCCGGCTAGAGACTTGGTTATAAAGTCTGCTAAAGGGATGGGTTTAAGTCCAACTTAGTCACTGAATGCTAGGACACCCAACTCCCTCATGAGGAAACTTAGGAGCTGAGTTCAATGTGGAAAGCTGAACATTGTGGATGGAGCACATGTTTTATTTACATCCCAAGGTTGTGCTCAGAACCTGTTGAAAGGAGGATGAAGTCTTTACTTCTTAATGGTTAATTTTCATTGAAAAAGTGCTTAGCGAGGAGCATGACTAAAGAGGAACCACCTATGTAAATGTTGAAGTTTTGCCGCTTCAGGAAGCTTTGGACTTTTAGCTTTTACAACATTTATAAATTTGGATATGGACACATGGCTTGTATAGTGTCGGAGCATTAAGTGTTTGAAAACTTGTGTGTATTTTATCTTCAGGTATTCAAATGGGTTGAAGGGTTCAATTCTTAGAACACCTCGATTCTCGAATATTTGAACGTGTAATTTACTAAGATGGAAATTCAATCCTCGGGACATTTTCATTTATGCACATGTTTTGCTTGATGTTTATTTTCATGCAAAAGAAGTGAACTAAATTTGGGGAGGATTGTTGGAAAATTTAGTGCACTTGTGGGATTAGTTCACACCTTGAAATGGGTTAGGAGGTACGGAGTGTACACCCATAAGGTCCATGAACACCATGACTCTAATAGTGGTTTGTATTGGTAGTCTTGGTGAAAGTACCGCTTGAGAAAGTACTTGCTTGTGGAAATGCGCTTGTGATTTTCAGCGATAGCGGTGTTTCCAGCGATGGCGATGTTTCCGATGGCGATGTTTCCACGAAGTGGTGTATCCACTTGCTAGTCTTTGTGAAATACTTGATAAGCGGTGCTTCCACGATAGGCGTATTTCCACTGCAAGTGAAATCTTGCTAGTGGAAAGTACCTGCTTATGGAAAGTATCTTGCTAAATGGCGATTAAGCGCATTATGACCACGTTTAATTGGTCATGTAACCACTAACGGCTATAATGGGGATAATTATGAGGCTATTAATGGGCGATTAATACTCATAATTCCATTGGAATAGCTCAAGAGTAACCTCCTATAAATAGGAGATCTGATAATGCATGAAGAACATATAGAAAACACTAAACACTTATAAGCGAAAGGGTTATAGAATTGTGCCTAATTCTCTAACTGCATTTGGTCTTATCCCAAGTAGATATTCGTGATACCCAGGCATTAGGGTCGAATAGTTTACTTTGGAAAGTGATCACACGATTCCAAGTGATATCCGGTAACCACCTAGTGGTATTGCTACTGTCATTGATTGTCTTAACCCTGTTCTGGGAGATACCCACCAACACAAACACCACAACACAAAGAATTTTCAAACCATATTAGCTATAAGCTTTATATTGTAAGTTGTAAACTGCAAAGCTGTTGGCTGTAAACTGTTAGTTTATGGACATTATTAATAGTCGTATGTCCGTATTCGAACTCGAGACGATGGGATTACACGCATTGCGTATGAGATTCAATGTATAATAATTAATATATAAATGTTATGATTTAATTATAATTTCACAATAACGTCTAACGGTCGTCAGTATTAACGGATTAGTCTAACAATCGTTAAATGGAAAAGAGAATGACTAAAGATGAAATTAGCTCAGAGAAGGTTCTAGAACCCCTCTTGGCATAGTGGACGATCGTTTAGGGCTTCCCAAAGGGAAATCCTAAGCTATCTTGGACTTTAAGTTATCATAGTATAAATACAAAGGCATGTATTCGGTCTTTGGTAATCTTGTGTCTCCATAGCTAACCCTAATTTCACTTATTCTCCCTCTTTTACCTAAGTTACACGAATTACAAACCCGTTAGGGTTTGCGCTAGTTTGGCTTTGAGTGAAACAAAAGTGTCTTGGTTAGCTATTATGATCAAGAAACTAGCATTCGCATTGAATCACTATCAATACGCGTGTACAAGACCGTAGGAAAATCCCCTTTGGATTTTGGTGATTTGAACTAATCGATTTAACCCTAAATCAGTTTATATATAAACCCTACTTAGGGTTTGTAATTTCTTGATCTTTGATTCGCGTAAGGTATGTTTTCGTTTATGTTAACGTTAATTAATTACATGTATTTGATCTAGTCTTCCGTTGCGTGCTTAGTGATATTTTTTAAGTTATATGATTGTCATGATAATTAAATTCCAACATAAACTGCAAAGCTGCTAACATGAGCTATAAGCTGTATTTTTTTTCTAGTAAAAGTGTTTGGTGAGTTAGCTATTAAATGTAATTATAAGATGTAAAGTGACATAAAAAGACATATTTATAATTGTAAACAAATGATTGAAGGTTATATCAGTAATTTAAAGTTTTAACAGCTCAAAAAAAAAATTAAAAAGCTTCATGAATCAGCTTTTCATTTAGAAGCTATTTGTTAAAATAAAAATTTGAAGTTAATGTATCTAAATGAAGCTACTTATTTTATAGTTGATTATTTTTATAACAAAAAGTTTATAGCTTTCAGAAAAGCCCCTACCAATAGGCCCATAGTTTGAGCTATTGGGATATCCTCTTTTCATTGGATTGTGAGTGCATATTTGCACGTTGATAGTTCATCGACAGTAATGACCATCTCACAATTAGGTTCCGAACACTCAAATCTAACCTGAAAATTGTTGGGTTTTACTAATCATAACAATTATAGAAAACAAGTAAACATCATCAAAGCATGCAGCGGACGTAATAGGAATAATACTTGTAAATTAATTAACCGAATTAAAAGAATATGCGTACCTTTTAGCGAATCAAGAACACACGATATCAAGAACCATGTACAAACCCTAAACCCTAACATTAGGGTTTATAATTTTCGACCCCTTTAGTCGAATACCAAGATTACCCACAAACACAATTGCATTTGTTCTTCGTTCTTGTACACACGTATTAGTAGCGAATCAATGAGAAAAGCTAGGTTGTTGATCCCAACAGATTAACCAAACACCTTTGTTATGCTCAAGGTCACTCACAAATCCCTTACATGGGGTTTTACTCGTCGACCTAAGAACAAGAGGGAAGAAAGAAGAAGTTTTTCCTTCTATTGAAATCTGGTCTTCAAAGGATGAATACATGGGGTGTATTTATAGCCTTATGGTAGATGTCAAGATTACTATGATATCCGATGTGGGATTCAATAGTTTCGGCAAAAAACGAGCCCAAAAGAGGGTTCCTAAAACCTTCTCTTAGCTTGTTAACTTTTCTTCATATCCCGTTGACATTTAACGACCGATAATCAAAACTCGTTAAATATTAACTATCGTTAAGTATTTATTTGCAATCAGTAATTAAATATTACATTTAATATATTAATTATTATTTACATTGATTCTCATACGTAATGTGTGCAATCCCGAAGTCTCGAGTTCGAATCCGTTCATACGTATATTAATAATTATCCATAAACCTTTCAGCTCCCACTTGGA
The DNA here is from genome assembly GCA_910596185.1 of Chrysanthemum makinoi. Taxonomy (NCBI): domain Eukaryota; kingdom Viridiplantae; phylum Streptophyta; class Magnoliopsida; order Asterales; family Asteraceae; genus Chrysanthemum; species Chrysanthemum makinoi. The sequence continues at coordinate 36,971,479 of OU343221.1, read as the reverse complement.
TATTACTTAATATAGTAATGACATTGGTTTAGTCTAGCTTAACACGCCAATGCCCCCAGATCGAACCGAGTGTGGTTTCCCTGGAAAAACCATTTTAATGATTCATCATTAATACTTATCCTTTTACTTATAATACTTCATTAACTGTGAATATGGATTGAGTCATTTCACAAGTTAATATTTTGTTTCTCATTACATCTGATCGAACAAGATTACCAAATCATCTGAACATATTCCAGATAGATCTTGGGTAAGGCCTTACAAACATCTTGCCAATCCTACGAGGGCCCAAACAAGTATATGCTTTGAAACAAATTCAAATGAGCAAATTCTCTTGACTACAAGCAAAACTCATGAACTTTGCAACACTTCTAAAAATAGCCCTTATAACCACCTTTTACGGATAGCGTTAGACTATTTCACACAAGTGTACTACATTCATACAGCTTATCCGGTATCTCAGTCCGAGGATAAATATACATGATTTACTTAATGACAAGGATCCATAAAGTACAATCATGTTAAGTTAGGATCACCTATATTCAATTCATTGAATATCATGTGAATTTGGCATGTCCCACGCATCAATATACTTTAAGTATATTCTACCAAAACTAAGATTTGTCTTAATTCAATGACATTCCCACATCATTGATCGACAACGGACATTTAGAATAACATAAGTTATTCACGGATTAAACATGCAAATATAGGATATAATATTAAGAAAATGAAAAATAAACATAACCAATATTTTATTTCATTTAAATAATATTTGTTCAAAACATCCCTTATCCAAATACTAAATAGATCAATGCATGATAATACTGGTTAATGAATTATGTCTCAAGTAATGACAATCATACTTGTTGACAAGGCATAATTTCAACTAACTTTGATCTATCGGAATTTTGAGAATACTTATTTCAAGAATTTAACTAGTGAAGTTCTTGTATGTGTGCATTCAAATAACTTGATATCGCCACATAATTTTTCATAAAGTGTGTGACATCCTCAACCACCAATTTATGACAATCAAACTTTCAAACATTTTAAAGTTTAAAGTATTCTTATTCTTTTATTGTATAATGCAACTATGCTCTTAGTTGAGCACAACTAGTTTACATGACCATTTGCAAGAATAAAATCCTCCCATGACTAGTATTGAGTGTCATCTCAATTATACCAGCATCATTGTATACAAACAACAATATGCTCTTTAAAAATTTCGTAAACTTCAATATCTACAGTGTAATGTTTGATGCCTTCCAAAACTTTCAAGTTTGTTGGCTATGACAATTTCGCAACAATTGTTGTATTGCTCATCCATAGAATTTTGAGAACAATTCCAGGCTGAGGAATGTAATTCTAAATTCAAACATATTCCATTTGAATATTCATTACACTAGTTATCTAATAACTTCATTAGATATCAATGTTGTCAAATCATCTTGCCTTCAAGCATGATACAACAATAACATGATGTTCATGAAAAATTCTTGTGTCAAACTAAGATTTCATTCATGTTATACATATCCATTTTCCAAATGATATATCATGTTCTATTAGACTCATTTATTTTAATACCGCACATGTTTACTAACAATAAATATATATACTCCAAGGTTGTATGTCTTATTTTCTAAATCTTTCAAGTGAAGTTCCATTCCAAACTAAAACTTAACATCTAGCTTAGATGGAATGTTACTACCCACATCATATAAGATTTTAAAGAAAATAAACATAATACTCCCACTAGCTTTCAGGAATACTTAGAAATTATCTTATTTTAATTTTAAACCAAAACTTGGATTTAATAGTTAAACATAAGAATCATCTCCTAGATGCATGCATATATCCATTCATGGATTCTTGCAGTTTCTACATTTCCAAAGATTATGTGAATTCATAAAACTCCTTTGTATTACTTATCGTCCTCGCAAAAGCAATCACACAAGAAAGAGTTTTAATATTCCATTGTCATTTTTCATATCAATGAAAATAAGTATGACAATTATAATCATTATATATTTAATATGCCAAGGAAAGAATATTCAATCACAGTTAATTGCTTAAGTGTGATTAATAATCTTGTCACAAGTCATGCATTAAACACATGTAGAATTTTGTCCATATGATTTCTACACAAAGATTTAAACCACTAGGGTTTTCCTTCTTTTTGAAAAAACTCATCTTCATTAAGATAAACCAAGTATCCAAAGTTGATTATCTTTATGGACAGCATCTTAACATTCATAGTATGAATAATTTACCACAATTCAATATTAGGTAAATGCATCATCATGATTAACAGGTTTACCATAATCCTGCAACTCATATATCTCAGCACATCAATCAATTATCTGAGAATCCTTACGGATCTATGAATGAGAATTCCACCATCTTGAGGTCTATCATTTACATGTTTAGCCTCATGATGTTATTCACTAGTGTGTTGCAGAAGATTATGTGTTTGTAATTGTAATTTTAATCTCTTCAAGATCTAAACAAAACTCCCACTTGCTTTTGTAATTTTAAAGACTATCTATAAATACTTTAGCAATTAGAACAACACTAAATTGTTTTCTTTTGGGATATTACAAAACACATTGACAGTTCGTAAATCTTGTTAGCTAATAACCTACTCCATAAGTAGTTTTAACAAATCAGAACTTCAATATAAGACTCAATGTGATTCATCACATTCCATAGTAAAATAGTATCTTATTAATCTTCTAGGTTTGAGTTTTATTAAGTATATCCAATCAATACTCAATTTTCTAACCTTGATAGCTTTTGGAAGATATAGTTATCTTGAATCAAACAATATAACAAATGTTTGATTCTTCTAACTGAACATTCCATATACCTACAGTATTTCATTAGAATTAATATTGTAAGACAATCTAACAATATGCAAGATAAACATATTCCTTTTGGCTTACCTATTTACCAACTAAGACAACTTAATGGTATAATAGAATTCCAAGCCAATTGCATGCTTTATAACTCAAGTACTATTGATCAAGTCACTTCATGTCCATGTCTCAACAAGAAAACATAAACAGTTATAATTCCATTATACGTTATAAGTCACTTACCAATGACTTTATATCTTAATAAGAAGACATAATAAGTTAACGTATTACTTTATATTATATGTCTTGTAATAATGAAAAGACTTCATGTTTGTGACTTTACAAAGAAACACATAAACATTTATAATTTAAAGTAATTATGAACACCACATCATGGTTTCAATTAATTTATTTTCAAGTTAATATACTACTCTATCTATTTATGTCATTAAAAATACATAAATATTTAAGATAGTATTACTTTATTTATTTATTTCATTCCATGAAGTGTCCAACTTAAGAAACTGTAAAATCAACCACGTTCGATCTCACAACAAGTGGAGATTTACCTTGAGATTACAATCTAGCCAAGATCTCACTTAAACTAAAATGTAACTTCAAGTGTTTCTATATTTTGAATGACATAAGACATAAAAGTAGTCCATGCTATAATCTTGACACATGTTCTTTAAGCAAGACAATCTTATTAGAACGTTAATCTCTTACTTTACGATCAAGAGAATCCATTAATCATATTTGTATGTGTTGTTCCTTTGCACACTATAAATACTTCTCCCACTTGTGCATAGAACAACATCATATAGTAGATAAACACCATGACATTCGTTTGTTTATGTGAGCAATATGATAATGTCATAGATATATAAGCATTACAAGTAGATGTAGGAGCACTTATTTATCAAGGAAACGTTCATGACTATCCTTGAAAATATGAATGTCTACATTTTTGAACGTAACATATTATTTCAAGAAAATCTAGAAATAATCTGAGTTACTACCAAGATAATAAATCTTGTAACTCCCACTGAATTAGACAACGTTACAATAATGTATTATTTAGTAATAAACCATACTCTCACTGGATTTGATAACATTGTAAGTGTTTCATTAACCAGTGAAAATAGCGTGCTATTACGTTGCTACCCCTTTGTAAGACCATTCGTAACAATTACTTAAGTACTAAAAGAGTGTATTCTACTCTGTAGATGATGGATCATCCATTAATGCTATTAACTTGAAAAATTGAGCATGCAATTTATTCCTCAATGGGTCTACCATCGCCATAATGATGTATAGCACCTTCAATTAGTCAAAACAAAACAACTAAATAAAATATACTAGTTTGTCTTTTACCAATTTTGTGGTAATTAGTCTAGCTTCTAATTTAATAACTCATAAAATGTCAAACATATTTTCTAGTTGACCAAAATGTCATATAAGAATTCAATCCCCAACAGAGGGTAATGAAATCTCTTAAGGAAAACATGGTGTGCAATTTTCTTAACTATTAAAGTTGCTATGAGTTATATTAGAATTTAGAAAATTCTAATGTTCCTAACATACCTTTCTCAATCATGAAAAGGAATAGGATTGAGTCTCACTCTTCTTCCATGGAAAAGAGTTTATGTTTGTCTTTTAGTAAATTTTTCTTGATCAAACATGTTAGGTCACCATATTATCACAACAATATGTATTTCTAGAGAGAGAAAGTTATAGAGAGAGAGAAAGTGGAAGGAACTAATGAATGATTAGTGAAAATGATAATTGCAATTAGAACCAACAACCCTCTCCCTTCTAGGGAGGGGGTATTTATAGTGTTTACATAAGTAGGGGTGTTTCCCCTTGGTTCTAGAAGAACCTTCTATCACAGCTCATGGGCTTACTACATGAGCTGAGAAACTAAATACAAACATTTATAAACCATAATTATTAATGACCTATTACAAATGAAATGACCTACACTTGATAATAAAACATGTTCCTAACAATCTCCCCTAAGGGTTGGTCATCATTTGTTGTCTTGCTTAGGTCGTTTGACGTCTTGAACTTCTTTGGCGTTCATAGCTTGTGACGTCTTTGATTCTTTGAATCTTTGTTCTTTGTTCTTGTTGTTGTGATCGGTTGTGAAATCTGCCTTTTATCAACATCTTTGTTGTTAGTGATGAAAGTCATTTCCAGCATGCTCATACTTCCGATGAAGTTTGTGATTCATATATTTGAAGCTCTCATTCTTTAACTTTGATCTTTATCTCATAACTTTGCAGATTCTTTGACTTGATGTAGAATCTTTCTGAAATTTTCTTTGCCTTTTGAGAGAACTTCAATTAGTGTTGATGTTGGTATGAGCATGTGAAGAGTATGCACGATCTTTTCCACCGTGAGCATCCATAAGAAGAAAACATAAAACATGGGTTAGAAATAATCCAGCTTGCAAGTTTGAACTTCGAGAGTGTTAACAGCATAGTGTGAAACACATCTCGATTCTCACAAAGGCGTTCGAACTGGAGTCCCACAATTGAGATAACGCGATGTACCGAAATACACCTACAGTTCATATGAGTCGCTGAGGTATACCGAAGCATCACCCCACGACTGTAGACCGTTTGAGACTGTTAGGATCCAAATATTATTGTGTTGATGATTCGGGTGGTCTTGGATGATCAAAATACATGTTTGCCATTTTAGAGAGAGAAATTAGAGAGAGAGAGGGTGTTCTTCCTAGAGACTTGGTTCTCAAATGTAAAAGGTTAGATTGAATGAAGCACCACCCCTTCCATGGATGGAAGGGGTATTTATACTTACAAACATAACGACCTCTTATCGGCCTGTTGATCAGGGATACAGTGGGTAAAGACCCGTCCTTCCTCCACGGTGTTGCACTAAGCTATACTACGCTACAAACTAATAAATAAACTACTAAATATCGTAACTACCGACACGTCTACGAGCTAACATATGCTAGACCTTAATTGGGGTGACCGACACTTTAACATGGAATTTTCTAATTCCTAACAATCTCCCCCTAAGGGAGGTCACCCCATGATTTACATTTTGAATCCTAGCATTCTATTATTGACTTCGTTCTTGAGCTCGTAGACTTCAATTCTTCAAATCTGCAATCTTGTGCATTTGTAGCGATTCTTCAAAGTCCGCATTGATTTGTACTTTAAGTGGAGGCCTTTAACTGATCCACATCTTTGATGATCTTCGAGATTTCTTTGAGATCATCACCACAGATAAATCTCTGGATCACCCTTTATTGTGTTGCCATCATGTGAAGTTGTGACTTTCGGACCGACATGCTCACACTTTTGAATCATGACATCTTTCCATCAGATTAGCGGAAGCTTTACTTGGTTAAAAATATTTGCAAGCAAACACTAACATAGTATAGAAATATCAGAGCAGGTTATGTAGATATGCACCAGTCATGATTTCTTCAAATTAAGTGTGGATTTTGTGAGCATGCGGCTTTGGAATGACTCCTCAATTCGATCACCGCAACCGTCCAAATGTACATGCAAACAACAGTTTGCAATAAAACACACGAAAGTGTCTTTGATCACTTTCGTTGAATTGAGGTACACGCCCACGGTTCCTGTTGATCATACAAGTCTTACTGTGATCGGTAGGATTCCTAGGAATCTCCTTGACAGGGTTTCGCAGCATTCTAGCTGTTCTCAAACCGAACGTCTCAAAGAAGACAACACGGAGTGAGTGAACCAAATAATTGAGATTCACCGATTGATGAAAATGATTTGAAAAACAATCGCGTATTGGTTAGAAGAAAGAGTTTTGCAATACGACGAAGGTTTTATGAGACAGATCAATTTTCAATCAAAATACTTTTTGTATTTAAAAGAGTACACATTCGACGTGCTAGAGAAAAGAGGATTTGCACATCGAACGGTTTTTCCAAAAGTATTTTTTCAATCAGAGATACTTTTGTGTTTGAAAACATAAGTACACATTCGATGTGCTAGAGAAAAGAAAATTTGCACACGAATGGTTTTCCAAAAGTATTCGTCAATTCCATTCTCGACCAAGGTTGATTCACGAGTGAATCGCCCCATCGTTTCTATCTAGTTGTCACATGGTTGATCTATAAAATAGATCTCACATGCCACCTACCAGGAGCTTGTTTGATGTTGGCTCCAGAAGGCTTTCCATTTTCATTGTGAATATGTATGCATATCACTTTCAGATGTTCGCAATACCACAAGGATAATGCGTAGGACTCTTAATATATATACTTATTTTCCACATTGTGTGAAACAGCAAGTCTTCATTAATTTTGTGTCCTAATGAGATATTGTGGATGATCTCTTGGCTCTAGACTCAATCGTGCACATTTGGTTCCTATGCCGGAGACTAGGGAGAGGGTCTCCTTCTTCAATATCAACAATCTCTAAGAGAATGTCGATAGATTATGTCGGTTCCCCGTGAGAATAAAACAAGCCCTTTTAAGAGGAACTTGAGTAGCTTGGGAAGTTTAGTGCAGTGCGTCACCGGGTCCATGACGACTTGTCTTCAATACCAGTGTTACCTTAGTAACCACTAGTAACATATGAATTGAACCGGTTTTACGCCCTAAGGTTGAATTGATGGAGGGCTATTTCTTTTCACCATTTTTTTTTACATTCAATTCTTTTCATTTTCAACCCCTTCATGCTTACCAAGACTTCATAACTAGAACCTTGTTGGGTTTATTCCATTACTAGCTCGTCTCGATCCGCACTCTTCCCATATCTCACTTTTCTCCCTTTTTCAATATACCTAAGGACTCTACACTATCTAGTGGATTGTCCCTGGGTAGATCCCTTCCGCTCTGGCGGGATCGTGGGAACAAATACCTAACCTAACCATCCTTATAACTCCATACATAAAGTAAAATGGTCGGTCTTTTGGTACAGTTCATTCTTCCTTGAAACCAATTGAAAAATCATTTGGAAAAACAATCAAGGTACTTGTGATATAAAATCAAAGCATTTTGTACCTTAATAGTTTTGATCATTTAGAAATGCTCCCCCTCAACATGTGCATATGATATTGAAATTGTTTGGCACATGGAGGCAAGAGTTCTTTGAAATAATTTTTTTGAAATAATTTCTTGATCACAATTTCCTACGAAAAAGCCATTTGATTTTCTTGGTAAAATTCTCCCCCCCCCCCCAATATGTACATAGGATATTTGAAATCATTTTATCACATAGAGGCAAGAGTTAATTTTGAAGCACATCCACAATCATAAGAGCCATTAAGAAACCATTTTAAAACACAATCAAGGTACTTTATAAATTACTTTAAAAATCTTTCATACCTCGATAGTTTGTTTGCTCCCCCTCAATATGTGCTTCGAGATTCAAAAGCGTTTAGCACATATGAGAGAGCAGCCTGCACAATTAAATCAAAACGATCACCTTTTATCAAATTGCATTATTAAATCACAAATTCTCCCCCGATCAAAAATATCAAACCCTTTGAGATTTTGGATCCCAAGTGATTTAATTAGGTTTAGAAAACATGGGAGAAAATGTGGCCTTGTTTAAATACTCATCTGGGTTTTGGATAAATCCTCCTCCTCAACATGTGCATTGTGTATGAAGTCGTTTGGCACATGGAGGCAGGAGTGCCTTTAAAGGACTAAAATCAATTCCATTTAAACAGATAAGAGATTTAACTCACGATCTCTACCCCGATCAAAATTTCAAACCTTTTTAGATTTGTGATCCCAATTGATTTAAATCATTTAAAAGATTTTGGGGAAAGACGTGGCTTGATTTAACTTTGAAAAATGACAGATAAGGACCATTTTAAGACATTAAAGATTGTTAGTGTCAGGTATGATTATTTTTAAGAGATCTTTTGAGTAAAACAAAACAATTTCACAATCAAACAAGAACAGAAAAAATTTCATTTTGAAAGACCTTGATTCAAAAGAAAAATCATACAATGACATAACATTAAATCTTTAGATCACCACTTATTTTCGTACAATCCGGACTTTTTTGAAGATATATTGTTTGCAAATATTTTAAATTAAATCACTCTCCCCCTCAATCGATGACCGAAGTCGATAATTGAGTGACTTAAATTTTGATAAAATGAAGTCCGGTGATTTTCAAAATTTAGTCCAATATATTTTCAAAACAATATTTTTCCATTTTCAAAAACAATATTTTTCAAAGTTTTAGAAAAATGGTATCATCACGATTATCTTGCACAAAGATATGTTAGGTGGTTGAGAAGCTTCTGTTGATGATGTAGGGCTTGGAAGAAAAACCGTCTCGATGCGGTGAGACTTCTTCTTACGTTGCATTTTGAATGCCAACCGAGGTCAAATTAAGCTCTGTTTCTTCAATCACTTAGAAGAAAACCATCTGCTGATGAAGTGAGACCTCTTACGTTGCATTTATGCCAACTCTCCATAGAAGTCCAATTAAGCTCCGTTTCTTCATTTGTCAACCCAAGATCTAGTTACCCTTTCCTTTCGGCATCCAAACATCATATTATGTGGGATCCGTATCGGGAACATTCTTATACCAAGATACCTGCATACGTTAGTAGACACAAAAAGATATATGGTGGTCGACAACACCCAAACAGCAATCGACTAATAAAAGTCAATTCAACATATCAATCAGTTCATATAAAGCATGGGAATTTATGTTCATCAATCTATAATCATCTAAACCTAACAGTCACATCCTAGAAACCTAGTCCTTCAACATAGGCAATTATATTTTTCATATAAGCATGTAGGATGATTAAGAAAGCCCGTTAGATGATGTAAATATGAAAAATATTCTTCCCCTCAATCAATGACTCATTTTTCTGAAAAGGTTTGAAAGCGCTGAAGTCATTGATTGAGTTTTCAATTTTTACTAAAACTCTGAATCAGATTGTTTTTAAGCAACTCATTATCCACCATTTTGTTAAAACAACAAATATTTTTCTGAAGAATTTTAGACGGAAAAACATTTGTGTAGGAACAGCAGTCCTTCGACATACTTTCCTCATTTTGATTTTAGGATAAGTGCACGAAATATTTGAAAATTTTGTTTAGCGCAGCACTTTCCTTTCTTTAAAAGAGCGGGTTGCTATCTGAAATAATAGCAAACCATTGTTTTAGCACGGGTTCTGATCTAAAATAATCGCAAGCCATCATTTGAAGCCCGGGTTATCGAAATAATCGTAAGCCATCATTTGAAGCCCGGTTACAGAAATAAGCGTAAGCCATCATTTGAAGCCGGGTTACAATCAAATAATAAGCCATAGTTTGAAGCTTGTGTTCTGATCAAAAATAGCTGTAAGCCATATTTTGAGACATGTTTAGAAAGAAATATTTACACCTCCTGCTCGTACTTCATCTAAAGTCCGTGCCATTATTGAATGACATTTCTAAGACCGTAGATGTTATCGATACCAGAAGACATGTCTTGAGAAAACATATTTTTGGTATTTTTGAAATTTTTCTGATTTTTATGGGTTTTGAAGGTTTTATATTTTTCTATTTTCTTTTTGTTGGTTTTATATTTTTGTATTTTGTTTTCTAATAAATATATACAAAGATAGAGTAGATGATATAGTTAAAGAAGATGATGATACGAAAGTACGAGATAAGGATATCGCAAAGCACGTCGTAGAAGATAGAAGTCATCAACTCTTAAACATTCACCACCAAAGCTTCAAGGGCTCTTGAATCGAATAAAGAAATTGAACCATCTGAAGTGAGACTTTGGGCTTCCCCAAACCGAAAATCCTTTAGTGATCGATTCGAAGCTCTATTTCAAGCTTGCCTTAGCCAGGTGCACAGAGAAGCACACCATTATCATAAATTCCGCTGCTCCTTTCAAGAATAATCACCGTGATTCTTAGTTCGAGGTTATATCATCAACAAGAAGAACAGCACCGTATCATCCCACACATAAATAATCTTCTCAAATTTCCATTCCACTTAAGTCCAAGCGATCTATTCCAAAAAGTGTCAAGAGAACAATTCCCCAAGTATTTGAGTTGATGCAAATCTCTTAGTATAATGCTCAAGAACTCTCCGAATACACTTCATGAGGGGAATGAAGAACACCTTCCCATGTTCACATTTTTCTTCCTCGATGAGCGTGTATGAAGCTCAAGAACCCGAAGTACACCAATACCCAAGAGCTCTCCCGAATACACATCATGAGGGGAATGAAAACACCTCCCCATGTTCACATTTTTCTTCCCTGATGATCGTGTATGAAGCTCAAGTATCCGAGGTATACCAATACCCAAGGAAGGAATAACTGATAACATTGAAGAAGCAAGCCAAGTCACTGATTATCTCTGCGGAAGACAATCTCTGCGGATGTCAACTTCGGAATAAGTGATTATATCTCAAAATCACTGATTAAGCACTCAAGTGAAACAACAGAGCATCCCCAATGTACACAATATCTCCCCGATCATTTACCATGAAATCACCACACACTAGTGTACCTCTTTTATCTTCAGAAACTTTCTCTAACCTCACTTCCCCCACGTCGTTGGAATACTAACACTAAACGCCTTGATGAGTAAAACCTTGAGTTTCTCTGCGGTTATGACATTTGTTTTCCGGATATCTTCATCATTTAGAAGAATTAAGTTCATCAAGTTTACTCGTCATGAGTCAAACCTTGAGTTTCTCTACGGTAATAACATTTGTCTTCCCGGGGTATCTTTAATTACTTAGAAGTATTAAGTTCATCAAGTTTACTTGCGTTTAGGTGCTTGTCTCCTTACGCCTTCTTTGCCGGTTTTGACACTTGAGAATCAAGAACTCTTTGAATGCCCAAATACTTGAAATTTGTTGAGAAGATTGCTTGAAGTCTTTGTGAGAATCAACATGTTGAATAATGTGAGCAAGTCTAATTGGGGATTAAATTCGACATATCACGTTCCCCTAATTAGTGCTCTCCCCAAGACCGACAATCTTTTTGATGAATGCCCGTTAAGAAGAAGTCTTTAGATCATTAAATGCAACACGTCTTTGGTCTTCTAACATATATCAAGAAATGTAGAACTGTAGACTCGACCTTCTTCAAGATTGTCCAGTTGGGGAATAGATAGTCAACATCTTCAACTCACACCAAAAAGCATCCCAATTAACTTACATCTTGCAAATCTCCTTAACTAAAATCCCTCCCAATCAAACAAGAACAGAAAGATGTTCATCAAGGAAATCGGCAATCGGCCGCAACGAACACACAAGATGGTAACACCAAACTACCAATCACATCAAACAAGAACAGAGAGATTGTTCGAATCATCATGTTGATGTATACGTGAAGCATTAACCGGAAGCACTTTGTCGATAAACTCATCAATCCAAGTGAAGATGTCAACCAACGGCTCTTAGAAGAGAAAAAAAAACTCCATGTGAAGATGACCCGATAAGAAGAAGCGCGGTTCTTACATGAGTTTAGAGCCGTATGACCATTTATATTCTCAAATATCAATCAACAATGCAAAAATTCACACTTCTTCTCCCCTCAAGAATTGCATACGGAGATGCCATTCTTGACTAAATAAGTGAAATCCATCCAAATGTTCTATTCACACTTCTCTCCCACAAAAATAAGCACATGATGTCGCCATCTTCATTATAATCGAGCAAGTGGAATGAGAAAACAATCAATGGTAGCCCGGTTCACTTGATAATTGAAAGCGCATGGAAAAGTATGAAGCATGTTGATGAGAATGGTCATAAATAAGAAGATTTCTCTTCTTCAGAAGATAAAGCGCACTGAAGCGTACACTTTTCTTTTCTTTGAGGTACGAGGCATGAACTGTTGTGTTCATATGTCATAAGAAGATTTCTCTTCTTTCCAAGATAAAGCGCACTGAAACCTACACTTTTCTTTTCTTTAGAGTACGAGGCTTGAACTGTAGTGTTCAAACGTCATAATCTCTCTCTTTTCATAATCTCTTGGCAAAACATGTAATCCACCCCATTATCATTCAGTAGGCTCTTTGTAGTGACAGCTGATGGAGAGAACCCAATATGATGAATTTGACCTTGAAGTAAACTAACCCGAACTCGTGACTTAAGCTTGCACATATGTAACAAAGAGCGGTGGCGAGACTTCATCCTCCATTGAATCTCTAAGTACTCTATACTCTTCATCCAACCAACCATCAAGTAATAGACGTACATCACCTCTTGAAAATCCACAATTCAATTTGACACTGAGAACTACAACGTAACTCCTTAAAGTGATAGTTATTTTGTAGTGGTAAGAGCCCAATTCCCCAAGTGGTAAAAGAAAAGGTAAAAGACACCCAACAATAACTAGATTTCCAAGTCTTCGTTTTTAATGATAAGCTTGAACAAGGATCTTGAAGAATCTTCATCCATCCATCCCCGATACCTTCAGATACTAAGTACACTCGCCCGTGATATTTCACTTCAATCTCAAATAAATAATAGTGAATTAACTCCGTTGTCACATCTTCTGATTAAAAGCTCACATCTAGCCTTCTTTGTCGTTAAAAGTGAACTTTGATAATGGTTTCATCCCGACCATGGTTTAGTGAGTATACCCCCGTAAAACCTTGTAATAACCAAACTGACATGAAGACAACCCAAACACACACCCAATTCATGAAGTACACCCTTTTATCCCTTCTTGAAAGCGAAACCGTAGCACCAGCATCAGAGAAAAGATCCGAAATACACTTTCCTTTTCTGGGATGGTTCCATCAATACGGGATTTTACAACTCTATGGTTTAAACCGAAAAATAGTTTCTTTCACGGGATTTTACAAAACCAAGAACAAACCGTAAGATAGACCCTAAAATGCACTTTACTAATACCGGGATGTTTCCATTATCACGGATTTTACAAGTCTCTCGATTTAAACCGAGAAATAGGTTCTTTCGCGGGATTTTACAAAATCAAGACAAAACCGTAAACAATGTCAGCTTGAATGTGTTATGACAACTTTGGATTCGGTGAATATCTGCTTTAGGGAACATGCAATGTTCATCAATGGTTCTTTTATCCAACATCAACAACATCATCAACCATCCAATCAATACTTTGGTAAGCACATCATTCACACATTCTGTCGGCTATTGTAGTGACCACATGGAGAAGTAAACCCGATATATCAAACTCGAACATGACGTACAATTCCCCAGATTTGTTACTTAAACTTGTACTAATCCTCGTGAACAAGAAACGGTGTACCCAATGTACAAAACCTCTTGACATCCTCAACTGAGTGAGACACCGAAGTGATAGCTACGTTGTGGGTTAAGTGAGAAAGAATCACAAACGCAACTGAATAGCCAAGTCTTTATCACAATCAACAAAAGCCCAAACAAGTCATCTTCGCGGAAGAGTAGAAAGAAAGAAGACGAAATAAGTAAACGCGCCCGGAAAACTTCACTTCAAATCCAAATAAGAAATATCAAGTACAAACAACCCCGTGGTCTACTTAGTTCAAGTATCGATTCAAGCCTTGACGTAATAACTTCCGTGAAAATGTACAAACCAAGGTATCAACCTGGGAACTGATCTCAGCATCATAAGTCATCATCAAATCTCATAAACTAGATTACAAATCGCAGCCCGAGTATATCAGATTCATGGGGTCAATTAATCTTTCCAAAACAAAGCCCAAAACTTCTAATAAGTTTTAATCTGCTCATGAGCAAAATACCACTTGACCCGATCTATATTTGTATCTCAAACAAATTAGATCTAATAACAAATCATTAAGCCAACTCAAACAAACTGATCCTATATTCATTAAGCCCTGTCCAATCCAAATCGATACACTTGTAGACCAAAGTCATCACAAATGTTTACATCACCAATAGACGTTAAACATATGCATTATTACCGATATTGTGCACTTGTAATCTCGGTCCAGTGTCCATGTCCATACACAAGACTAGATTCATTTACTACTCATCAAATACGGTCCATTCCAATAATATAAACTCAATTAAACATCAAACCAATCAAATCCACAAACAAATTTTAAGTACAGGTAGAGCCCATGAGATTAGTGATCCAACATATTCAGTATCCCTAATTTCGGGTGTATAAAACAACACTCACACACTTATTTGACCTAATCCCTAATATCTTTCTCGAAATCCCCATTCACTCCACAAAAATTAACGCTCCAACTTTTTCCAGATCTTAACATCCAAATCATGTTCATAAACCAAGATTTCTCATATTATCCTTAATCACATATCTTCAATGATTAACACAAACCCTAACACAAAACGTGGACGCCTCCATCAATCACTATCAATCGGTTTCAACAAATCTCAGCCACAGAGATGGCTTCGAGGACTTCATTAGTACCACACGGGGATGGTACTAAATGATTAGGCTTCACGATTTAAAGAGCTACAGGTAGGTTTAATCTTTATGTTCGTTGTGTTGTGTTAGAGTCATCTTCGAGTCAAAGATATTGGGTAAACAATCTTGTTTCACCTATTTCTTTATTTCGTATAGTGACATAGATCGATGATGTTAAAACAAATTCGTGTGTAGGGACCTTATGAGTCTTGATATCATGTATAATACACGAATCAAACTGAGATCAATTTCATTTATCATGTCATCGATTTGAGAGTTAAGTACCGAGTCAAATGAATGGTGTTAATATTCTTGTTAAAGACCATTTCATATTGTGCTTGGATCTGTTTAAGCATTTTGTCTTCTCGTTTATATTTATCACGGACCAATGATGGCTATCCTTGTGGTAGTGTGGTTCAGTTGTGTTATGGGTTTTCATTTGGCTCATTTGACTGATGATGTTAGACTGAAGTCGTGTTATAATTGGTATATGGTATAGTGGTTTGTTGTCGTGGTTAAGTCGTAGCTCTTCTTCATCATTTCTGTCAGTCAAGTAGCAATTTTAGTCAAGTCGCTACCCTTTCTAAGCACAACTCGCCACGGCCAACTCGCCACGACTTGTAAAGACAAGTCGCTATCAGAGTTTTTGAGTCAAGTCGCTAGCCAAAGTATTTAGCCCAAATCGCTAGCACAAGTTGCTACGACTTGTTCAGTAACAAGTCGCTAAATTGATTCATGTCGCTACCACATTTATGTCAAGTCGTCATTGACTTGAGTTGACTAAAGAGTCAACTCGCTATGTCTCAACTCGCTACATGATATAAGTACAAGTCGCTAGGTAGATTGACCCAACTCGCTAGCATGACTATATGAGTTTTCCGCCACTTTCTACGATATTCAAACAAACCGAAAAGTTTTATAAAGATGCATATTTTGACCAATATTGACCGAAAAGTGACGGATATTCAACTTTGGACAAAGATGTGACTTGGACAAAATCGAGACACGACAAAATACAAAACAACACAATAACTTGGACAAAATCTTGGCATGGACAACATATTGAGACACGACAGATATGTAAGGATGACACCATGACAATATTTGAACCAAAACAAGATACTAAAACATGTACAAAAAACTGTTAACTAAAAGTATAATCGAAAAAAATATTCCGACCATCATAAAGTACAAAAACAGTATTTTTACAAGAATCAAAACAACACAATAACCTTGGCTCTGATACCAATTGTTAGGATCCAAATATTATTTTGTTGATGATTCGGGTGGTCTTGGATGATCAAAATACATGTTTGCCATTTTAGAGAGAGAAAGTAGAGAGAGAGAGGGTGTTCTTCCTAGAGACTTGGTTCTCAAATGTAAAAGGTTAGATTGAATGAAGCACCACCCCTTCCATGGATGGAAGGGGTATTTATACTTACAGACATAACGACCTCCTATGACGTGGATCAGGGATACAGTGGGTAAAGACCCGTCCTTCCTCCACGGTGTTGCACTAAGCTATACTACGCTACAAACTAATAAATAAACTACTAAATATCGTAACTACCGACACGTCTACGAGCTAACATATGCTAGACCTTAATTGGGGTGACCGACACTTTAACATGGAATTTTCTAATTCCTAACAGAGACGCACTAAGCGTAACCCACAAGGAGTTACCAAAGTGACCTGATGTCAGGGCTGTTTGATGTTGACCCTGGCGGGAATTTCCATTCAATCACTGAGGATCACACATGTGAATCCCCTCATGAATGTTCTGGCAGATTGCTAAGATCTGCGTAGGACTCTGGGAAAGAATGTCACTTGTGTCCTTATTATTTTGAACAACAAGTGATGAAATATTTAAGTGTTCCTAAGAGATCTTTTTGATGAATCTCATGGCTCTAGACTCGATTTGTGCGCTTTTGATTTTTCTTAAGCGGAGACTAGGGAGAGGGTCTCCTTCTTCAATACCAACAATCTCTAAGAGAGAGTCGATAGATTACGTTGGGTTCCCTGTGAGAATGAAACAAGCTCTTTTAAGAGAACTTGAGTGGCTTAGAAGGTTTAGTGCATTGCGTCATTGGGTCCATGACGACTTTGTCTTCAATACTGGTGTCATCTTGTGACAACCAAGTAGCATATGAATTGAACCCTGTGCGCCTAAGTTGAATAATTTGGAGGGCTATTTCTTTTCACCCTTTTCTTTAACTTTTCTTTTTAATTCTTCAACTCCTTCTTTCTCCGATTCTCATATTCTCCTTTTTCAATCATACCTAAGGACTTCTAAATACTAACTATTTGTGATGTCCTTGGGTAGATCCCTCCGGCTCTGGCGGATCATAGGACGTTTATTCCTAAACTTAGTCACCTTTTAACTCCATGACTATCCTATGTTGCCACAAAACCTTTTCTTGAAAAATCTCTCAATATGTTTATGATGAAAAACATGTTTTGCTAACACCTTAAGAGTTTTTGGTTTTTCGAAATACTCCCCTCTACATGTGCTTATGAGTTTTGACTGAAATCTGCACGAGAGAGGAAAAGTTCGCACTTTTGAATTGATCGACTCTTGATAGACAATTCCCCTTGAGACACTGAGTTACGTTGTATGGTTAAAGAGTTCCATTATCAACTTTTAGGTGACAACTAGCTCTAATAACTACCTTGAATATGTAAACTCTCCTTGAAAAGGAGGTTAGACCCGTCAAAGTTCATGTCAATCAAGAGTGTCTCGGATTGGTACATTCTACTAAGATAAGTCTTGGAAGACAAATATTTTCGACACGACATTCAAAGATCGTCAATTCATTGGTGATATATGAGTCGAGCACGTTATGAGATTCCATAACTTCCTGATCAACAATTTTAATCACATTTCTCCCCCTCAAAAATAGCATATGTATGTTGTTTTTGAAAACATGGTGATTAAAATATGCTTTTTGAGGTGTTTGAAATTCTTTTGGGAAGAAACGGATTTCAAGAACATTTGATTTTGATCAAAGATTTTGTTTCAAAAGCGGTTAAGAAGCTTTAAGCTCCTTTTAATTTAGGATTGAGGCATCAAAGCATACCACGTGGTCCTTTCGTGGAATCGATTTTGTTTTGCGTTGAACAAAAGTACTCCCCTCAAATATGGAAGTATATTCGAGAGATAGCCTTCTTGAGTCGAATTTGAAACAGTTTATTACAGGTTGTAAAAACATATTATCAGATTTGTTGTGCTTGTGAAAAAATTCGAGCTCAAGGTTTAACTGAAAAACATAATCAATTAAGATAAGCATACGAATGAAAGTAAAGTGTTAGAGTTATTACAGCATGATGTTTAAATGTTCGGTAATGTTCCAAATAAACTAACTAACTGCAGACTTCATTGGTCGATGAAACGTCAAGATATTCGAACCCTTGCTCTTCCTCCAACATAGCCTTCAAGTCGCCGCATTCTGAACTCGGAACTTGAGTCGTGAATCAATTTTCTTGACAAACTTTTCAACTTGCTTAACATCGCTTCTCTTCCATGTCATGTTCCGCAACCAACGTTGTTTTTTGCCCGCATTCAGATCTTCAAGAATGTTGACAAGCTCAACCTTTACCTGTGTCAACGTATCGTCCGAACTTGTGAATTTCTTCATATCTCATGAATTTGACGATGTTGTTCCGGATGAAGTGTAATCCAAATGGTGTTGTGGTGAATGTATACGGTTTCTGGTCATAAATGCCGGGTGGTTGGAGATCTGGTTTGGTAAGATTCGGCGTTTCGATAACTTTCAACACCAAGATGAAGATCTTCAACTCTTGACTTAATGACAAGACTGCGGATAAAAATGAGGATTGAGTTGAAGATGTCATATTGTAAGCTTCGGTGAAGATGCTCAAGTTTTCCTTGAACTTTGAGAAGATACATATCTTCGATATCGTTGAGGTTCGAAAACGTAGTCACCGTTGAAAGTGTACTCGTTGTCGTCAGCTCTGCGAACCTTGATGTTAGTTAAAAAGTTGTACCCGTATTTATCCATAATCTCTGCACTTTTAATGGACAAGATCCGGTGGTTATAACACACTTTGTGTTTGGAGGTGAATGTGAGCCGCCATTTGTAAAACCATTTACGCATATTAGGCCAGTGGAAGATGCCAAGTTCTGCCTCATCATTATAATTAACAACCGAAGAACTAAACAAGTTAGCAACTTCTTCCTCCATTCCCTCTTGAGTGTAAACCGCAGCATGAAACTTAGACAATGATGTTGCATACCGTTTCTTTGGATCTGTGTTTCCATACATCAGATATTCTAAATCATGATTAAAGAAATAAGGTGTGGGTACCTTGAGATTGTGAGTATGACCCATGAGTGGTAAAGGTTGAGAATAGTCATGAAACTTGAACGTCTTGGGAGCACTGGAGGCGTGAAACATCCCAAGTAATGTTCTCAGACATTGCTCGTGCAACTTCCTCAAGATTGTATTCAAATTGAATCCTTGAAGTGGTGGAAGTCTTAAATTGTGTAAACCCCGCTCGCGAATAGTGGCAATGTGAGACAATTGAAGTTTCTGCACCTTCATGATCTTTTTCAAATTCTTTGTGAAACCCACAATGGAAGCTTCAATAGGAAGATCATCTTACGGATGAGCATCAACCATATCTTCAAACCACCAAACCGAAGTCGTGGAAGAGTCAATCCATTCCGGTGCATCATCTTGTTGCATGTTGAATGGTGGCTGGGATATGACTTGAGAGACAGTCTGTTGTGGAGGTTGATTGGAAGATTGTGGTTGAATCTCATCTTCAGGTGAAATATCATGAGAAGTGTTTGAAAAACTGAAGATGACGGTGCGATGAATTTGGAACGTTTGTCGCGTGGAAGTGACTCATCATCTTTATCATCGGGTCTGCGTTTACGAGGCGGGATATCTTTGCACGATGCAGATGCACTTTTCTTATCAACCCTCTTCATGGATTTGAGTAGAGCGTCTCGAAGTTCCACTTCTTCATCATCATCAATTATCTTCTCCAGAAGCTGACTTTTGAGATCAACGCGGGCAACGTGGAAGGTTTTGTTTCAAGGGTTATTGGGTGTGTTTGAAGATGAGTGGCTACAGCACCTTGAAGCTTGTTTTTAACATATGTGCGTAAGGTCGATGGTAGAACTTCATTAATGCAACTCTTGACCTCTGTAGGAAGAACACATTTAAGGATTTCCTCAATCTGCTCGTAATGGAAACTTCGAATCTGTTGATGTTGTTCTTGAAGTTGCTTTTGTTGTGTCTGAACTTGGGTTTGAAGAGAAGTGAGCTGTGCTTGAATGTCTTGAAATTTATCTTTCTCGGTTGCTTCAGATGTTTGTCGAGAAGGGAGCCTGATCTTAAAGGTGGTTTTGGAAGGAACATTCGTCTTAGATTGTTGATCCGAGGATCTTGGAGGTGGTTGTGTTAGTGATTGTTGGTTATGAGCAGCACCTTGCAAATGTGGTTTATCAGCGAAAACATCATCAAAATCATCATTCTCAGATTCATCATTGTTGTGATTCTTCATTATCGAATGAATGAATTGATCGATTCATCTTTGGATGAAGAGTGTGTCGCAGAAATTGAGTTATCCGATTCGGAAGATTCGATTCATTCATGGGTTGTTGAAGTGGTTCGAAATCACCTTAGAACCGATCCTGCACCCTTCTTCCGCAACCTTTCAAGATCGACTTGGTGATGACGTTTGGTGATAGCCAAGGTTTTCTTGATTGCTTGGTCTTCTTTGTGAGTGCGAGGAGATTGAAGTAGTTGAGTTTGACTATTGATGGTTTTACCACGTTGTCTTGCAGCTTTTTCTTGTTTCACTTTGAGAAGTATTTGAGTTTCTGTAGGGTTAGCATCTTCGTCGTGATGATGAACTTGTTCTTCTTGACAACATGTTCGATTTGGACAAATCTTCATCAATCAGTGAGGTTTGCTTGTGTTTTGCGGTGGATTTCCTTCTTCTACCTTTAGATTTGTCGAAATAATTCCAACTGCTCTGCTTTTCGCTTGATCATAGTCCCTGTAAGCGGTAGTCTACTTGATGCCATCATTAAAGAGACGGTCAGGAATTCTTAAGCCTTTGTTTGTTGTGCTAGTGCTTTGAACTTTAGCAGTTTTAAGCACATGATCCATGTGAGGAGTATGATCTTGATCGGCACTTGCTATTCGTTTGTCGATGCTTGGATCTACTTGCATGAAGTATTCAATAAGAAGCTTGGTGTAACGAGCAAATGGAATTTTATACCCTTTCTTATTGGTAAACTGCCGTGCTTGATATATCATATCATTCCGATTAGCTGCATAATCAAGGTGTTGTGTATTAATGATACCCCGTAAGATTTGAAGGAGTTCCAAGCGAGGGTGTTCATGGCCTGTAGCTTTTCCCGTAACACAATGACTGAGTATGGTAAACAATGATAACCATGGTTGGGGAATAAATTTCCGGTTTACATCGAAGCGGTTGATGCGGTTGAGAAGACTCATCATAACCCATTTTTTGAAGAGATAATGCAATTTGTGAAAACGATGGAGATGGTATGAATGAAGTATTGGTCTTTGTTTCTTCAAGAGGAAGATGAAGAACATGACGAAGAATGCTAACATCAAATTCAACTGGAGTTTTGTCAATCTGAATTTGTCATGATGGTGGAATCGTTACTTATCTTGAGTGAATGCGAGAATTGATGCAAGTAGATCTCGGGGACACTTGCGGATAAAGTCAAAAGATGCCGACGAAGTGCTTCTTAAGAATTTCCACTATAATCGACATGGGATGGCATAGAAGTTGTTCGAAATCAATACGAGAGTTTGAAAGCGCAATATTGCGTTCATCGTCAATGGGATACATGTCTTTTCTTGTGAGAGATCCTTGAGACATGTTTAGACCTGAAACAAAGTATTTACCAAGATATCCAAGAATTGGTAATGACATGTTAGAGAGATAACTCATATGATCCTAACATACAAACAATGCAAACACACAAAATCATTTATGAGTGAAATTCTCAAAATTAACTAAGTCATACTTGCAAAGACTCAATTGAAACATACTAGAAACATCAAATTCTTGAAGAAGAACAAGCATACAAACTCGCCAAAATTTATTAAGGGAATCCTAAATGCCCATTAAACTCTATTATGAAACCTTAAACGCACAAACTCGCAAAAATTTTCAAAGCATACAAATGCACAACATGTCCTTAAACCTTGAACTAATGACAAACTTGCAAGTAATCATAGGGCAGGTAGAAACTCGCCATTTATTCAATCACACAACAAGAAACTCGCAAGCAACACAAACTCGCAAACATGCATAAGTTAAACAAAAAATTAGAAACTTGCAAACATGCAAACTCGCCAAAATTCTTGTGTGTGGTTTTCAAACTCGCCACTTTATAAACTCGCAATTATTCAAGGAACAAGCAAACTCGCCAGTTTTATGTGTATAAGGCAAATTCGCCACTTTCTAAGCCGAGAAACTCGCAAAGTTCATGTGTATAAGGCAAACTCGCCAAACATTTAACCTAGGCAAACTCGCCATTATTCCTTGGCAAACTCGCCAAACATTAAATCTAAGAGAAACTCACAAGGATGCAAACTCGCCAAATCTAAGAGAAACTCGCAAGGATGCAAACTCGCCAAATCTAAGAGAAACTCGCAAGGATACAAACTCGCCAAAATATAAACAAACTCGCCAGACGCTAATCCTAATAGCAAACTCGCCAAAGTTTCAAACTCACAACCTAGCAAACTTAGCAAAGAGAAACTTCGCACATTCATAGATAGACAAACTCGCCAAAATACAAACTGAAGAGAAACTCGCCAAAGTTCATAAGTAGGAGCAAACTCGCCAAAATTCATAAGTAAATGGCAAACTCGCCAAAATTTAAGTAAATGGCAAACTCGCCAAAATTTAATTAGACGAAAAACTCACCAAAATTCATAATTAGACGGCAAACTCGCGAAAAATCACAATTAGTCGGCAAACTCGCCAAAATTCATAAACCCATGATAAACTCGCCAAAACGCATAAGTTTATATCAAACTCGCCAATATTCATAAGAAACATTACAAACTCGCCAAAAATCATAAGTTCATACAAAAACTCGCCTATATTCATAACTTTACAAAACTAGGGAACTCACCAAGCATTCATATAAATCAAGAACCCTAAATTCATAAAGCTCAACAGATTAGCCAGATTCCTAACCTAAGATCAGATCCGCATAACCTAAGTGCCGCATAACCTAAGATCGATTATGTCCTATATACGAGAATAGGAACCCCAATTAAAACATACTTAACGCAACAATTAGTTAAAGATACTTACAATTGATTAGGAATAAAAGAAGCTTGATTGGATCGAATGGGACCAAAGAAAATAAGCAGCAGCAGGTGTTTGTGAATTTGAGAATGAAGGGTATTTGAAGAATGAATAAAAACTAAGGTTTTAAAGGGAGTGGAATGAGAAAATGACACTTTTAGTCCCTAGAGTATTAAAAGCGTTTTTTTTTAGTGAAAAATGAAAAAGAAAAAATCTTTTTAGGTTTTGTATAGATTTTATATTGTTGTATTTTGATTTTGAAATATGTATTTACAAAGAAATGTTTTTGGTGTTTGACGTTTCAAGAACGCTTGATTAAATTTTCCAGATCTTCTGGAGTCAAACACCGCATACCAATTTGATGGACAAGCTCAGTAAACCTTGCTGGTGGCAAGGATTTGGTGAACAGATCCGCCAATTGGTATTGAGTACCCACAAAGTATAGTTCAATTGTACCCTGTTCAACATGCTCTTTGATGAAATGATATCGTAGAGCGATATGCTTTGACTTGGAATCTTGAACCGTGTTGCGGAGATTGCAATGGCACTCTTGGAGTCCACAAGTACATCGGAATCTTGTCGAATACAAAACCATAGTCCATCAGTTGTGATCTCATCCAAATTATCGAGCACAGATGCCTTTGACATGGCAACGTATTCTCGCTTCGTTGATGACATAGATGTACAGTCTTGTTTCTTTGACTGCCAAGACACCAGTTTATCTCCTAGAAATTGAACACCACCAGATGTACTTTTGCGTGTATCTAAACACCCTACGTGATCAGCATCTGAAAAAGCTATTAGTGCAAAACCAGAATCCTTCGGATACCAGATTCCCAAGTGAAAGGTTCCCTTTACGTAGCGAAGGATTCTTTTAGCCTCATTGAGGTGTCTTTCAGTTGGTCTTGACGATAACGGAGCAAAGATATACAGCAAATACAATGTCGTCTGGTCGTTAGATACATGAGAGACCCAATAATACTTCGGTATTTGGTAGGGTCAACTAGTTTCCCATGTAAATCACATCCACTTTGGTGAGGTTGCAGACATAGGTGTGTTATAAGTATCACAACTGGTCATTCCATGTTTCTTCAAGATTTCAAGAGCATATTTGGACTGATTTAGAAATATGCCACGGGGAGATTGATGAACCCGAAGTCCTAAGAAGAACTTTAGTTCACCCATCATGGACATTTCAAAATTTTGTTTCATTAATTTTGCAAAAGCGTTTGAATACTTTTTATGTGTTGAACCAAAAATGATATCATCAACATAAATTTGAACAATCAAAATATCCTCCCCGTGGCGTTGAATGAAAAATGTTGGATCAACAGTTCATTTGGTAAACCGATTAGCGAAGAAATTTTGATTTTGTCGCACCAGGCCCGTGGAGCTTGTTTAAGACCATAAAGAGCCTTTTTGAGCTTGTACACGTAGTTAGGATGATCTGAATCAACGAACCCGTCCGGTTGACCCACATAAAATTCTTCACGAAGTTGACCATTCAGAAATGCCGTTTTTACATCCATCTGATAAACCGTGATATTCTTGTGTGCAGATATGCCGTAAATATCCGTATGCTTCAAGTCGAGCCACTGGTGCAAACGATTCTTTATAATCGATTCCTTCTTCTTGAGAATACCCTTTAGCCACAAGACGAGATTTGTTGCGTATAACATTGCCTTCAAAGCATCGGTTTGTTTTTCCGGATCCACTTGAGTCCAATGACATAAATCCCATCTGGTCTTGGAACAAGTTCCCAGACTTCGAGACGTTTGAACTGATTCAACTCTTCTTGCATTGATTCAATCCAATTGTCATATGTCATAGCTTCTTTGATGTTTCGTGGTTCATCATGACAAACAGTGAGTACATAAACACAAGTTTCACATCGATGAAGTCGTTGTCTCGTCATAAATGGGTTAGAAGGATCGCCAATCACATTTACTAAGGGATGATCTTTCGTCCATTTATGTGTCGAAGGGTGGTGATTGAATGTTGCATGCATATTAGACGGTTCCAAATTGCGTGAAGACGACTCGCCAATGTCCGGAATGGTTGGAGCCGGAGCAAATGGATTGAAGAAAGCATTTCCGTCATAATCATGGTACGGTACTTCTTGATTTTGTGATTCATCACGTATGTCAGTGTTGGATGCAATGTGTTCTTCGTTGATTGAGAATCATGCAATGGTGCATCTGGTGCAACAGCTTGTTGTTGTTGGAGCAGTGTATCGGGTATTGGAGTATGATCGAGGGTGTGCGCGGAAACAGATCGATACATCCGAGCACTACTTTCATGAATCTCATCAAAGCAGGAGCAAACAATGTTTCCAATTGTTGACGAGTGAATTCCATGGGTGGAACAGCTGATGAAGAAGGAAAGTTTAGACGGTTAGATGCGGGTCCTAAGCGGTTTGCTCAGAAGCCATTTCTGTAAGCTCATCAAAGTTGACATGAACGGTTTCCATCATTTGTCGAGTTCGACGATTCCAAATTTTAGATCCTTTCGAATTTTCCACATAACCAATGAACACTCCAATGTCGACTTTTGGTGAAGTTTACCAATATCATCACGATCATTTTTGGATAGCATTGCACCAAAACATGAAAATATCGATATCCGGTTTGCGGTTGTGAACAATCTCATATGGAGTTTTATTATGGCGTGTATGAATGATGGAACGGTTTTGAGTAAAGCATGCGGTTGAGAGCAGCTTGACCCACAAGAAATCCGGTAATTGTGAGAAAATCAACATCGTTCGAGCGACCTCCACTAACGTTCGGTTTCGTCTTTCAACAACACCATTTTGTTCAGGAGTACGGGCAATCGAGGTTTGATGTGTGATTCCAACTTTCTCAAAATAAGCACGAAGTGTTTGATTTTTGAATTCAGTTCCATTATCTGTTCTTATAATGCGGATGGTGTTTCGAGTTGAACACAATCTTTGTGAGAAAGGTGATAATCATTGTTGGAGCTTGATCTTTAGTGCGGAGAAAATAGACCCAAGTCCATCGTGAATAATCATCAAAAATAACCAGAATGTAACGTTTTCCATTCACACTTTGTACACGCATAGGGCCACATAAATCCATATGAAGTAAGTTAAGAACATGTTGAGAACTTGGTTCGGGTTTTGAGGGAAAGTTAGATCTCTTGCTCTTGCCTTGTTCACAAGCCGAACATAAATGATCTTTGGTGTATCAGAACCTTGGAAGACCATCAACTAACTTATGACGAGCGAGTTCAGTCATGGTTTTGAAGTTTAAATGAGAAAGCCTTTTGTGCCATAACCATGATTTAGTCGAAGTTGCTTTGGAGAGAAGACAAATTGGTGAAGATGCAATCATATCGGACATTGGAATGGTATAAAGATTTGTGCTTCGATTGCCGGTGAGTAAATCATGTCCTTCCAAGTCACGTACGTAACATGTTTTGGAGCGAAACGCAACTTCCAAATCATCATCACTGAATTGTCCAACAGAGAAAAGATTGTGTCCAAGACCTTCAACATAATAAACCCGACTGATCTCGATGTTTCCATTGACATAATCTCCATATCCCATTATTGTAGCAAAATGATCATTCCGAATCGGACCGTACCGATGAACTTTGAAACAAAGTTTATTAACAGCTTTAGATTTCCTGTCATATGTCGGGTACATCCGCTATCAACAATCCACATAACGAGTTGAATCACCGCAACACACGAAGACAACGAGGGTGGTATGATAGAAGCAGTGGAACCCAAAGAGTTAGTGGGTTCTATTATGTTAGTGTTACACACATTTGCACATTTAGGAATCCATTTAAAACTTGAGGTACGCTGCAACCATTGTTGCCATAACCAATTATGTTTCGCTTTGGTCTTAGTGAAGTCACTAGGTGAGTACACTTGCTTAGGAGATGTTTTTGCAGCAATGGGTGTGTCTACAAATTTCTCAGAAACTACATTATGCACCTTCCCTAAATTCGATTTTGCAACTAGTGAGGACCTAGAGGGAGAGCCAATTATAGATTTCTTAGAACGAGCTAACAGAGATTTTTCAACACATTTATCATGATTACCAGACATCATACTTTTACGACAAAACACACAGGAAGCATTAATGTTTGAAACGTTTACAGACTTATCATTCGTTACACTGACATTAGAATTACAAGTTGCCAAATTTGAATCTAAAGCGGATGCAACATGATTTTTATTCGATTTCCTAAGATGAACTTCTACTTCTGATGTCGGACGAGTGCTCTTCCTATGTTACGAGATCCTAGTATTTTCTTGGTGTCTCTTATGCTCGGATCTTCTAACATTAGTAGACGCAACTATTCCTGTAGAAGTGGAAGAAAGCAAATTAGTTCCCTGAGGTTTTTCAATTATATACATGCGGGAGCAATCACTTTTGTGTTACTAGACTTGCTAGATTCTTGTTTAGCTAGCTTTTCTTTAAGCTCAATGATGATGTGTTTTTGATCCTGAATGATGGAATTTAATCTTCCTTGTTCACCCAACATTTGTCGAGTGTATTCAACATGGTGATCAAGTTCTTTTGAAGCTTGTAAGCGAACCGTTTTAAGAGAATCAAAAATCGTTTTATATTTCTGTTTGACTTGTGCCATCTCTTGTTCATATTTGAAAATTTGACATTTTAACGATGCATTTTCATCATCAAGAAATTCGACTTTTGAAATTCGCGACTGATCCAAAGACACCTTTTCCATGTGATTTTGCAAAGCAAGTTCGGATTCAATTGTCTTAGACTGACACCATTGAAGTCTTCGTTTAAGTTCAGAAATCTCCATTGAAAGTTTAGATTGGACATCATCATTTTGTGAAAACAGTTTTTCATTTTCCTCTTTAATTTCGCAATTTCATGCCTTAACATCTGATTGTCCATTTCCAACGTTTGAGCCATATTGAGATTCTCGGCAGTAACACATTTTCATTCACGAAGCAAATTCACAATATATAACCACGAGAAGAAATATTAGCGAAAGAGCATCTTCTAACAATCGATCAAGGGCATTTTGAAGATCTTGGTATTTGCATTGTTCTTGTGAAACCGAGTTTTCAAGTGTGTTAAAAGCTTCAATCATTGAAGTCACCTCTTGTTGAAGTTCCCTTTCCCAGTGTGTTGCACACAGACGGAGATGTGCGACATGAGGTGAGATTTGGGTTTGAAACATTTGTCTTTGCTCTCTTGCATAAGCAGATTGAAAATTAGATGCTTTTAACTCAGAATTTTTCTCAATTGCCGTTTCTAAAAATGAAATATCTTCCATAAACGTTTGAAAGTATCGTAATACTAAACAAGATTTAGGAGTTTTTGGCAATGAGTTGCTTTTGCAAGAGGACGGTAAAGGACCATTTAGTTGTGCAACACTGTGAACGGGGCGTTCTACACAAGATGCCTCACTTTTTGAGAAATATTATACGTTGGTGTTGAAATGACATTCAGTTTGTAAGAAGCATTTTCTCTTGTGTAATCATATGGTAAAATTCCATTTTGTCGCATATTTAAGCTTAACTTCGATCATCTTGTGCCCATTGTTCCTCACAATCAAATACAACAAGTTGCATGTTTGGATCTAAAAGACATTGAGCACTATACAATTTGGGCATTTCCTTGAGAGCCGTGTGAAGAAAACGTGGGTGATTATACCCAAGAGCAAAACGTTTTGAGTCATCAGGACTCGGAAATAAAGTTGACATTTCAACTGTTTAACGAGTGGCCAATCTTATATACAACAGTACCAAAATCTTTTAACCGTCTTTCCAATCGAAGAATTTCCTCGATTTGATCATCAATGCGTTTCTTAGATTTCTTCTTGAATTCAGAAAAATTTGACCGACTTGTTGAAAAATCGTTTTTAGTATTTGAAAGTTCCGTTTGAAGATTGTCGATGTTTTTATGAAGTTCAGACTTTTCTTGTTCAATTTTAGAAATTTTTTCGTTATTTGTCGCAACAATTTCATGCATTTGATGTTGAAGATTTTGTTCGTTAACGTAAGATTTTTGAAAAGCCACTTCAAAACTTGTTTCTCGGGTGGTTTTTGTTTCAAAATCATTTATCCGTTTTCGACAACTCTCAAGTTCTGCAGTCAAGGAGGTAATCTCAACCCTAAGGTTATGGTTTATTTCATTACATTTTGCAGTTTGAGCTTGAAATGGCAAAAGTAATGAAGTCGATATTCTGAATCGGACCATGAATTGCTTCACTGCTCAATATGCTCATTATTTTCATCATCACTTAAGTCATCAAATGTAACCACGGGTTAATTTGATCAACTTCATTATGATTAAATGATGATTCATGTTGAAGAGATTGCTGCTCATCGATGCTGATGCGAACACAATTGCATTTATGAGACATATATCGCTGTCGGTACCGAGATAGACCGTCCGTGTCATAGACTGGTCCATTCTCGCTCGATGTGATGTTCTTGCATATTTGCCATCAAAATAACTGCAGCATTTGCTTCCAAATCTTCATATTCATCATCAGAGAGAGTATTTGCCATAAAACCTTGCTGAGTTTCATTGAGTTCTCCTCCTGCTTCATCCTTGTATGCCATCAGCATGACTTGCTTATAGTAATCTCCTCCTCTTGTTCGTGGTTCAGGACAAGCATTAGCAAGATGTCCTTGCTTTTTGCAATTATAGCAGCGAATAGTAGATCCCGAAGCCGGTGAATCCCCTGTTTCCACAACTTGAACATTTCTCTTGAAAGTATTACCCGATCCCCCTACTGATGTTTGACCATTCCCGAATTACCGAATACCCACTTGTAATCATACGACGACCACTAGTTCGCTTTTGAACCTCAACTTTGCCACCTTGTATAACAACATGACTTTTGGGATTTGATGATGAACGAAGACGATTGTTTGGCTGAGTAGAGAACTTGGAGAAGGCTTTAGCAATAAAGGCCATTCCATGATTTAATGCTTCAAAGGCATCAACTTGATCATCATTTATTTGAGCAGAGTATGTAGTGTTAGAATCTCCTTCGGGTGGGAGTTGATGAGAAGGTGTAGGTGGAGCATAACTAAAGTGACGTTGTTGTTGATCGAAAGCATGATTTGACTTTGGGTAAGGAGTTGGATAACCATGTGCCATGAGAGCAATCTGATCAGCAATGGGTGGTGTAGGGAAACCATGTGTGCCACGAGCTTCTTTATCTTTGATAACTTCATATTGATGATGTTTCAGATAATCATACAATAATCCATGCTTGACTTCATGAAGATCCTTGACTTGTCGAACAAACGTAACATACTTATGCCAATCCGGTCCTAATGAGTTCAGAAACTTGGTGTTAATAACAATTGTTGGAAGATCAATCTTATGTCGATGCAAATCATTGACCACATTTGTGAAACGATGATAATATGATTCAAGTGATTCCCCGGGCTCAATGGTAAACACATCAAAGATGTGATATAACTTAGACTCCATGTCGATCTTATTCATTCGGTGCCTTCCATTAAAAGATGAATTTGTTCCCACATAGCTTTTGTAGTTTTCTGTGCATCAATACTTTTGTAAATCGGATTAGGAATTCCAAGAAGTATTTGTTGCATAGCAAGCTCATCGACTTCAAGATGAAGTAGTTGTTCTGGTGTTAAACGACTAAGTGGAGCAATTGTGATAGTATCGGGTCTCGGTGGAACATTTGTAGGATCGCACGGAACAGTTTCAGCTTGGCATTTGAAACGGTCCTTCTAATATCACCTTCTTTAGATACTTACCATGAGGTTTCTTGAGTTCCATATACCTTAGAAATCGACTTGACCATTGCACATAATTTCCTGGTGTAAGCATTGGAGGATCTAGTATCCCGAACCAGCTTCATGAATCGATTGTTGACTTGTAACATGCCTTCGCACATTTGAGAGAACCATGTTTGTTGTTGAGGGATTTGTGGAACCATTGACGTTCGTTGTGGTCCTTGTTGAGGATGGTTTGGAGTATATTGTTGATTAAATTGTTGTTGATAAATTGCTTGTTGTTGATTCCATTGTTGATGTTGTGGACTTAGTTGTTGTTGTTGTTGTTGATTATGAGTGTAAGGAAAATAGTTGGATGATGGTGTTTGAGACATATTTGTGAAGTGATGTTGATCGTTAAGGATAATTAAGGTTGAGGTTGTTTAGACTTAAGTAGATGAGTAGAAGAAAAACCAAACTTGCAGAAATCCAAACTTGCTAGCAAGAAACTCGCAGACAAGAAACTTGCAGAAAGAACTCGCAGAACTGCAAACTCGCAGGAAGAAACTCGCCAAACTGCAAACTCGCAGAAATTCAACATGAAACTCGCCAACTCGCAAACTCGCAGAAATTCGCATGAAACTCGCCAACTCTCGCAAACTCGCAGAAATTCAAGACAAACTCGCCAACTCAGCAAACTCGCAGAAATTCGCAGACAAACTCGCCAACTCGCAAACTCGCAGAAATTCAAGACAGAAACTCGTCAAAACTGCAAACTCGCAGAAATTCAAGTCAGAAACTCGCCAAAACTGCAAGGAGAAACTCGCAGAAACTCATGAGAAACTCGCCAAACTTCATAGCTAACTCGCCAAACTCGTAGAAACTCATAAGAAATGCTAAACTCGCAGAAACACGTATTCATCAAAAAGTCCATAAATTTCAATCTAAAACACGCTTTTAAGTATGCAATTTCTATTAAATCTAATCAATATTAACCTAAACTATCCCTTGGCTCTTGATACCACTTGTTAGGTCACCATATTATCACAACAATATGTATTTCTAGAGAGAGAAAGTTATAGAGAGAGAGAAAGTGGAAGGAACTAATGAATGATTAGTGAAAATGATAATTGCAATTAGAACCAACAACCCTCTCCCTTCTAGGGAGGGGGTATTTATAGTGTTTACATAAGTAGGGGTGTTTCCCCTTGGTTCTAGAAGAACCTTCTATCACAGCTCATGGGCTTACTACATGAGCTGAGAAACTAAATACAAACATTTATAAACCATAATTATTAACGACCTATTACAAATGAAATGACCTACACTTGATAATAAAACATGTTCCTAACAAAACATTTGTTTGAACACAGAACTAGATCAATTTACCAAAGCCCAAACCACGTTTACGTTTTAATGTTGCATTAATACAATCAAAAGAATTAACAAAATTCAATTTTAGTATTTTCGATAATTAAATCTTTTAAAAAAATAAAATACCCTTGGTCAATATTCATATTAACCATAGAATTTTCCTTGAATCTTGTACCCTCATTATCATAGTTTCACCACATCAGTTGATCTGCTAGTGATGAAAGTATAGAATAGGTAATTGTCGAAGAACAATAATTGACAAACAAGTTTTCAATTCCTAGAAAATATGGGATTTACAATTTTGCCAAACAATTATGCAAAATGTAAGCATGTTTTATCCCATCTTATGCCTTAAGTTGTAGGTCTCACTAACTAACTTAATTAAGTTGTCTAATTTAGAAACTACAAATTATTTAAGCTGAGGTCTCACACAACATAAAGATTCACCTTGTTATAGTAATCTAGCTCAAGGTCTCACATAACTAAATTACAACTTCAAGTGTTTCATATCATTAGATGGCATAAACTTAAATTTTAAAGGGTACAATTTTTGATGTGTAATCAAAACTTATGTATAAAGAAGCATGCATACAACTTTATAGTATAAAATTTTCGAAAAAACTTACATAATATTTTAATTGCTAAGATTAAATTCTACAAAGTTTTAATCGATGCGTTGAGAAACTTACAACTTTACACTAAGATGCTTCGTACATAGAATGGTTATACTAGGTAGCTCCAATCAAACGCATAAGCAGAGGACTAGGTACAAAAGCATAACCTTAGACATCCTTTCAGCAGATGCGCACTTCTTTAAACCCCTTTCTAGTTTGTTCTTTTGGGTGAGCCGTTCTAACCATTTAGTACAGTCGCATCAGTCGATTAAAAGTTCAAGATTTAATACTTTGAAAACAAATCAAATTTCGCCATTATTTAGTCCATTTAATTTTCTATTGTCAAAAACCCTTTTTGCTTACTAACATGTCATACAATATAAACAAAAAGCACTTTAATAAAAATTAAAACGAACTCAAATAATATATATATAACTTAACAATTAACATATGTAAAAAATAATTAGCCACATGCATAATTATTTGATAAAACCTAATAAACAATTTTAGGCGTAAAATAATGCATACATCAACTAGGGCTTTCACCTACAAGGTAGATGAGCCACATGCATCGACAAGTCGATTGGGTAAGCCATAGTCAATAATATACCAATTAGCACATAACGAATTTTATTAGATATATTGAGGTCTTCCCCAATTTAATAATTATCAAACTAATTAACATGTGAATTTTACTTAACAATTAACCAAAATAATCAATACACAATAATCCATGACAAAACATGCATGTTTCACCATGGATTCCTCATAACAATTATAATCCCAAGATACGCATATACATGGCACATAACAATTATTCATTAAAACCACATAAAATATACATGCAATCCTAGGGTTTCTACAAGTTTTACAAAAAATAAAACCTAATTAAATCAATAAAGGGTAATCGACCCATATTAAAAAAAATCAGGGTTTCAATTTTCAAAACCCTAGAAACCAATAAAAGCATGTAATAATCACAAAGATTCAATTTTTATGAGTTTCGGTAATTAATTACAACATAATAACGGCTCTTGATGCCACTGTTGGGTTTTACTAATCATAACAATTATAGAAAACAAGTAAACATCATCAAAGCATGCAGCAGAAGTAATAGGAATAATACTTGTAAATTAATTAACCGAATTAAAAAAATATGCGTACCTTTTAGCGAATCAAGAACACACGATATCAAGAACCATGAACAAACCCTAAACCCTAAAATTAAGGTTTATAATTTTCGACCCCTTTAGTCGAATACCAAGATTACCCACAAACACAATTGCATTTGTTCTTCGTTCTTGTACACACGTATTAGTAGCGAATCAATGAGAAAAACTAGGTTCTTGATCACAATAGATTAACCAAACACCTTTGTTATGCTAAAGGTCACTCGCAAATCTCTTACATGGGGTTTTACTCGTCGACCTAAGAACAAGAGGGAAGAAAGAAGAAGTTTTTCCTTCTATTGAAATCTGGTCTTCAAAGGATGAATACATGGGGATGTATTTATAGCCTTATGGTAGATGTCAAGATTACTATGATATCCAATGTGGGATTCAATAGTTTCGGCCAAAAACAAGCCCACAAGAGGGTTCCTAAAACCTTCTCTTGGCTTGTTAACTTTTCTTCATATCCCGTTGACATTTAACGACCGATAATCAAAACTCGTTAAATATTAACTATCGTTAAGTATTTATTTGCAATCAATAATTAAATATTACATTTAATATATTAATTATTATTTACATTGATTCTCATACGTAATGTGTGCAATCCCGAAGTCTCGAGTTCGAATCCGGTCATACGTATATTAATAATTATCCATAAACATTTCACAAATCACATAAACAAACAAAACAAAATTAGCTAGGCTCAGGTGAAAGTTCTATGAAATTTACAACTTAATGTCTTGAGTCTATCAAACCTCAGTTTCGCGAGGTTCATTTGTAAGATCACATTTGGTTCCATTTGTGTATATATGAGCATGATACCTGCATTAATCATATTGATCTCTATATTATTTGATATTTTAGCTTAGTATGAAACAAGTCGTCAAATGGTATGAGGAACTTGAACTCTACTAAAATAATGATTGGCCAAATTGGTTGTGATTATATACTGAATAAGAAAAGAAAAATGACTATGAGTTGTATCTTCAACTGAAATTTTTTGATAGAAAGTATACGTGGGTTTGATAAACATCTACATACTTGCATTTGGTTTGTTTCGTATGGTGTCAGAAAATAGTTTTTATGCCAAATTAACAGGGTTTAAATTAACTTATTCTAAGAATTTAAGGCTTACATTTTTGAATTTAGCATCTTATCACCAACTCATCATATATTATTTTGTAGTTTCTTTTAGCGCAAATTGTTTGTATTTCATCAATAATCACATTTAGCTCGGTGTCCCTTTATTAACACTAGCACCAAGTACCCTTATTGCTCCTGAATGGCTCATAAGTGATAACCACTATATTGGCTTTTGAAGCACTAGTCACATCCAAGCATCTAGTTTTGCATTTTGGTTTGTAAAAATTATGTGGTTCTAGCATACCTCTAGATATAGAATATGTTATTGATAAGCATATGATTGCCTCTCAATCACGCTTGGTGATCCGATAGCTTCGCTACTGCTCTATCTTTGATTGGTGGGTTAAGTAAACGGAAAACTTGAAAATGTATTCAACTTGTCAAAAGAATTTCTAATGTGTCCATCTAATTGTTTCTAATCATCTTATTGTGTGTACTAAATAATATGATTAATGAATAATGTTAGCGTGACACTCAATTAACCAGAAATTAATATGTTATTGCTTAGTTGGCTTGTTAAGAAAGAACCACATTATTTTACAAAACCTATTTCCGAACACCTCTTCTCACTCACAAAAATACACACTAAACACACCAAGCACACACAAATAAACATCATTCTAGACCAAAACAACTTAATTATTGTTCAAACTCTAACAACAACCAAAACCGAATTAAGAACTTCAAGTATTTAAGCTCAAAAGCATATTAAAAATTACTAAAATATAGTATACCTAAGTTCAAATGGCTACGAAGCATTTAACATGAAGAAAAAAAGATACACATCAAAGAAATTTTGATCAACTTGGACACATACAAATTAGTTATCCCTTAAATAAAACAAATATGAACCCTGTTTATATAGGGTAAAGTGGTAAACCATACATGGTAGCTGTTGGAATTATATAACATGACTAATCATAAATATAAACAATAAACATCAAGTATACATGCGGAAGCGTATGGGAAAGATTAACGAATAATTAATTAACATAAACAAGAATATGCGTACATTACTTGATTCTAGCCGAACAAGAATCAAATCCAGAAAACTAGCAATTGGATGAACCCTAATTAGGGTTTATAGGATGTTAGGTTCCTATATTTGTAACAAAAGTAACAATATGATAGAAATGAGATGAAGTAGAGATCGGTTGCACACAATACACACACACGTTAAGATAATATTGAAAGGATAAGCATAAGTGTAATATAAAGTGAACAACCAACCTTCTAACGAATGTCTACAAGACTATTTATAGGGAAGATGACTAGGGCAACACATATAGTCTCTTCCACTATTTATTGGGCTTGGACCAAGGCTTATGGGCTTTCTACATAAGCCTTGCCTTAAAGATGCATGCTAGTTTGTGATGACTGAGAAGTTTTATTTTACGAGATAACAAATGAGAGAGCATAATTTGTCATACACATTTCGACAATTAACACTAATCTCCAAGCTGAGTTAAATCATTTGAGCATACTTGATAGACTATCCTTAACATATCGTGCGATTATACATGCATGATAAGTTTATATAAGCTGAAAAGTTCTAAAATAAGCTTATGAAACATAAGCCGAAAACCAAATAAACCATAAGACCACTATATAAGCTTAAACAAACACCCCTAAACCTAAAATAACTTTCACAATCTGATTCAAACACCACAACACAAAGAATTTTCAAACCGTATTAGCTATAAGCTTTATATTGTAAGTCAAACTGCAAAGTGTTGGCTGTAAACTGTTAGTTTATGGACATTATTAATAGTCGTATGTCCGTATTCGAACTCGAGACGATGGGATTACACGCATTGCGTATGAGATTCAATGTATAATAATTAATATATAAATGTTATGATTTAATTATAATTTCACAATAACGTCTAACGGTCGTCAGTATTAACGGTAATTAGTCTAACAGTCGTTAAATGGAAAAGAGAATGACTAAAGATGGAATTAGCCAAGAGAAGGTTCTAGAACCCCTCTTGGCATAGTGGACGATCGTTTAGGGCTTCCCAAAGGGAAATCCTAAGCTATCTTGGACTCTAAGTTATCATAGTATAAATACAAAGGCATGTATTCGGTCTTTGGTAATCTTGTGTCTCCATAGCTAACCCTAATTTCACTTATTCTCCTTTTTTACCTAAGTTACACGAATTACAAACCCGTTAGGGTTTGCGCTAGTTTGGCTTTGAGTGAAACAAAAGTGTTTTGGTTAGCTATTGTGATCAAGAAAATAGCATTCGCATTGAATCGCTATCAATATGCGTGCACAAGACCGTAAGAAAATCCCCTTTGGATCTTGGTGATTTGCCCTAATCGATTTAACCATAAATCGATTCACATATAAACCCTAATTAGGGTTTGTGATTTCTTGACCGTTTGATTCGCGTAAGGTATGTTTTCGTTTATGTTAACGTTAATTAATTACATGTATTTGATCTAGTCTTCCGTTGCGTGCTTAGTGATATTTGTTAAGTTATATGATTGTCATGATAATTAAATTCCAACATAAACTGCAAAGCTGCTAACATGAGCTATAAGCTGTATTTTTTTTTTCAGTAAAAGTGTTTGGTGAGTTAGCTATTAAATGTAATTATAAGATGTAAAGTGACATAAAAAGACATATTTATAATTGTAAACAAATGTTTGAAGGTTATATCAGTAATTTAAAGTTTAAACAGCTCAAAAAAATTTAAAAAACTTTATGAACCAGCTTTTCATTTAGAAGCTATTTGTTAAAATAAAAATTTGAATTTAATGTATCTAAATGAAGGTATTTATTTTATAGTTGATTATTTTTATAACAAAAAGTTTATAGCTTTCAGAAAAGCCCCTACCAATAGGCCCATAGTTTGAGCTATTGGGATATCCTCTTTGCATTGGATTGTGAGTGCATATTTGCACGTTGATAGTTCATCGACTGTAATGACCATCTCACAATTAGGTTCCGAACACTCAAATCTAACCTGCAAATCACATAAACAAACAAAACAAAATTAGCTAGGCTCAGGTGAAAGTTCTATGAAATTTACAACTGAATGTCTTGAGTCTATCAAACCTCAGTTTCGCGAGGTTCATTTGTAAGATCACATTTGGTTCCATTTGTGTATATATGAGCATGATACCTGCATTAATTATATTGATCTCTATATTATTTGATATTTTAGCTTAGTATGAAACAAGTCGTCAAACGGTTGATGTACCTACGTGATGGATTTTTCCATCTCGGACCTGTCAAAGTATCAAAAAAGGTACGTTTGTGAGCAGCTGTAGCTTCAGCATCATATTCACCTAATACAAACTCTTAAACAACCTGAACACAAAAATATCGCAAGCTATAAGACAAGGGTCTTATTCGAAATCCAATAAGCGGCATCAATCAACATATTAATTTGTAGTTTTGTACCCGTCCGCCCTCTACATGAAATTGACGTAGCTTCTTGTGAGAGCAAAACTCATATGACCACCATCCCTGTTGCTGCAAGAATCATCAACAAAAAAGAAAAATCAATTTTGCCATGTTTTCAACTTTTCATACCTTGTTATAATTAAGGAAGTACGAGTTATATTTAGGGTATGTTTGGCGCAATGGACTGGGGCTTGGGTTGGGGTTGAGGCTAGGGCTTTTGTTATAAGCCGAAGTTGAAATTTGTATTTTTGTAGACTTGTTTGGCAAATGGGCTGGGGCTGGGCTTATTATTCAAAATTACTAAAAAGGATATAATTAAATGAGTTTTATGGTATATGTTAGATATTTTTGTGGGTAAATATGTAATTTATGGTTCGTAAGCCCCGGGCTAAAGTTTTTAGCCCTTTTATGGGGCTAAAGTTGTAAGCCCTTTTAGAGGCTTATGATTTTATAAGCCTGCATGACAAACGAGGCTTATTTTATAAGTCGACTTATTTTAGAAGCCCAAACCCCATAAACCCCCCATAAGCCCCTCTCCAAACACACCCTAACCGTGATAAAACATTTATCTTTAAGTTCTTCAAGTGCTTCATCTGGTGTTCTCGATTTGAAGCATTCTTGTGAGCTGCGACTTAAACCACCTGATAAATTAAACTAACCATTTAATCATAAACAAGTTATCAATCATAAGTTACATAATACTGAACATGACCCTAAATAATACACAACTTTATAAAATTAGTTTTTAATCATGTCAAAGCTAGTTAAGACCATTAACGCTAAACAAGTTGAGCTTTTAAAATATCTAGCAATCATGTTTATCTTTTGATCGAGTATGTGACTTTGATAGATAAACGAGCCAGTATACTATAACAGCGCGCTAACCTTTTTAATTATGACACTCATAATCAACACATACATTAACGTTTCACAATCTTACGTACTTCATAATCAAACCTTAAACATCACGATACTTCAATGCCATATAGATAAAGTTTATCATTGATTTCATACTAAAATTAAAAAGTTTACTTCTTTCAAATCATATATAATATCTAAAACTACACAAACAAACCATCATTTTTTTTGTGACCATGGTTTATGATATTTTTGCCCTATTGACACTAAACCACGTCCCGGGTTTAAGCAACACCCACACAGAGTTAAAACGAGTAAAGCACTCCCTAGCTAATCAAGTCGATCATTCGAGTAAAACATAACATATGGAAAAATAATAGTAATAACTTTAAGCTCTTTAACAAAAAAAGGACATTTTTCATGCATGCATGAAAGCAAGGTTACCTGTATGTATATGAATTTGAAAGATCGGTTTAGTTACATGATAACTAAATAAAACTGCGATTGTAAGCGCAAACCACTAAGAACAAGAAAAAGATTTTTGTTGCGAAAGTGTTGCATAGTTATGAGGTTTATAAGAGCATCCAAGTCTTCAATGACTTAATTATTTAATGCATTTAATGCACATTATATTTATT
This sequence comes from Chrysanthemum makinoi, assembly GCA_910596185.1. Taxonomy (NCBI): domain Eukaryota; kingdom Viridiplantae; phylum Streptophyta; class Magnoliopsida; order Asterales; family Asteraceae; genus Chrysanthemum; species Chrysanthemum makinoi. Next base: position 36,930,996 of record OU343221.1, on the reverse strand, counting down.
AGCTAAAGATTTTGAGAAAGACTTGATGTTTGTCAAGTCTTTGTATAAAGTTTTTAGAAAAACTATTGATGCGATGCAACAAAACACTTCTAAAAAGTTAAAAAAAAAAAAAAAAAAAAAACTATTGCCACTCATTGCTTGTGCTCTAGTTTACATGTGGTATCATGAGACGTGAAAGTGTACGTTTTGTAAATTAATAAATCATCAGAGCCATTTATTAAGTGCCACGTGGCTGAAAAGGATGACGTGGCAAATTGAAGAACTTGAGTTTTCTGATGGACTTGAAATGAGTATAGACTTTAGACCCAATGGCCATATGTAATTTTCGACTCTAACCATAGTAAAGAAACTTTATTAGGGTCAAAACAAAAGTTACCAATAGGCAAAAGTATGAATTTAGTACAAATGATGCATTGAATTGAACAAAGTAAAGAATTAGCATGTGATCAAAATGTGAAATCTAGAAATACTAGAGGCGAGAAAAATATACGAAAGCCAAATTGAAAACCGGAAAAGACCGAGCCCTAACCAATCGAAACTAAAAACCGATTATTCACTTTTTTATTTTTCAAAGACCAAAAAAATAAATAAATAAATGATTAGTATCGCTTTTAGTTTTTTCGGAAACCAAAACATATTTCGGTTCGATTTTGGTTTAGCCAAAACCTGACCCACACCATACCGTTCTCACCTAGTCACTCGTAAGAAATACCATTATATGTTTCAACAATAAACATACTTGATAGCTTCTAAATAAATATCTAGATGGATATTGTTTTTTTGAACAAAAATTCCACATGGATATATTGGATAAGAATAAACTTTAATGCTTTATTATTATTATTTTTTATTATTATTATTATTATTTTTCAATAAAAACCAGTTTAAAGTATAAGACCACATGGACAAGAACACTAGGTGAATAATTTAATAATGGTCCGAATCAATTGCTATCAGTGTAGGGCTAGTATATTGTTGTCTCATTCCCTGAGAACAAATAAGTATTCAGAAAACTATATTCTTTGGCACAAGTTAGTTAGCTAAAGCTTTCAAATAATATGTCAGGTCCTCAATGCTGCAAAAATCCACCAACATTTGGATCGAGCACGGGAGAAAACGGTCGTATAAAAGAAATTGGAGGTTTAAAATCATATATTGCTGGTTCACTTGCTTCTAAGCTTGCTGTTGTTCTCATTGCTGATATTTATGGTACCTTTTTCGCCGATCTTTCATTTTCTGGTATTCCGTAAGTTTACACTAAGATTGCTAGACTTACATTAAGATTTGTGAATTAGATATTAATATTATTGGTTGATATATATGAGTTTTTTTTGGCAGGCTATGAAGCTCCAAAACTAAGGTATAACTACTGACTTCACTTATATGCACATCTTTATAACTAGCTAATCTATACTTCTCAGTTCTCACTGCCACTACTATACTAGACAGAAAACTATAGAATATAGATTATTTGGATTTCCTTTCCGTTAAGTGATAAAAGAGAAAATTTGGAGGTGAAAATGGGAGTTTATGCTAGCTTGCCCTACGATAACTAACGAATTTATTGTGTAAACTTTGAAGACTAATTGCTGACAAAGTTGCAGCAGCTGGATTTTACGTGGTGGTGCCTGACTTCTTTTATGGAGATCCATATGTACCTGAGACACCATTGTCCTCATGGTTTCCTAATCATCTACCCGTGAGTCCCGAATAGTTTGTAGGCCATTTCATATTTAAAACACATTGTACATTAGTTATTACAGTAAATTTTATTTATTTAAAAAAAAAAAAAAAAAAAAAAAAAAACAATGTTATTGCAATAATATTTGGGTTCTATAAATTAAATGACTTTGAACCAATTCCATCCCTCAAGACCCATTAGACCCGTTGCCGTTTTAGCTAAGCATTTATTTGACCCTTTTTTTTTGGTAAAGGGGGATAGCATGAAAAACAAACTAGAAAAACCAAACTCTAAACCATCACAAAGATAATCGAGTTTTTAGCCTTCATCATTTTTTTAGAAAGGTTTTAGCCTTCATCATTAGTTGTGTCCCCAAAGCTTTCCTTTAACTTCCATAATTGAATCATCCTTTCAGTTAGGACCGAAGGATTGAATTGAAGCACGTATAGTTTCATTCTAACAATGTCATAAATCATCTTGCTTAGTTGATCAATTGTTCGTTACCCTTTTCCAAATAGCCTATTGTTTCTCTGTTGTCAAATTTTATTTGACCCATTTGAGATAAAAACAGCTCAAAGCGACCCATTCATTGTAAATGAACTAAAATTGCCTCCTATAACACGTTTTCTACACTGTTTCACTCTTTGTGATAATCCCATTCATGCCTCCCTAATCATACGATAACCAAGTGTATCTTTATTAAAATTTATTCAATCGATAATTAGTACGTATAGTTTTTTTACCTTTGTGTTTTTATTTTCAGGCCAAAGGGTGTGAAGATGCAAGAAAGGTAGTTGCTGGTAGGAGTTGCTGGTTTCTGCTGGGGAGGTATGATGGTGTTTGAGCTCTCGTGTGCCTGTGTTTTAACTAATGATTTAATATAAGTTGCGGTTTATGTAGGAATGGCCGTTTCTAAACTATCACGGTATGGGATTATCAAGAGATGAGATCCTTTGTAAAACATGTATCCTTTAAAGAATAAATAAGTCAATCTTAACCATCCATCCACCTTTTATCTAATGGCTAAAATGAAGCCAAAAATAACAAAGAGAGCAAAATTGGCATTTTAGCTCATTTAATATAAAAACCCACTTTCCACTTTTTTTTTAAAAACAACATACCTTGCAAACGGTAAATCTTCAAGCTACGAAAAATACACCATCGCGACGAGAATTAAATCATCTTTCTATAAATATGCACTTTTATATACTTTCGACGAACTTTTTTTTCAAAATTTACGTTCAGAAAAATCCCACGGGATTCGTAAAAAAATCCCACGGGATTCGTAAAAAGACGAACTTTTTTTTTTCAAAATTTCCGTCGAAAAATCTCACGGGATTCGTAAAAGGCGAACTTTTTTTCAAAATTTCCGTCCAGAAAAATCCCACGGGATTCGTAAAAAAATCCCACGGGATTCGTAAAAAAACCCCGCGGGATTCGTAAAAAGACGAACTTTTTTTTTATAAATTTCCGTCCAGAAAAATCCCACGGGGTTCGTAAAAAAATCCCACGGGATTCGTAAAAAATTCACTTGTGATTTGTATAAATCCCAAAGGATTCTGTATAAATCTCATGGGATTCTGTATGAAGCACAAAGGATTCGTCAAAAGAATCACTGGACTAGATACAATACATAACTATTATATAACTAGATCTCAGATTCATGATTGTTAGTTTAGTTATTATTTTGAAACACCAAGGCTGCACATGTTATGTATTGTATCTAGATCTCAGGAAAAGACCAAGCCCTAACCGATCGAAACAAAAACCGATTATTCACTTTTTTATTTTCCAAAGAACAAAAAAAAAAAATGTCAATCAATTTCGCTTTTAGTTTTTACGAAAACCAAATACATACATATTTCGGTTCGATTTTCATTTAGCCAAAACCTGACTCACACCATACCGTGCTCACCTAGTCACCCCTAAAGAAATACCATTATATGTTTCAACAATAAACATACTTGATAGCTTCTAAATATATATCTAGATGGATATTGATTTTTTGAACAAAAATTCCACATGGGTATGTTAGATAAGAATAAAGTTTAATACATTTTCTTAATAAAAAACCAGTTTAAAGTATAAGACCAGATGCACAAGGTGACTACTTTAATAATGGTCCAAATCAAAGCTATCAGTGTAGGGCTAGTATATTGTTGTCTCATTCCCTGAGAACAAATAAGTATTCAGAAAACTATATTCTTTGGCACAAGTTAGTTAGCTAAAGCTTTCAAATAATATGTCAGGTCCTCAATGCTGCAAAAATCCACCAACATTTGGATCGAGCACGGGAGAAAACGGTCGTATAAAAGAAATTGGAGGTTTAAAATCATATATTGCTGGTTCACTTGCTTCTAAGCTTGCTGTTGTTCTCATTGCTGATATTTATGGTACTTTTTTCGCCGATCTTTCATTTTCTGGTATTCCGTAAGTTTACACTAAGATTGCTAGACTTACATTAAGATTTATGAATTAGATATGAATATTATTGGTTGATATATATGAGTTTTTTTGTGGCAGGCTATGAAGCTCCAAAACTAAGGTATAACTACTGACTTTACTTATATGCAAATCTTTATTACGAGTACTAGCTAATCTATAGTTTCACTGCCACTACTATACTAGACAGAAAACTATAGATCATTTGATTTTCCTTTATGTTAAGTGATAAAAGAGAAATTTTTGGAGGTGAAATTGGGCGTTTATGCTAGCTTGCCCTACGATAACTAACGACTTTATTGTGTAAACTTTGAAGACTAATTGCTGACAAAGTTGCTGCAGCTGGATTTTACGTGGTGGTGCCTGACTTCTTTTATGGAGATCCATATGTACCTGAGACACCATTGTCCTCATGGTTTCCTAATCATCTACCCGTGAGTCCCGAATTGTTTGGATTCTATAAATTAAATGACTTTGAACCAATTCCAACCCACAAAACCCGTTGCCGTTTTAGCTAAGCATTTATTTGACCCTTTTTTTTGGTAAAGGGGGATAGAATGAAAAACAAACTAGAAAAACCAAACTCAAAACCATCACGAAGATAATCGAGTTTTTAGCCTTCATCATTAGTTGTGTCCCCAAAGCTTTCCTTTAACTTCCATTATCGAATCATCCTTTTAGCTAGGACCGAAGGCTTGAACTTGAAGCACGTATAGTTTTATTCTAACAATGTCATAAATCATCTTGCTTAGTTGATCAATTGTTCGTTACCCTTTTCCAAATAGCCTATTGTTTCTCTGTTGTCAAATTTTATTTGACCCATTTGAGATAAAAACAGCTCAAAGCGACCCATTCATTGTAAATGAACTAAAATTGCCTCCTATAACACGTTTTCTACACTGTTTCACTCTTTGTGATAATCCCATTCATGCCTCCCTAATCATACGATAACCAAGTGTATCTTTATTAAAATTTATTCAATCGATAATTAGTACGTATAGTTTTTTTACCTTTGTGTTTTTATTTTCAGGCCAAAGGGTGTGAAGATGCAAGAAAGGTAGTTGCTGATTTAAAAAGCAAAGGAGCATCTTCCGTAGGAGTTGCTGGTTTCTGCTGGGGAGGTATGATGGTGTTTGAGCTCTCGTGTGCCTGTGTTTTAACTAATGTTTTAATATAAGTTGCGGTTTATGTAGGAATGACCGTTTCTAAACTATCACGGTATGGTGAGACTGAGGCTGCCGTTATACTACACCCTGGTCCACTATCAGATGATGATATTAATGGTGACTTTCTAATACTATCTTCTAAAGGAGTACTTATTTGATCATCAAACACATTCTCATGTTTTACATTTGCATCTTATATTCTCAGCAATAAAAGTCCCAACAGCATTTTTAGGTGCTGAAATTGATGAATATTCTTCACCCGAACAACTGAAAAAGTTTGGGGAATTGTTATCAGCAAAATCAGTAAGACTATATGAGCCGCTTTTCTTGTTTTCTTTTGCCAAGACATAATTGCAAGACTATTTTTTGCAAAATATATCTCCAAGCTATTTACATTCTTTTTACCATTTTCTTTTGTAGGTTGATAACTATGTGAAGATATACCCTGGCGTTACTCATGGGTGGACGGTACGATACAAGGATGATGATGAACATGTTGTTAAATATGCAATGGAAGCGCACTCGGACTTGCTGAACTGGCTAACCCAATACCTCAAATAAGGAAGTTGCTGCAAGATTTATCGAATGTTCACTATCTGTAACGGGATTTTATATTGGAGTTAGCTTGGATGGCCACTTTAGTTTTACTCCCTTGGGGGCAAATAAAAAACAAAAAGAGAGTTTCGAAGTTTAACACTAATCTACAAGCTGAGTTAAATCATTTGAGTGTACAATTTGTACTAATTGATGGTGTTTATGGGATCTTCTTGATTATCCTTAACTTATTGTGCGATTATACAATCTAAACCCAAAATCACTTTCAAAATATGATCCAAACACCATAAACAAGAGGCTAGCAAAATTTCGTAATCCAACTATAAAACACCAAAAATACACAATGTCGTTTAAAAATTCAGGTAACCTTTTATAACTTAACACATAGTTTGAACAATTGGGAAATCCTGGTCGCATTGGATTGTGAGTGCATATTTGCACTTTAATAATTCTTCAACTGAAATAACCATCTCAAAAGGTTCTGAACACTCAAATCTAACATGCAAACCACATAAACAAACAATATTTAAGGTAAGATTAAATATATATGAAAATTAAAGACACCTGTTTGGAGTCCATTAAACCTTAGCTTCTCGAGGCTCATTTGTAAGATCACAAATCATGCCATTTGAGTATATATGAGCATAATACTGTTGATGCCTGCATTAATCATATCTCTATATTATTTAAAGTTTTAGCTTAAAAGTACACAAGTCAAATGTTTATAGTATACCTTTGTGATGGATTTTTCCATCTCTGGACCTGTCAAAGTTGAAATATCAGGTAAGTTACTGTTGTGAGCAGCTGTAGCTTCAGCATCATATTCACCTAATATAAACTCTTGAACAACCTGAACACAAAAATATCGCAAGCTTTAAAAAAGGTCAAATTAGAAATCCAATAAGCTACATCAATTAACATATTGATTTGTACCCGTCCGTCCTCCATATGAAATTGACGTAGCTTCTTGTGAGAACAAAACTCATACGACCACCATCCCTCTTGCTGCAAGGATCATGAACACTGATTCATAATCATCGTCCTGTAAATTATATTTGAGTTCTTCAAGTGCTTCATCTGGTGTTCTCGATTTGAAACGTTCCCAGTTTCCAAAATTAGGCTAGTTGTGTTTTCATGTATGGCCGGTTTCTCCTTCCTTAGCTTGATCACTGATTCATAATCATCGTCCTGTAAATTGCAAAATACTATACAAAATATAATGCATTTATTATGTACTCATGCCGAGTCATGCATATGTGTTAAACTTAAGTGTAAGATGTTGTTAAGCTGTTTTCAGTTACATGAAGAAATGATGAATCTTCTGTGTCAAACTCAATATCATATATATTGGTTCGTCTGAGCTGCGACTTAAACCACCTGAAAATCAACCATATAAACAATTCATCAATCATAAGTTACATAATACTAAAAATAACCTTAATGTTAAAGCTATTTTAGACCATTAATGTTATTTTGGGTATGTTTGATGAAACTAGTTGTTAGGTGACCGGGCCTGTTTGGTAAGAACTTTTCTAGAGCTACTAGCTTTTTGTTCTAAAAATAAGTTTCTTCAAATCACAAGCTTGGTTTGAATACGCAGGCTGCAAGCTTTTAATTCAATCAAATAGCTCAAAAACAAAAAGCTGGTATTAAGAAATCACGTATATAGGAATGCGTGGAGAGATAAGATTAGAATTTGTGGATAGTTTTGGGCTAGGTTGGTTGTAGGTGTGGTCTTGTTGTTGCGCCTAGGCATTATATGTGCCTCTTTGTTGCCTCGCCCCTTGCTTTTTGTTGTTTAGGGTCCCCTTAGCTTGTTTCCTTTTTTATTCTGCTTTCGTAGGCCTTGATCTTGCTTGCCCTTCGCCCCTTTTATTTTCTTGCGTTGCCTTTCCTTGTTTTATTCTGCTTTCGTAGGCCTTGATCTTGCGTGCTTTCGTAGGCCTTGAAGTCGTTCAAGAAAAGACTGATATTTAATTTTGATAGCGCCCATGAATACGGTGGCTGGTAAGGTAGTTGAAGATATAATTGAGAACACAAAAGCTAAACAATATTAGAAATTGGGGTTAGGGTGTGATGATAATCCTAGATATTTGAATGAATCGTGTATAATCACTTTTCAAATAAAGCATTTCAACCCTTATTGCCAAGGTTACATGAAATCTCTATTGAGATAAAACAATCAAAGCACTATGTTTCTAGGCACAGAAGACATATCAAAACAAAGAGAATTGTGTGTTTTCGTTATTCTAAAATAAGACCAAAACATGTTATAAAATGTTGATTGTTAACCTAAACTTTGGGTTAAATATGTCATATTAGAAAGTATAGTATGTATTAGTGTCAAGTATGTAATTAGTGTAAGTTTAGGGTGTCATTATGTAAATTAAGAAACCCAATTAAGGGTGATGTCGTTTATATCAAACGACATGTTTTTTAGAAAGACGGTTATAGAAACGGTTGAAGCAAATATGTCGCTCCAAAGATGTCGGTTAGAAAACTATATATAGGGTCGATCATTGTTAGTTCGAAGATGAACAAATATTGCAAGTTTAAATCAATTCAAAGCAAGTTTATTAATTCGTACCTGTGTTTTGTTCATCATAGCAAGATTATATTCCAACAATTGGCATCAGAGCACGTTGATCGATTCCGAGGATTAACCGCAAGAACGAAAGAAAGAAGCGGGTGTGATTCATTCTTCATCATCCGCAACCAGAAATTCAGAAAACCACCATCCCGAAAAACGAACGAAATCATTATCATAAACCCACCACAAAAACCATCATCTAATCAGAAAGAGGAAGAAGAAAGAAATCATTGGCGGGATTTGGGTAGTTTATGATCGAGTAAAGGAAGGAATCAATCGAATAGGAACCACAACGACAATTGGTGTTTCTTTGTGTCGACAACCACCAGAGAACAAAAGGGGATTCTTGCCCTAATTTTTTTCTGAGAACTGAAAGATAGAGAAAGGGTTCGTGGCCTTTTGAGTGCCATCAGGGGACACCAACACAAATATTGACTAAGTCTTCATACCTTAATTTTTTTTATATTTCATTTTGTAGTTATATAAATTTTTGTAGGAATTTAGTGATATAAAGGTGTTCTATTGTTTAATCATTAAGTTTTGTGCATAAACAAAATTTATTTGTAGATTAGTCATTTTAGAGTTTTTCAATTGATTGGGGTTAGTAGAAAAGTAAGAAAGTAAGATTAAGGTTTTGTTATTTTTCAATTTAGGAAGACAAAATAAGTTATTTTGAGTTAGAAATACAAAACTAGTAAGAAGTAAGAAATTGAACCATTGTGGTTCACATAGTAAGAAGTAAGTAGAAACCTATCGTTTTTAAGAAACCTTAGTGTTTCACCCCGTAAGAGAAACCTTAGTGTTTCACCCAGTAAGAGAAACCTTAGTGTTTCACCCTGTAAGAGAAACCTCAGCGTTTCACCAGTAAGAGAAACTTTTGTTTCAAAGTAAGATAGTAAGCAAGAAAGAACGCAAGTCAGAAAGCAACATGACTAAAGGAGAAACATCTACACCAACTCGTGACCAAAACATAGCACTTCAATGTCCAAAACTCACCGAAACAAACTACACAACATGGGCAATTATGATGGAGACAATATTGAAGGCATATGGTCTTTGGAAAACACTTGAAGATACAGAAAAAGTAGATTTAAGAAAGATGCATACAACAAAAGCAATGATCCTCACAACATTGCCGGAAGATGTTCTAATGCAAGTTGCACAGCACGAGACTGCGAACGAAGTATGGGAATCAATTAAAGTACGTTATATTGGAGCAGACCGAGTTCAGAAAGCACGCCTTCAAACTTTGAGAAGCGAATTGGAGACCTTAAAAATGAAGACCGATGAAACCGTGAATGATTTTGCGGGAAAATTGGGAAGCATAAGAGGCAAGTGTAAAAGTCTTGGTTCTAATCTTAAAGACAAAGTACTAGTAGGAAAGTTGCTGAACTCCGTTCCAAAGAAGTTTCTACCAATTGTGGCATCCATCGAGCAATATTCAGAAATTGACAAAATGACGTCTGAAGAAGCTGTTGGAAGACTAACTGCTTATGAAGAACGCCTCAAGAGTCAAGATGAACCGCAAGAAGATTATCATAACAAACTTTTGATGGCAAGTTCAAGTAATCAAGGCCGTGGTAGAGGACGAGGAAGAAACTTTAGTAAAGAAGAAAAAAGGACGTGGAAGAGGTACAAGTCGAGAACAAAGCAAGAAAGAAATGAGATGCTATGAATGTGGTGAACTTGGTCACTTTGCATACGAATGCACCAAATGGAAGGATAAAGACAAGAAGCAAGAAGCACATCTCATTTATCAAAGCGACGATGAACCAACGCTGCTGTAAAGAGCAAGATAAGAGCAAGTTTAAGACCTACCTTAAACGAAAGTTTAGTTTAAGGGGGAGTGTTGATTGTTAACCTAAACTTTGGGTTAAATATGTCATATTAGAAAGTATAGTATGTATTAGTGTCAAGTATGTAATTAGTGTAAGTTTAGGGTGTCATTATGTAAATTAAGAAACCCAATTAAGGGTGATGCCGTTTATATCAAACGACATGTTTTTTAGAAAGACGGTTATAGAAACGGTTGAAGCAAATATGTCGCTCCAAAGATGTCGGTTAGAAAACTATATATAGGGTCGATCATTGTAAGTTCGAAGATGAACAAATATTGCAAGTTTAAATCAATTCAAAGTAAGTTTATTAATTCGTACCTGTGTTTTGTTCATCATAGCAAGATTATATTCCAACATAAAATAGTTAGAAGATGGTAGTTAGAAAAGGTTGGATCCCAACAGTTGTGTTGGTTTTGGTGGGAAAGACGCACGGGTCAAGGAGCGCCTCATTTTGACCCCGCAAGGCCGGCTGCCTCTTGACTCCTACATCTTTGTCGCGGTCGAAAACATGTAAACTCAAACGAGTGTGTACTCCACACTTCCCTTACTCGTATCCGAACTTAACATAAAATCACATTGGTCTCTAGTAAATCACAATTATCTAAAATAGCTGATGACACTAAAATCACCAACAAACAGGACTTAGGACATGAAATTTGTAAGACTCAGATCAAGGGAGCCAATTAGGAATAACATGATGATCATTATATTATAGCTGGTTAATTAACTTCACCTCTTGAAACACCACTAGGAAACTAGCATAACCTTGTCCTTAATTTGTTTTCATGCAAACTGTAATATGTCACTGCTTGGGTGCATCCTTGACATGTACATTGTTTGTTGGATCATGTAGGCCATGGCTTCTTTACACATTAACTTATGAATCCGTTTTAAGAATGTGATTGTGAATTTGTTGGAAAATTTAGTGCACTTGTGGGATTAGTTCACACCTGATTTTGGGTAAAGAGGTACGGAGTGTACACCCATGAGGTCCCATAGTTATGTACACTCGATGCGTTTTTAGGATTTTGGTTAATTTAGAAGTTTTAAAACGACTTTAAGATTCATTACTTTCATATGATTGACTTTTTGTTGTTTATCTATACATGATTTGTATATGACCTAACTCCTAATCCATAAAAGTCGACATTGGCTAGTCTTGGTTTGGTGTAGAGGTTGTGCGGTCACTGTTTATATTCTTTTATAGCCTCTATTTTGTTTCTTAGGCGTTGGTTGTTATGTTTTGAGTATGGCAAAACATATTGTTTTGAGTTTAGGGTGGCTCATTACCATCCTTTTTTGTACCAAACCTTTTTTATTTTTTAATATATTCACCGGGTATAAGCCCTTTACCTAAAAAAATAAAAATCAAGAAAAGATAATTGGTCAGAATATGACACAGTTTAAGTTGTAGGGCTCTTGTATGCAACTTCTTGCCTCAAATGTTTGTTGCGAATTGTAAACCTCATATGATTATGTTATCTTTAATTGACCCACTGTGAAAATATTAACTATAGACCTATAGTTTGTGCGTTGGACATGGTCTTATTTGATTAGTTATAGGTTTTAGTTTGGGAGTATTGTTTTCTTTAATATGTTGCAATTATGTGAATAAATTGCTAGATTGCTCCACGTGACATGTTGCAATTATGTGAATAAATTGCTAGATGGATCCTAGTGACAGAAAGGCGAAAATAGATAAATGGTCAGAAGAGCAAACATTAGCCTTGTGTGAATTCTTAAACAAATATATAAACGATAATGGTCGAAACGTCTCGTTTAAATGGGTCGAGCTTCAACCAAAATTTGAAAAACATGTTAACTGCACGATCGTTAGTGAAAAGCTTTAAAGAACAAGTACGACAGAATGAAGAGAGACTACAATCTTTGAAAGTCGCTAAAAATTTGCGAAACGAGTCTAGGATGGGATGCAAGTGCAAAAAAACTTGATTGTTACGTGGAAAATGAAAACTGAGTTAAAATTTAGTCCTTTAAGAGCTAAAATACCATATAATATTCTTACTATAATCATTTTGGGATGTAATATGTCACCATTAAATTGTGTGAGGGACAAGAATTTTAAAAAACCTTAAAAAATTATATTTGTCTTTGGAATTACAAGATGCGTGGGATCAACTTTATGTAGATGTTGCTAGTGGTAAAGATTGTTTATCACCCCCAATGGATCAAGAGACTTTCAAGGAGGTACATTATGAGAATGTTGAGGTTGAAGATATTGAGAGTGATGATGATCTAGATGGCAATCAAGATGATAAACAAGCAGAATTTTGAGATGGAATAGTTAGGAAATGAAGAGCCCGTTTTTTTTAAACGTTTCATAGATGAAGTCAATCTAGCTAACGTAACAACACCACCAAACCAAAGTGGCATCCCTAAACAAATTCATAAGCCTACCAAATCAAACACCAAACCTAAAAGTTTTAATACGAAGCACAGAGGTTTACATATGAAGCCTACCAAATCATAGGTTTGGTGTTTGATTTAATAGACTTATGGATTTGTATAGAGATGCCACTTTGGTTTGGTGGTGTTGTTGTGTCAGCTAGATTGACTTTATCTATATAACTTTTAAAGAAACTATGCTCTTCATTTTCTAACTCTTCCATCTCAAAATTCTGCACTTGTTTACCATTTTGATTGCCATTTAGATCATTATCACTCTCAACTTCTTCAACCTCAACATTCTCATAATGTACCACCTTGAAAGACTCATCCATTGTGAGTGATACACGATCTTTACCACTAGCAACAACATCTCCATAAAGTTGATCCCAAGCATCTTAGTAATTCTAACGATGGTTGGTTTTTTAAGTTTTTTTTAATATTCTTGTCCTCCTACACAATTTAATGGTGACCCATTAGATCCCAAAATGATTATAGTAAGAATATGAATTGGTATTTTATTCTTACACGACTATTATTACTTTACCTCAATATTTCTTTTCCACCCGTCATTTGAACAATAAAGTTTTCTTGCACTCGAATCCCATCCTAGACCCGTTTCGCCAATAATTAGCGACTTACAAGGATTGTAGTCTCTCTTCATTCTGTCGTACTTGTTCCTTAAAGTTTTTTCACTAACGATCGTGCAGTTAACAAATGTTGCAAATTTTGGTTGAAGCTAGACCCATTTAAACGAGACATTTCGGCCATCTTCGTTTATATATTTGTTTAAGAATTCACACAAGGCTAATGTTTGCTCTTTTGACCATTTATTTTTTTTCGTCTTTTTATCACTTGGAGCCATCTAGCAATTTATTCACATAATTGCAACATATTAGCAACATATTAAAGAAAACAATACACCAAAACTAAAACCAATAACTAATCTAATGAGATCATGACCAACGCACAAACTATAGTTCATATTTTAATAGTGGGTCAATTAAGGATAACATGATCATATGAAATTATGAAGTTTACAAATAGCAGCAAACATTTGCTGCAAGAAGTTGCATAGAAAGCCCTACAACTGAAACCGTGTCATATTCTGGCCAATTATCTTCTTTTATTTTTATCGCTTGGGCCATATACAAAACATGTATAGATAAACAACAAAAAGTCAATCGTGTTAAAATAAACTGCACGTTAACTGATAAGTGTCCTACTGTATGTGAAACGTCAAACATTATACAAATGGCATATCATAATTACAAAGCGTTAACATACAAGAATTATATCTTAATATGTTAATGCACTGACATTATGAAAGTAATGAAGCTTAAAGCCGTTTTAAAACTTCCAAATTAACCTAAATTCTAAAAACACATCAAGTGTTCTGCACATAACTATAGAAAATGTCCTTTCACTGAAAATCAACTAAAATCATGTAAATAGGTCAAATGTCAAAATAATTCATAATCACATTCTTAAAAATAATTAAAAAGTTAACGTGTAAAGAAGCCATGGCCTACATGATCCAACAAACGATGTACATGTCAAAGATGCACTCAAGCAGCCACATATTACAGTTTGCATGAAAACAAATCAAAGACAAAGTTATGCTAGTTTCCTAGTGGTGTTTCAAGAGGTGAAGTTAATTACCACGTATAGTATAATGATCCTCATGTTTTTCCTAACTAGCTCCCTTTATCTGAGTCTCACAAAATTCATGTTTTAGGTCCTGTGTAGCTTTTGTGTTACGTACCAGATTGTAACAACGAGAAATCAGTTATGAAATGTAGTTGTTGATGAAAACAAACACGGAATCACATAAGAAGAAATGAAACCGTATTTGTAATCAAATGATTCACTTAGTTTGTAATGGAATTAAGAGAGAAATATTACAAGTCTTTTCGTGAATCAATTACAAGTGAAATGGAAAGAAGTATTTATACAAAGGGAGGAAGGAGAAATGGGAGGAAGGAGTGAACAGATTTTCCCGCCAAAAGTTATAACTAACTTTTGGCTTATCAGTGGTTTCCACTGAAGCTTATCAGTGGTTTCCACTGATGGTTCCAAGCTTATCAGTGGTTTCCAGATTGGCGCGTATCAAATCCCTTCTCCTTAACATTTGACTTTCCACAGTCAAATATAACGTTCAGTTGCTTCCTCTTGATCAAACCCAGGGTACTTCTTCAGTAATTTAGTATATAGTTCCCAAGTTGCCTCTTCTTCACTTCCATTTGACCATTGTACTAACACATAAACAACAGCTCTATTGTTAACCTTTCCCAATCTCCTGTCAATGATTTTTACTGGTAACACTGATAGGAGCCCTTCATTGTCACACATGGGAAGAGTTCCAGGCTTATCAACCACCACTTTGCAAAGCTTAAGTTGGGACACATGAAATACTGGATGGATTTGACTACCACTTGGAAGCTGCAATTTATAGGCCACATTGCCAATCCTCTCTATGATCTTGAAAGGACCATAGTACTTAGCTGAGAGTTTGTTATAGGGACTGTGTCTAGCTGTTACTTGCCTGTATGGTTGCAGTTTCAAATAGACCCAAACACCTTCTTCAAAATTTCTATCAGTTCTGTGTTTATCTGCCAAGCTTTTCATCCTATCTTGTGCTCTCTTCAGATGAAATTTAAGCATGTTAACCACCTGTTCTCTTGCGTGCATTGTTCTATCCACAGTTTCATTAGTACTTTCACCTAGCAAATAAGGCATGTGGATGGGTGGTGTTTGACCATATAACACTTCAAATGGGGTGGCCTGGATAGCAGTGTGGAAATTTGTGTTATACCAAAACTCTGCCATTGAAAGCCATTGTGTCCACTCTTTTGGTTTCTCCCCAGACATACATCTCAGGTAGCACTCCAGACACCTATTCACCACCTCTGTTTGTCCATCTGATTGGGGATGGTAAGCTGTTGACATTTGCAATTTAACTTTCAAGGCCCTGAACAATGATTGCCAAATAGCACTTAGGAACACTTTGTCTCTGTCACTTACAATGGTAATTGGCAAACCATGTAACTTGTAGATGTTATCTAAGAACACTTGTGCCACTTGTGCAGCTGTAAAAGGATGCTGAAGGGAAATAAATTGAGCATACTTACTGAGCCTGTCCACCACCACTAATATAACAGTCTTCCCATGAGATTTTGGCAGTCCTACCACAAAGTCCATGGATATATCACTCCATACTCTAACTGGTATAAGCAAAGGCTGCAAAAGTCCTGGATAGGCACTAAGATCAGGCTTTTTCCTTTGACACACATCACATTCCCTGATCCATTGTTTGACCACTTTTCTCATTCCCTTCCAATAACAAATAGAACTCATCTTCTGCACAGTCACTTGGACCCCAGAATGTCCACCAACTGATTCATTGTGGATTTGTGAAAAGATTTTCTTTCTCAATACCTCATTAGCTCCCACCACCAACCTACCTTTCCTTCTTAACTGACCATTAGACCAAGTGTACTTTGTTGATTGAAAATTAGGATCTTCAAACTGCTTTATTAATTTGGCCAACTTCTCATCTGTCACCCAACTTTCTTCAATTTCTTTGAGAAGTCCAGTGGTCACATTAGTAGCTATCATTTCCAATATTTGACCCTGCATTTCCTTTCTAGACAAAGCATCAACTACCACATTTTTACTGCCCTTCTTATAGACAATTTCATAATCATACCCAAGCAATTTAGGCAACCATTTAACTTGGAAAGGAGTAGTAAGCCTTTGATCCAACAAGTATTTGAGGCTGAAGTGGTCAGTCTTGATCTTAAAATATCTACCCATTAAGTAACCCTTCCACTTCTCCAATGCCAAAATGACAGCTAAAAATTCTTTTTCATAAGTGGACAAAGCTTGATGTCTGAGAGATAAGGCCTTACTCAGGTATGCCAATGGATGACCATCTTGCAACAACACAACACCAATACCAGTTCCACATGCATCAGTTTCCACAGTGAATTCTTTCTCAAAGTTTGGCAACCCCAACACTGGTGCTTGTATCATGGCTAACTTCAATTGCTCAAAAGCTTCTTGAGCTATGTCAGACCACTCAAAAGAGTTCTTCTTCAGTAATGCAGTTAATGGCTTACTGATGATTCCATACCCCTTAATGAACCTCCTATAATAGCCTGTGAGCCCCAGAAAGCCTCTCAGTTGCTTCACATTCTTGGGTGTAGGCCAATCTTTCATAGCCTCAATCTTAGAAGGATCTGTTGCAACCCCTTTATCAGTGATGATATGACCCAAGTACTCCACCTGAGACACTGCAAAAGTGCACTTGCTCTTTTTTGCAAACAAGGTGTGAGCCTGCATAGTCTGCAAAATCATTTTCAGGTGTACAATGTGTTCTTCAATTGACTTGCTATAAACCAAGATGTCATCAAAGAAAACCAATGTGAACTTCCTCAAATAGGGTTTAAAGACCTCATTCATTAGTGATTGAAATGTGGAAGGGGCATTTGTGAGTCCAAATGGCATCACTAAAAACTCATAGTGGCCATCATGAGTTCTGAATGCAGTCTTATGAATGTCTTCCTCCTTCATTCTGATCTGGTGATACCCAGACCTTAAATCAAGCTTTGAAAATACCACTGACCCATGTAATTCATCTATCAATTCTTCTATCATAGGTATGGGAAATTTGTCTTTGACAGTATTCTTATTCAATTGTCTATAGTCAACACACATTCTCCAACTGCCATCCTTCTTTTTAACCATGACTATAGGAGAGGAGAAAGAACTTTGACTAGATCTGATGACACCAGCATCCAATAACTCTTGTACCATCTGTTCAATTTCATCCTTTTGGCTAGGAGAATGCCTATAGGGTCTGATGTTAACTGGAGGAGTTTTTGGCATAAGAGGAATGTGATGATCATGTGATCTTTTTGGTGGTAAACCAGTAGGAACTTCAAACACACCTTTAAAGTCATCCAACATTTCATCAATCTTTTGTGACTCAATCAAACTTGTCCCTGCCATACTACAGAATGACACAGGACATACACACAGTGTCATAGAATTCAACATAGCACTGTTTTGTTCTCTAGGTTGCATCCATTGAAGTGTAGCTTGTTGAGAACCTCTTAGCAGTACTTTCTTATTGCCCACATAAAACCTCATGGTTAATTTCTCAAAATTGCACATCATTTCTCCCAAAGTAGACAACCATTGTATTCCCAACACTACTTCACAACCTCCTAAAGGTAGTACCATAGCATCAATCATGTAAGTGTCTTCTCCCATGGTCAGGGATAAACCACAACACATCAAGGTACTAGTCATAGCTTGACCATTAGCCACAGACACTTGCAAAGGGCACATAGTTTTAGTCTTACAACCCAATTTTTTTACAGTCTGCAAATCAATGAAATTATGTGTACTTCCACAATCCACAAGCACATGCACCCTTTGTTTGCCTACCAGACCCTTAACCCTCATTTTCTGATAATTGTATACACCAGTGAGTGCATTCAATGAAATTTGAGCCACCATTTCATTATTATGATCAATTTCAAAAGTCTGATCATAATTCCCCAAATGACCCATTTCATTATTAGCCAATTCTTCTTCCACAGACTCAATCTCCTCATCCAACACCACTTCTAATGAATGCAATTGACCACTACATTTGTGTCCAGGCACATATTTTTGGTCACAGTAAAAACAAAGATTCTTAGCTCTCTTATCCTCCAATTCTTTTTGAGTCAATCTCTTAAAGGGTCTATTCTCACCATATGGTGTTCTTGTGGGTGCATGCAAAGCCATAGGTCTATTAACTGGTTTTGGTAGAATACCCTTATCCTTATTGACATAACCAGTAGTAACAGATCTCATAGGAGATTGGAAATTATACCTTGGCTTTAATGCAGCATTAGTGGCTTCTTGTTTCTTGGCCTGACTATACACATCCATCAATGTTGACAACTTAAACATTCTAATGGGCATCCCAATTTCATCCTTCAGACCTCCAATGAACAAACTGATGGCATATTCTTCACTCAACTCCACCTTATTCACCAAATCTTCAAACAAATCTTGATACTGTTGCACACTACCAGTTTGTTTCAAATTCTTCAAATCCATCATTGGATCTTCAAAGCATGAACCAAATCTTTGCAAGGCTTGTTTCTCATACACCTCCCAAGAACTGTTTTCACCAAATCTCTTAATGAACTGCTGATGCCACACCAAGGCCTTGTCATACACATGCATTGCAGCAATTCCCACTTTCAATTCATCATCGACATTATCAAGACAAAAGAACTGCCTACACCGAAATATCCAACCCTTTACATCATCCCCATTGAATCTTGGAAACTCAAATTTAGACAACCTACCATATTGTGTAGTCATCTGTCCACCATTTCTACCATTGTTACCATGATTCCCAGAACTGGTACCCTCACCATTCCTCATTCTTTGCATTTCAGCCATCAAGTCTGCCATAGTTCTTTGCAAATCACTAACATTTTGTTGGAGTGATTCCATTGAAGAATCTTGATTACTAACCGTGGTTCTTGTGTTCACCATCTCACCAGTAATGTTATTGCTCATCTACAATGGAATAACAACTACTGGTCCTATTCTTGATTACCCAAACCAAATGCTTCGATCGCTTGTTCAAGGCTAGAGAATTTAACCACTAATGGGCTAGCCTTGTGACCGTACAAATGTTTGGCACTAATCTGATGTAATAGAATAGGTGAAATTAGTGGTGACTAATTTCTTTGCCGGAAAATCTTGTTTCTTGCCGGAATTACGCCGGAGAAGATAACCGGAAATCAAGAATGTCGGTTTAACAATCTTGAATATTATCTGGTGCCAAGAAAGTGCTCTGAATACCACTTGTTATAACTAACTTAGTTTGTAATCACATAAGAAGAAATGAAACCGTATTTGTAATCAAATGATTCACTTAGTTTGTAATGGAATTAAGAGAGAAATATTACAAGTCTTTTCGTGAATCAATTACAAGTGAAATGGAAAGAAGTAAGCTCATCAGTGGTTTCCAAATTGGCGCGTATCATTTTGTTTCCTCAATTATATCTTCAACAACCTTACCGGCCATCGTCTTCATGAGTGCTATCTAAATTATATATCAGTTTCTTCTTGAACGACTTCAAAATTTCATACATATATTCTTTTGGAATAAAACTAATTAAAAAGCCTAAAAAAAATTCTTACGTGAAGGTAGAAGAAGCTAGTGAAGCTAGTGCGTTATAGTACGGCAAAAACGATCAAAAGCTACCTCTGTGATTACACTCTTGTGGAATAGGCTATAACGTGACTTTTTGTTTTGCCTGTGTTGAAGAGATAAAATTAGGGTTGTGAGAAGATTAAGCCTACATAATTTTTATATATGGATAAAGGGTATATGGGTAATTTTAGTTTTTAACATCTCTTGACAAATTGGAACGCTCTTATCCCAGAATTTTGTTTTTGAGCTATTTGTTTGAATTAAAAGTTTGCTGCATATCCAAACCAAGCTATTAGATTTAAAAAGACTCATTTTTAGAACAAAAAGCTAGTAGCTCTTAAAAAGCTCTAAAAAAGTTCTTACCAAACGGGCCCATACACAAACAAACCACCATTTATTTTAATTTATTGGTAATCATAGTTTCCGAGAGATTTTGGCACTAACAGACTTAAAAGCGAGTAAAACCTCCCTGGTCAAGTCAGTCATCAATGTAAACCAACTACATCAGAGGAAAATTAAGAAAAGTAAAACATATGACAAAAGATCAACAAAAAATCTCGAAAAATAATACTCAATATTCATGCATGTAAATTAACTTTATGAATTTGGAGTAACTCTAAGCTTTATAATAAAAAACTCAATATTCATGCATGTAAATTAACTTTATGAATTTGAAAGATCGGTTTAGCTAAATGATAACTAAATAAAACTTCGATTATAAGCACAACCCACTTCATATTCGAACCCGTCTTTTCACGTTAATATAATGTGCTTAATTCACCAAGAACAAAAACAAAAGAGTTTTAGGGGTAAAAGTGATTGCGTTGTAAGCTACAGTGTGAGTTTAAATAGAAGTGCAAGAGAGATGGGTGCACTGGGCATCTATAACTTTTATATGCACCGTCACGGCAACATTTACCATATAATATTCATATAAAATAAACACCCTCCTAAATAAAATTTCTAAAACACACCACTAAAAATAGCCGCACATTTAAAAAAAAAAAAAGAAAGAAAGAAAAAGAAAAAGAAATAAAGAAAAAAATGCATAACATCTCATTATGGAGATGGCCGGCTATGGGACGTATAACATGGCTATGGCACATGGGGTGCGCGGTGCCATGCGTTAAAAAAAAAAAAAAAAAAAAAAAAACCATGTCATAAGGTAGCCCGAGCACTCTAATTAATATGGTAAATTATGCTATGTATGTCATACGAACTACTTGTTTAAAAAGGATAAAATTATGCATCATATAAACCAATTATACAATGTCATGTGTACGTGTGACGTGTCATAATACATGCACGGGTTTGCTGACGGGCTGTAGCGCTTGACGTGAGTATGAAGTTTGAAATATTAGTTCCGAGGGGACGGGGACACGGACGAGTGAACCTTGCCTCGATCATCGCTGTCTCAAATTTTGACGTGTGTCATTTATCATACTACACTACAAGAAAAAAGAGAACATGGGATGAACTTTTTTCGAGGACATGCAAGTCCTCGCCAAAGACCCATTAAACGACAAGAAGTTTGAGTTTAAACTTTGACCGTGGCTAGCTTTGGGTAGAATTTTTTCCGTATGATTTTGGCGAGGACATGACCTCGCTAAAGAACATACGCAAAAGATGAAGGTCAAACTTTCCCGCCGAAAGGATTGGCGAGGACATGTCCTTGTGAATTGTTGGACCATATTGTTGACCGCAGTTAGACTAATAATTACCGGGTTGTTAACGTTTGTCCTTGTCAAAGTTTTTTGTTTTGTTTTTGTTTTTTTTTTTTTGCTAATTGTTTTGGCTCCAAACTTTCCCGCTAAACATTTGGCTTCAAACCTTCCCGCTTTCATATTTTACTATATAAACAACCTCACAAACTCTTATCCTCACATCAATCTCACAAACTCCTATCCTCGGCCTCACAACCTCTTATCTTCACACCAACCTCACAAACTCAGATGAAGCGAAATAATCCTTTTAGGTGTTCTTGTGAAAAAGGAGTTATAGTGCTAAGAACATCACATCAGCCCGTTACCTATAGAAGACCTTATTATGTATGTCCTCGTTCAAAGGTGAACAATCATGCGTTTCTTATTTATGTAACTATATAAATAATTTGGTTGTTAAAAAGATTATTTTTTTATGATTTCCTTACTATGTAACAGTAAAGAAAAAGTTATTATAGATATGGATATTTTATGTGGAAGGATGTTTTTTTATCTCTAGTTCGGCGTAAGATCTTCTTCAACATCTCAAGGTTCTTCTGATCTACACCAACACATATAAGTTATTCTCCGAAACCTTACGGATCTGCACCAACACAACCAACAGAGTGCTCAAACTGCAATGTCAAAGATCTTACGATAAACATGTTGGAGACAATAACAAAGATGCTTTAGAAAAGAATAAAGATGCTGGAGGCAACACTTGAAAAGGCATCTCGAGGACCACGCATGTTAGTCGGTTGCAATACTCCATGAGCTTTTAGATGATATGGAAAATCTTCGTATGGAGTAGTTGTTATTGTTGCTTAATATGTTATTGTTGTTGCTGTTGTTGTAGTCATTTAAAGTGTTAATGTTTAAGGTATTATTCTTGTTGTTGTTGTTGTTGTTGTTTAGTGTGTTATTGTTGTTGTTGTTTAATGTGCCAATGTTTAGATTCACCCGTTTAACATTTCATGTATATCAATATCACATCAACTCATCTGTTTAATATAACTTGTATATCAATATCATCTCGACTCATCCGTTTAATATCTCATACATATCAATATAATCTCGACCCATCCGTTACTTGTATATCAATCATCTTGACTCATCCGCTTAACATAACTTGTATAGTAATATCTTCTCGACTTATCCGTTTAACATTGTATATCTCGACTAATCCGTTTAACATAACTTGTATATCAATATCATCTCGACTTATCCGTATAACATAACTTGTATATCAATATCATCTAGACTAATCCATTTAACATCTCATGTATATCAATATTATATCGACTCATCTGTTTAGCATAACTTGTTAGGCCCAAGTCGTTTAGCCCGTGGCCCGCGCCACATTTAGCAAAAGTTTTAAATTTAACGAAAGTTTTTAGTTTAGCGAATATTTATATTCAAATAAGTATTTTTATATAGATAATTTTAATTTATTATTTTTTAAGTAAAATATTTTTTTTATTAAAAATCCCATTGAGAGGACATGTCCTCGCCAATGGGTTTCACAACCCCCTCCCAAAAGTTTTGTTGTCCCGCCATAAAACGTAAAAACGACAAAATATCAATCGGCGAGGACATGTCCTCGCCTTTATGTCCTCGATAATGATAATAAAGTAGATATGCTTTTCATCTCATCATATCACCAACACTTAGTAAAAAAAACATAACAACACACACCACCACATATCTGCTATCACACTCGAGTTGCACCACCATAACCGGCCACACACACACGCACCACACACACACTCTTCTCACTACACTTGCACCATTGTGCACGCCACCGGCTCTCCTCCTCTATCTATCCTCCTTTCTTGCTCTAATCCTATATTCTTCTTTTTTTAAGGTAAGTTTTGTTATTTATTTTGATTTTTGTTATATATTTTGATTCTTGCTAAGTTTATGTTTGTGTTGCGCATCAGCCGAGATCGCCGCGACCTTTAGCCGAGACCTAGCTAACTTCAGCCGCGATGTCCCACACCTCAGCCGTGAGGTATAATTTTTTTTATTATTGTGTTTATGTCTTTACCGAGTACATATCGCCATTAAAAGTTTGTAGTGATTAATTTGTGATTGCGTATTTTATTTGGCCAGCCGTGACCATAGCCTACCGACCAAACAATATGCTTTACCTAATTTTTTGCGTTTGGTTAGTTAGTTGATATATCCGTTAAATGTTCGTTTGGTTAGTATGGTATTTGTTATGCGAAAATAGTATTTGTTAGTTAATATATTGCATTTGGTTAGTTAGTTAATATATTCGTTAAATGTTAGTTTGCGTTTGGTTAGTATGGTATTTGTTAATACAAATAAGCCGTAAAAACATTTATTTATATTTTACGATCTTCTAATGTTTTGTCAATAACAAACGTAAAATCATATTAACGAAACAAATAAAATACGTAAATGGTTTGAACTAATCGTTTCTAACATATTCACATTTTCACATAAAACACTAAAACACGTATAAGTGATTTTATGATTTAGTAATACATATGTACAACAACTAGTGTTTACATATTTGGGTAAAATATACACATAACTAGTATGTAGTATATTGGGTAATATAAATGGGTAGAAACTTAAGTATCACAACCCATTGGGAAAATACATTGAATGTAGTTGGGTACAACCCAAAGCCCATAACCCATGGAGCTTGACCCATAACCCATTGCATGACACCATGCTTATATCATACATGGATAATATCCGTAACCCATGGATCAACCCATACCCAAGTGACCAAGTGCATTGCACTCAAAGATACATTGTATCTAGCTAAAGATCCATGGTTCAACCCATGACCCATGACCCATAACCAATACCCATGGGTAAAAGGGAGCGTCCCACAGATCTCTAGCTTAACGCTAGATGGATCCCTTGTGGAAGGGATCCGTGGGATCCGGGGAATAGTAGGATTTTTCCTCTATAAATAGTGAGCCCTTTCTTCATTATTTCTCACCCCTTTCAAACACACTTTCTCCCTGAGTTAAAAACTCACTAACCTCAGATCCAAGAGATCTATGTTTGTAGTTTTGTTATTTGTGTGATCTTTTAGGTTCCTCTTAAAGGCAAGATCACCACCTTTGAAGTCGAGCAAGCTCAAGTCCATGAGTTGCCATGCTTCCTCATCATCAAGGCTACTGAAGTCTTCTTGTTGATGATTCCTTTCTTTCTTCAAAGAAGTGTAGTGTTGAAGACATTAGTGTAAGATGTCTCAAGTGTCAAGACGAAGATATTAGTGAAGGGTATCTATCGTCTATAGCATAAACACTTGTGGTAGGTGCTTAGAAGTCAAGAAAAGAAGCATTAGTGAAAGGTGCTTAGAAGTCAAGACTAGAAGCATTAGTGAAAGGTGCTTAGAGGTGAAGACACAAGACATTAGTGAAAGGTGTCTTGTAGATCTAGTTAAAGGCATTAGTGAAAGGTGCCTTAGATGTACATTCGATATGGTGTGTTTCGATGTACAAGATAGACTAGTAGTAGATCCAAGGATATTGATATCCTTGATGATGTTGTAAAGGAGTATATCTCCTTTGGGATTAGTCGTTGGTGTAGTGTGGTAGTAGTTCCTCCATTGCAATAGAACTAGGTGCTTAGCCTAGTACCTAATAAAGGATAGGCGACGTTGTGTAGGTGTGGTTCACCTTGGAGTGAAAGAACCCGGTGGTTAGCCTAGCACCGTATAAAGGGTAGGCGACGTTGTGTTAGGTGTGGTTCGCCTTGGTGTGAAGGAACTCAGTATTTAGCTTTGTACCGGAAAAAGGTTAAGCGACGTTGTGAAGGCTTCTCCGCCATAAGGAGATTGGTGTAGTGATTACGAACTCTCGAGTAGGTTACTCGGGGAGTGGAGTAGGACAAGGAAGGTGTCCTTGTAGCCGAACCACTATAAATACTTGCGTTGTGGTTTTGTGCTTCTTACTCTTATCTTTTCATTACTTACCTTTATATGCTTGTTTATCAACATCCAACACACACATCCAAATAGATTGACATAAGTCGATCTAAATAGATTAAAAAAGAAGTTTTAATTGGCAAAACTATTCAACCCTCCCTTATAGTTTTCCACAATTGGCATCAGAGCTTCGTTACCGAGTTTCTTGAAGTATATTGTACTTTAAAAACTTGATACGATCCATGGTTAATTGAAAACTACAAAGAAGGTTTTTTATAAAAACAAACACCATGTCTTTTAAAACTATATGTTTGGATGTTGATTTGATAACAACATTTTTTTATTTACTTGTTTCATTTAATCGCACTAATCTTCTTTGTCATGTTGATTAGTCAAAGCTCATATCCACCAAGCTATAGGTATCGCTTGGTAAAAAGATTACCTTCCTTAAGAAGGAATCTTAAACGCAAAGGAGCGGGAATCGTCTAAGTGACATTTGTTGTGTCATTTGTAAAGACATTCCTAAGTGCGCTAGAGGTATGATTTCCTTTTATTTTACTTGATAATTAAGTTTGCCTATTTAGGTATTTATATGATTACCTTTTATGCTTATACATGAAGCTTCATTAGGAAACCTTTTTCTTACATACGTGTTAATTTTTTGTCATGGTATATAAAACTTATGTGTTATTTCTTTTAATCCTATAATAAAACAAAACACAAATATCAAAAATTCCTCCTCTCCTATAAATCATCCACTCGACGCACACTTTATCAAACCCCACTTTTTCAAATTTTCCTATTTCAAAAATTCCCTCTCACTCAAAACTTCATCCTCCTCTCTACTTCATCCAAACCGAAACCAAGAAGAATTATCTTCAACATGGTTTACATCGCCTTCGTGCTCATCGTCTTAACACTCATCGCACTTGTGTTCCCTATGATGAAGTTCACATACGGAGACATTTACTTTGTGTTGTTAATCTACATCGGGATTATATACCCAATTCTTTGTATCATTCTTAGCATTGAAATGAAATATTATTAATAGTCTAGTTTATCTAGGTTATTATTATCATTATGTGTTTATCATTCTTTCTTTGCTTTATGTCTTTCTTTCGTGATACATTAAAAGTCATGTATGCATGTTAAAAGAAAATGTAGGTTAAAACACATATCTTGGTATAAAACTATGAGATCTAAAAACCTATGCGTTTTCATAAAATTTGTTTCTGTGATTACTGATCTACGGATCCCAGAAGTTATACTAGCCGGATCCCTTTTGAAAAGGAACCGTGGGATCCGTCCTACTGGAAAACAGTTTTTCATGCAAATTAAAAACCACTTTTCTTCTAAAAGTAATACTCCACTAGTATGTCAAAACCATAAGTGAGTTAAGTGTCTTTCTTGTTAAAAACCAATGTTAATAAAAATCTAATAAAATGTTAGATAATCAAAGGTTGACCACAAACATCATTTTTTTATTAACTCATCATTTCTCTAGGTTCAACTATGACGCATGAATATGAGTTTGATTTTTCACTCACTAGCGTCTACACTCCGAACATCTCCCTTGAACCCAACACACCTGGCAATCATGTCCGTGGGTTCAATAATCTCGAAAACCGTCACTTCCACGAAGGACGTATTGTAGACACCTCTCTACAATTCGAAGAAGGTATCAATACCTCCTTCCGAGCCATAGGACTAGAATGTCTTCTTGAAATCAACGAGAAGATATGTCCAAGGTTTATAATGGAATTCTTCCGTCAAGTTGAACACGTTCGTAACGAGGATCGCTCTCTATCTCTTTGGTTTTATATCAAAAACCAAAAGTTTACTTTAACCCTTGGGCATTTTGCTCACATCCTCCGGATTCCAAATCATGGAAAATGTGCCTTCACCGAAGATTGGTCTCTTGATTCTCTCTTCAACTTTCGTGAAGAAAATAGTCCATATTGTTCACACATACCCTTCCCCGGAAGATTTAAATCGCATAATATGCAAACCTCAACCATATTACTCCGATCCAAACATTATCTTCACACGGGACATCCGAGAATAGTACAAGCCTCTTGCACTCATCCTACGTGAGAATGTTTGGATTCTTAGGGGAAATCGATAAATCCTTCCCGCTTGTTGTGCTCACATGTTGTACTGTTTACTAACACAACAACCATACAATCTCGCCTACTTCTTCGCAAGGCGAATTGTAAATCTTCAAGGTTCCAAGAATAAACTCATCCCTTATGTAATGTTCTTGACACGACTCTATCACAACGTTATGCACTTCCATCCTCAATTTCAAAGTCCGTTGTACGTACTTGTGAAAAAGATGATGGAACCGCTAAACATATCTCTCATGAATACTTTTTTCATTTTTGATTCCACCAACTCTCATCAATCACGTAATGATCCTTCTAATGAAAACTCTCAAGCAACTTAGTAGTCTTTCAAATAGGATCAATCCTTTTGTACTCGTGCTTTATCAATGTAATCCAATTTCTTTCATGAAATAAAACATCTTACATTTGATATCTTAGTATTAGAAACTAACCTTGGGATATAATGCATTGTCAAGATCATTGCATACCTTTAGTAAAGGTTCTGCTGAGCAGATGGGCGGATCCCAAAGTTTGTGCTAGACGTATCCCTACACTTAGGGAACCGTGGGATCCGGCAAACATAAAATGCAATTGCAAGCATTATATTTCAAACATATCCTTAGAACATCTCACACTAAGCTAAACATAGTGTCTTAAGGCAAATTAAGTCCTTATCAAGATAGGTAGATCCTTCCTACTCACACATAACTCACCTAGATCACACTCTAAGATGCTTATAGATCTATCGTTTTATTTTTAATCCATTACTCTTCCGCTCTTAAACTCACACTTCATTTTTCACGTGATCCCTCACATTTAGCCTTAGAAATCTTTCTATTATGGCAAAATTGATCATAAATCATCCTTACCTCAAAATTGATCAAAGTTGATCAAACTCTAGTTTTTCCCATCTCAAAGCTTCTAGGATATTTTCCAAAACACTATCCTAAGTCACAACCTGGTCTCTAGGATCATTTAGCTTCAATTGACACTCTCATCTTTGGTGTCATCCTTGCTCACCCATTGGTACTCTTGAAAGTACCAAATCCTTCCATAAAAGACAATCATTAGCTACATCACTCATTACCTTCAAGCAATTAAGCATCCCTTAATGTAAGACACTTAGGAGGACTGAAACACTCAAGATGTTATAGGTCTTAGATCTTAGAAACATCATTTCCACTCTTTCATAGCTGCTGAGAGCCGGATCCCTAGGATTAGCCTAGATGGATCCCTCTGAGGAGGGAACCGTGGGATCCGGATGACAGTTTATGTCAAACCTTGTTAAAACAATCATTTCAACTCATATTCCTAACTCAAACACTCCATCTCATCTTAAATGAGTTCCAAGATCAGTGCAAACTCTGAAGTTGACTCTTGTGCATGTTAATCATCACATTCCAATGAATCCTAGTGGCTTAAGGCTTAAATGCACTTGCCAAATCTCTTGGTTTATAAACCACGTTGTTAGGACCTCTATAGTCATCACTCTCATCCTAACTTTCAGCACTTTAGAAACCCTTGCAAACCTCTCATCATGAGGAAAACCCCAAGTAGTAACTTATCCACCAAAGAACCACCCAAGAAAAGGGCTCCTATTATACACGAAATCTCTTCAACCGAATCATCTCCGGTCAAGCCAACAAATGATAGGATCCTTCCTCATCCAATCAAACCAATTCCTAAAAGGATAGTACCCACAAAATTACCAATGCCAAACACCACCATACCTCCTAGGACAAACAATATCATCTCCACTAAACCATCACCATTGGTTCCTAGAGCTATTTCATTTACATCCCCACTATCATCACCACACCTCTACAATTTAGAGGACTTGCCTCCTAGGTCGTCTCATCCGCCTCCGCCGACAACATTTTCTTCATTAGGAGGAATAATGGTACAAAATCAAGGTGTTGAGTCAACACTTGCTCCGGCTTCCTTTTCGCCGTTTCCATCATATAATCCTATTTGGATTATGAGAAATAATCAAAGTCAACCACCCGACCATATGGAAGTTGACACTTCTCTACCACCACCATCATTCTTGGTCGAGCCATACTCAAATGCGCCTCCACCAATACCTCCATCGTTTGAAGCTCCAAAAGCCGCTTCACTTGATCCTTCGTATCAAGCCATTTCATTTCTTCCACCACCACTACCTAGCCATGACAAAGATTGCTATCATTGTCAACATGTTGAAAGTTTGATACATGAAGTACGAGAAGACCAGCGTTTTATGTTCTATCATCTCCTCGAATGTTTCGACGAGATTAAACCTAAACAAAACTTGAGCTAGAAGATTTTAGTGGTGTCCTAGCATAAAGCGATAGTTGGTTTAGAAATTCCTAGTCATGTACTTTCTTATTTTCTTAGTTTTTAGAGTCATGTATATCATAACTCTAGTTTTATTAAATGGAATTACATGCTACTTGTTATTTTTCTGAGCGTATGATTACTTTGTATTCATATCTCATTTTTGTGATAATATTACTTGTTATATCACATTTGCTGAATTTAATCAGCTAATACGGATCCCTCAGATTTGCCTAGACGGATCCCTACTAGGAGGGAACCGTGGGATCCGTAAGACAGAAAGCTATTTTCTACTAACTTGGACCACATTTGCAGGAAATTGTGAATTATACTTGCTTTCTAACCTTAGTTTTGTAGTTATTCAATTTACACATGAAGACTTTAACATCATAAAGCTAGGGGGAGCTTTATGTCAAAGCAATACATTGCAAATTACTTGCAATACTAGGTTTACTTTTTGTGACATCCCCTTGCAAAATTGCAATCATCAAGGGGGAGCACATTCGTCACTTAGAAGAAATATTTTGCAAACTTACTTGCAAACAAACTAGATTAGTATCAATTTCTAGACGCCCTTACATAGGGATGGACTCGTCAAGGGGGAGTAAAGACGAGATCCTTTCCCGTTACTTGCTTTCTATTTCTTTTTTCTTTCACATGTTTTTCTTAAAAACAATATGTTGCTTTCCTTCAAACACTTTTTGTTTCGACAAAAAGGGGAAGAAGAAAGTAAAAACTACAAATTCAAACTTTTACGAATTTTAGTTTTTCCTTAAAATAATTTTATGTTTTGTCATCAACAAAAAGGGGGAGATTGTTAATACAAATATAAGCCGTAAAAACGCGTTTATTTATATTTTACGATCTTCTAATGTTTTGTCGATAACAAACGTAAAATCATATTAACGAAACAAATAAAATTCGTAAATGGTTTGAACTAATAGTTTCTAACATATTCACATTTTCACATAAAACATTAAAACAAGTATAAGTGATTTTATGATTTAGTAATACATATGTACAACAACTAGTGTTTACATATTTGGGTAAAATATACACATAACTAGTATGTAGTATATTGGGTAATATAAATGGGTAGAAACTTAAGTATCACAACCCATTGGGCAAATACATTGAATGTAGTTGGGTACAACCCAAAGCCCATAACCCATGGAGCTTGACCCATAACCCATTGCATGACATCATGTTTATATCATACATGGATAATATCCATAACCCATGGATCAACCCATACCCAAGTGACCAACTGCATTGCACTCAAAGATACATTATATCTAGCTAAAGACCCATGGTTCAACCCATGACCCATGACCCATAACCAAAATACCCATGGGTAAAAGGGAGCGTCCTACAGATCCCTAGCTTAACGCTAGACGGATCCCTTGTGGAAGGGATCCGTGGGATCCGGGGAACAGTAGGATTTTTCCTCTATAAATAGTGAGCCATTTCTTCATTATTTCTCACCCCTTTCTAACACACTTTCTCCCTGAGTTAAAAACTCACTAATCTCAGATCCAAGAGATCTATGTTTGTAGTTTTGTTTTTGTGTGATCTTTTAGGTTCCTCTTAAAGGCAAGATCACCACCTTTGAAGTCGAGCAAGCTCAAGTCCATGAGTTTCCATGCTTCCTCATCATCAAGGCTACTGAAGTCTTCTTGTTGATGATTCCTTTCTTTCTTCAAAGAAGTGTAGTGTTGAAGACATTAGTGTAAGCTGTCTCAAGTGTCAAGACGAAGATATTAGTGAAGGGTATCTATCGTCTATAGCATAAGCACTTGTGGTAGGTGCTTAGAAGTCAAGACAAGAAGCATTTGTGAAAGGTGCTTAGAAGTCAAGACTAGAAGCATTAGTGAAAGGTGCTTAGAGGTGAAGACACAAGACATTAGTGAAAGGTGTTGATGTGCTACGTGTGGTGCAAGTTTTAATAATTAAAAAATGTAAATAAAATGTAAATAAATCTAAGAAATCATTAAACTATAAGACATAATCTGCAAATAAAATCTAAAATGACAAGAATTACTCTAGGAACTATAACACAAATAACTAAGTAAACTAGAACCATGAAATCGAAAATGAAAATTTTTCTCCGAAACTCTAACCGGATTCGGTTGCAAAGCAACCGAATCGGTTAGCTTTTAACCAAAACTTTTTTTTTTACTTTTCAACAAATTCAATTCCAATACTACCAATTTTAACGAGAATCAAAGAAAATCCCGGCGGCATGGCGCAAAAACTTGATGTGCTACGTGTGGTGCAAGTTTTAAAAATTTATAAACACGATTTAACCGTCTAACCTATTAACACATACGAGCAAGTATACTCGTCCGTTATAGCAAAGTTTGATAAGTCGAGATCGTCCCAAGAGATTTTGTGTTTGAAACTGTTTTGTATGAAAAGATTCCAACAAGAAAGCTTGTCAAGGCTTCCTCAAATAGTTATGTTATAGCGAATTCAATAATAAGAAATATATATACTTGTGTGTAGTATATAATCAATCATAAATAGTGTTCATGAAGGTTTGGTGTATACTCTTGATGTGATGCACAAATCATAAGCAAATGATCTCCAACCATGGGATATGTTTGTAAAAATCATTCTAAGAACAAAAACATTTAGGTAATCCTTTCGGTCCTTATCCTAATGATTATTCTTTATAAAATCCATTTATTTGCAACATGTTCTTATTAAACTTGTTCTTACGAATCTTTCGACCCTTTCGTGATGAAAATGCTCCTAGTCTTGTTTTAATAAGCAAACATGATGGTTGTCAATCACCATATCCCCATACTAGTTTGTCACTCAACTTTTTGGAATAAAACACAAGAGAAATCCTTTCGGTCCTTTTTCTTAAAACATGTTTTATCAACAAATCATACCAACACTAGTATTTTTCCAACAAACTCATTTAAACAAGATCATATATACATGCATCACATTTTGAGAACACTAATATGATTAACTACATTCCAACACACAAGTATATCCCAAAACTACTCCATGATAATAATAATAACTAAACACAAATCATAACAAAGTAACTCAAATAATTAAGGAGAATAGAAATCCATAACAAAGTTCATAGAATACCTAAACTTTTGTGATTACAAGAATTAGAATTCGTGGATTGTAGCAACCACGTGCCTCCAATCACCTAGATTCACCGTATAACTCCAAACTACCAAAACTATGGATGAGAATTGTTCCCTCCTTGCTTCTGGACATTTTACAGCATGTACTAGACTTTTGGGCTTGATAAAAATGATTGGTATTAGTTTTGGTGTAAACTAATACTCTTTTGGTTGTGTCACACCTAGTAAACTAGGACTAGGTTCATTATATAGCCTCAAATGCTTGCTCAACTGTTAAAAAACGTTCCCAACAAGTTAATATCAAGAAATGATCGGCCTCCAATGATTATGGGGAGTTAAGGCAACAAAAAATGCAACTTTGTGTAAACATATCGGCATGCAACCGGATCGGTTGCGTTTTGACCAAATGCCCAACCGGATCCGTTACGGGTTACGACCGAATGGCGGGTGTTTTTTGATTTGACTTTTGTTGACTTTCGCTTATACGCTTCATTCTTTGCTTTTGTCGATGATTTCCAAGGCAAAATTGATCTTCCCTTGTGTAGATACTTAGAAATCATTGTGCTTCCCAATCATTGAGTCCAAAAGCTTCCTTTCTCGACTCCCTTCTTGAGAATCTTCCAAATGTGCATAAAAACTTCATTTCTTCATCATTCGTGATACCTGCTACATATACATACACAATACGCATCTTTTGCACTTTTGCAACAGTTATGAGTAAATATAGCCGATTATCATGCACAAAACCAACAATAACGCTACTAAAAACATGTTCATTTTGAGCGTTATCAAATTCCATACACTTAAGCTCTACTAGCCTCGAGTAGGTCTAACATTTGCAAAGATTGATTTCAATGGTCTTGACACCATGGTTACAAAAATGTAACAATCATCCCAAAAGAGATAATCATTGTTTTGCTTTTAATATGTGAAAAACTTTTAAAATGAACCAAACACTTTAGATAACATAACTAGAACACCTCACGAATGATTTTAAGAATTCACTCAACACTCATATATTGATGGGTATATGTAAATCACTCAATGCCTAGTCATGATCAATGCTTTTTACCATAAGCTTGTACAAGTATCAAAACAAAGAAAATAAATTCATCAAAGAGGGCTTTTATTCAGGTTATATCGTTAAGGTAAAGGGTTCATAAAGGTATGGATAAGGCATGGGATGGTTTATGAAATTGGTGTTAAAAGAAAATAAAGTCAAGTCTAAACCTCCATGTTGCTAGCCATCATACAAACCACAACCCCGTAAATGATTATTTCACCTCTTCAAATATCGATCTCCGCAAATATGTATAACTCAATTTAGCTCATTGGCTAATCAATATCCTTCATATAGCACATTGGCTATAACCATCTTTTTTTTTTAAACAAAGTTCCCCCACACTTAGTGTCAGCATACACCAAAAAAAATCGAGAAAGACGTCTCCTTCATCTATGATGGATAATGGTACATACTACAAACGAAGTGTAGCTTCTTCATAATCATCAAAAACAATCTAACATTCCAAACAAATAGCAACAAACCATTAGACATGACAAGGGTTGGCTAAAGTTTAAAGTGTAAAATCTTTTTGTATTTTCTGGATGTAACAAATGAAAAGATTGGCTCAAAAGGGTATACTAAGGGTATCTAGTGCTAAAGATGAGCACTAACAAATGGGTCCATATAAAGGTGGTTAACTAACCGATGTGGTTAGCTAATATATCATTAGATGAAAAATGAAAGGCCATTTGGGTTAAATCCTAAGATGCCTCTTATCATTTGAACATATTTATATCACTCGAAAGTGATTTTAACCGTAATGCATAACTAGTACAAGTTCTAGAATCGACATAATCACCGGCACACTCATAGCAAATATAAAACAAAAGATGTGTTTTATACAAAAAGAAACCTCACAATTGCGTGGAAAAAGGCTATTATGCATGCTAGAAAATGCTATCAAATCCAAAATGAATTACTTCCGTAATTTGGTTCAAATCCAAAAATTTTGAAAAACTTTATTTTACCATTGAAATTCTGAAGTTGTTTTAAAATATTTATCAATAATGCGTGAAAACAACTAGACCATCAAGGGTGAATTCCTTCTAATCACTTGAATTCAAAAGTTATCTAAAAATAAAAATAAATCTAAGAAGATTAAAAATGCATATCATTTTTCCTATTTTCTTCCCTCCCCCATACTTAAGTTTTGCATTGTCCTCAATGTAATAAAATGAACTTCAAAGTAAAGAAACTGGGGAAAAAAAATAGTTAAAAGATACCACAAGATAGAATATGCAATACGCATATTGGGTCATAAGAAAGCATGTGAGTCATCCAACTCCAAATATTTGACCATCAATAATCTTCCGACACATCCATCCTGCAAACAAAACTGCAAAACACAATACACAAACAAAACAAAACAATCCAAATGCAAATGCTACTAAAAACAAAATAAAACCAAGCAAAATATAATAATATCCTAAAGAAATAGTTTTGAAAGATAGAAATAACATTGTTTAACACATCATAACCATTGTCTTTGAAACCATAATTCATGAATGATCCATGATCACTGTCGTCTCGCTCATTTCGTCACCTTCTTCATCATCATACTCATCATCATCATCACTTTCAGCCACGTAGTTTTCGCCTATAATCTCCGAACGAACTCTCCTCTTCTTCTTCTTTCCTCCAACTCCTGATGACGATCCTCCAACATCATAGCTTGGTCCACCAACCTCAAGTAATCGACCATATGGGGTACGGATCGGAAATGGTGCGCACTCCGTGATATGGATACGGATAGGTCCGTGATAAGAAGTGTAGGGAAAGGATATGGTGGAACATTGGGTGGATTGTAGGGTGGTAACTCATAATTGGCTTTGAGCCATGTGTGAAAGATAGGCATTGAATAATCATTGATGTAGTTGTTTCTCAACATCATCAAGTCTCTCCACACATCCCTACATTGAATCTCATCTAAATGTTGGTTCCACTCTCCCCTACCTGAATCAAAACTACATCGGACGTACCCACTGCACGCTCTCCATTGGTATACTTCCCCTGTTGTGGTGTTGTTGTTGTTGTTGTTGTTGTGGCTGAGGCTCAATCCATAACCCCAAGGTTTTCAATCTCCTATTCAAAGCATTACCAAAACCTTGGTACAGTCCACATCTCACTATACTTTGGCTCTCCACACTTAGCCAATTCCTCATCAACATAATACCCAAGATTCTTCGCTAACTTCGTCACAAAATGTCCTCCACAAATACGGCTATTGCTCTTGATTCCTGGGCCCTCCTAGACAAATACTCGGCTATTCCGCAAACTGCATTACCGTCCTTAGTTTCTTCTAGCAACATCATAACCCGTAAGTCCAGTTTCTGACATTTGTCCCTGCTTCCATACCTATTAAATGGCCCGGTCACTATCAACTTGTGAAGTATCCTCATTAATGGATTCCTGACGGTCGAGGCATTCCTCCTAGAGCAAGAAGGATCTCCCACTCGATTCTAATAAGCGGGAATACTATGATATCTTTTTCAAACCTCCGAAGACTCGAAAAGTGAGCTTCAAATAACTGATGATTAACCTCATGTGGCTCATACAAACCAAGAGCCACGCCAAAAGCCAGCAAAGTGTAAGCATGATCCCTTCCACAAAGCCTAAACCAAACACAAAATTCTTTCATCAAGTTCCGAACATTCACCTTTCTTTCAAAATACATGGTTGAAAAGAACTCCATACACCATTCTCGATAAACCTCTTCATGGACGCTAAATGCTCTTTCCCATGAGAAATCATTGAACGAATCACCATCCCCTGGATACACATAAGATGTCCGCATCATTCCTCTCAACTCATCTTCGCAATCACATTCCGCAAACAAATCCTAATAAATCACCCTTGGAACCAAACATGTCGTATGTTGCAATTTTGATAATCTTTCCCGGAAAGCATGTTTCTCCCCATCAGTGAGATCTTTGAAATTTAAGTTGGCATTTGCTTCTGTCTTCAAGCTATACTTGACTTTCTTCTTCTCGTTCCTTTGACAAAACGTTGTAACCAGCGGGTTCATTGGAATCGCCTACTCGCTTGAGCTACCTACAACAATTTTCTGTACAAATCATAAATATAAGACCATATAAGAGTGTTAGAACAAACAAGAAGGTTCATGGAACCCTCTAAGATCCACTTCAAAATTTCAAAAATTTCCAACACAGAAACGGTAACCGGATTCGGTTGCAGAGCAGCCGAATCGGTTACTCTATTGGCCAAATCCAACCGCTCGGTTGCACTGTGCAACCGGATCGGTTATGCAATCTGCATAAGGCTTTTGCCTTTTAAACCCTTATTCACTCGAATTTCTAAGTCCAATCCACTCCTAGATCGCATTCTATCATCCTCAATGATTTCTACATCCTTGAATTACTCTAAATTTTGCTTTCCAAACCTCAAGTCATCACACATTCATCATCTTAGAACTCAACTAGATAAAACCTATATTCTTCAATCATTAGTTCTAATCAATAATGTGGCATCTATTCCTCACAAAAACACATCATCTACCATTAGGAATCACCAATTGCATCTTAACTTGATTCACTTGCACAACCTAATCAAATCCAAAAATTCAATCATCTAATACTCATTCCATGGTGAATCAATCACTATAATTCTTTTTACAATGCATTCTAATATCAATTACCCATTCAATCCAAAAATATTATAACTTAATTCGAATTATAACAAAAACCCCCAAATTGGTGACCTAATATTCAATTCTAATCAAATGCTCTAATTAAACCTTAATTGAGTTAATTGAATGTAGATGCTTACTTGTTTGGGTGCCATGATGTCTTCCTACAATTTAACAATCTTCAATTAGCTTCTCTTGGACGAATTTTGCAAAACCCAGTTGGGAATTAGTGTGTGTGTTTTTTTTTGGAAAAGTGAATTTTTGGTATATATACTTGTATGCAGCCGGTTCAGTCAGGGACACAACCGTTTCGGTTTGCATTTTGCCAAATTTTGCATTTTTCTATGTTACTTAGGCATTTACCCATCTTAACATGCCAATCTGCATCTCCATCTTAACATGACAAAGTATATCGAACTTAACATGCTTTGAAATTTTCCGGTTAACTCACGGTCGGTTTCAAAATTTTTGAACTTCCTCATGAATCTTCTTCCATCCGAAAAAAGTATATCGAACTTAACATGCCAATCTCCATCTCCAGCTTGTCTCTTGTAAATGCCCGACCCTTCGGGTTTCCACTCCAAATTCTTAAGTTGCACCGGTTAAGAACCTAAAAAGTCGGTCAACTTCTTGTAGACTAGTATGTTTTTGAATGGGTTATAGAAAGCTTCTACCGTCAATGCACGTTCCATTTCGTCCTCTATATCAAAATAACGCGGAGCTAATGGTCCAAACTTTGGGTTTCCTTGGTTATCACGTCCCACTTCAAAACACGTCAAATCATCATTTGCTTCCATGAACTCCAAATCCTCCACAAATTCGAAGTCGGTCCTCTTGGTTTCGGATTGTGTGTTTGCTTTGAAATACCATCATCAATAGTCATAGTGCTGCCTTCCCATGTCTATAATTGCACCAGAAATTGTAGAAATGGTCTCCCAATAGTAGTGGGAACACATTCGGCAAGTATACCCTAGTCAAGTTGTAGTATAGTATATGGTAAATTTTTTACTCAAAAAATCCTTAAAGATTCACACAACATTCATCGACCATTTGGAAATTTTAACAATCATCCAATCTTAACACTCAAATCATCATTCTTATGAACTAAACCAAAACTCAACTAAAACTCATAGTCATAATGCATTAACCAAATAACCTCAATCATAGAAATAAAAATGAAAGTAAAACTGAAATAAGAAATAAAAATCCTAAATGCATCAAATCAAAAAGAAATAAATAGTTCATGAAGTTCAAGCAAATAATTGCTTGTTTATTACGGTCCCTTGTCTTCTCCTTAGAATTCCTCAAAGTACTCTTGTCTTAGGATGTCCTCGCTTTGAAATTTTCCTGTTAACTCTACTGGTAGGTTTCAAAAGTTTTGAACTTCCTCATGAATCTTCTTCCGTCCGGACAAAGTATATCGAACTTAACATGCCAATCTGCATCTCCATCTTGTCTCTTGGAAATGCCCGACCCTTCGGGTTTCCACTGCAAATTCTTAAGTTGCACCGGTAAAGAACCTAAAAAGTCGGTCAACTTCTTGTAGACTAGTATGTTTTTGAATGGGTTATAGAAAGCTTCTACCGTCAATGCACGCCCATTTCGTCCCTCTATATCAAAATATGGCGGAGCTAATGGTCCAAACATTGGGTTTCCTTGGTTATCATGTCCTACTTCAAAACACGTCAAATCATCATTTGCTTCCATGAACTCCAAATCCTCCATAAATTCCAAAGTCGGTCCTCTTGGTTTCGGATAGTATGTTTGCTTTGAAATACCATCATCAATAGTCACAGTGCCTCTTCCCGTGTCTATAATTGCACCACAAGTTCGTAGAAATGGTCTCCCCAATAGTAGTGGGGAACACATTCGGGCAAGTATACCCTAGTCAGGTTGTAGTATAGTATATGGTAAATTTTTTACTCAAAAATCCTGTTAAAGATTCACACAACATTTGTCCACCATTTGGAAATTTCAACAATCATCCAATCTTAACACTCAAATCATCATTCTTATGAACTAAACCAAAACTCAACTAAAACTCATAGTCATAATACATTAACCAAATAACCTCAATCATAGAAATAAAAATGAAAGTAAAACTGAAATAAGAAATAAAAATCCTAAATGCATCAGATCAAAAAGAAATAAATAGTTCATGAAGTTCAAGCAAATAATTTCTTGTTTATTACGTCCCTTGTCTTCTCCTTAGAATTCCTCGAAATACTCTTGTCTTAGGATGTCCTCGCTTTGAAATTTTTCGGTTAACTTTACTTTAGGTTTCAAAAGTTTTGAACTTCCTCATGAATCTTCTTCCGTCCTGACAAAGTATATCGAACTTAACATGCCAATATCCATCTCAAAGCTTGTCTCTTGTAAATGCCGACCCTTCCGGGTTTCCACTCCAAATTCTTAAGTTGCACCGGTAAAGAACCTAAAAGTCGGTCAACTTCTTGTAGACTAGTATGTTTTTGAATGGGTTATAGAAAGCTTCTACCGCCAATGAACGTTCCATTTCGTCCTCTATATCAAAATAAGGCGGAGCTAATGGTCCAAACATTGGGTTTCCTTGGTTATCACGTCCCACTTCAAAACACGTCAAATCATCATTTGCTTCCATGAACTCTAAATCCTCCATAAATTCCAAAGTCGGTCCTCTTGGTTTCAAATAGTATGTTTGCTTTGAAATACCATCATCAATAGTTATAGTGCCTCTTCCCATGTCTATAATTGCACCACAAGTTTGTAGAAATGGTCTCCCCAATAGTAGTGGTAAACTTTTGTCCACCGGAATATCTAGGACAAGGAAATCGGCCAAATACGGTTGATAGCCAATTTGCACTCTCACATTCTTTACCTCTCCCATTTCTTTCGCTTGAGAATTATCCGCCATAGTAAGATTCGAATGATTAGGTTGTGGATTACTTAGACCTAAAGTCATAAAAAATGGATAGGGCATCACATTAACACTTGACCCCGTATCGGCTAAAGCATAAACTGGTGTAGTCCCATTCACTTTTATTGGTAACACAAAATTTCCCGGATCCTTTTCCTTTCTTGGCATGCCTCTAAACAAAATTCGATCTCGCTCCTCCTCCGTGAGATTCTTATCTTCCAACCTAGCCCTCGCTAGCATTACAAGCATCCAACTTCTTACGGTAGAGCACGTAATCTTGAAGTACCTCTATCACCGGTTTCTTTTCATTTAGCTCAAGAAACTTTTGTTCTAGGTTTTCTAAAATAGTTTCTTTTTTGTTTGTCGGTAAAGGTTTGAAAGTGTTTGTAGTGGGAGGTGATGATGGTGTGTAATGATTTTTTGTGGTGGTTGTTGTTGGGGTTAGTTTGTTTGATGAAGTTTTCTTCCGATTTGCTTTCCCCATTTTAACTACTTCCACATCTTTCTCCTCCATGTTGGCACATACTTCCACTAACATCTCATTCATTTCTTTTTCTTCCTCCAAATCAGTTATATTAATCCTCATTTCTCCCAATGCAAAATCAAGCTTACACTTGGTAGTTACAAGAAAATCCCTACCAAAACACACATTGGGTTCATCCAAATTCCCTTCTTCTAACACAACAAAATCTGTTTCAAAAATGTGACCATGAATATTGACTTTTAGATTTTTAATCATCCTTCTTCCATATGCTTCATAGTCCAAACGTACATGACCAATTTCGTCAAGAACCTTCTCCA
Source organism: Chrysanthemum makinoi (assembly GCA_910596185.1). Classification (NCBI taxonomy): domain Eukaryota; kingdom Viridiplantae; phylum Streptophyta; class Magnoliopsida; order Asterales; family Asteraceae; genus Chrysanthemum; species Chrysanthemum makinoi. The sequence goes on along the minus strand of OU343221.1, from coordinate 36,889,540 downwards.
AAATGTAGTTTTCTCCATAAGCCATATTAAGTTGCGTGTCCCAAGCACTTACTCCTTCTACGCTGCAAGCGCACCAAACCTCATGAATGGCGAATCATACACGACAAAGATGCTTGTGTGAATCCTTCTTGGGAATTTGAACTTTGTTTTCACCCGTTTCCTCCATATTAACCGTATCAATCCCCAAATATTTCTTACTCTCTTCCAATATACCTCCAATCTTTTCCAAATAACTTCCGTATCCTTGAACATTTCGGCCCAAGTTACTTAAGGTATTCCGAGATTCCACTCAAACTATCCATACTAACTAGACAAACTAAAACAAAACAAAGCAAAACAAAATCCGAACTATTAGCGTTAGAGTTAGTAAAAACAAGAACAAATTATAGAAACATATACTAAACAAGTTAAGATACTTAACAAAACTAAAAACATAGGTTAAAACTCAAAATCTAAATATCATAAAAAATTACCCCAAAAACTCGAACCGGATTCGGTTGGCTCACCAACCGAATCGGTTGATTGAAATAACTAGACCAAGTGATCAAACCGGATCCGGTTGCGGGTTGCAACCGAACGGCTGGATCGACACCAATTTTTTTTTTTTTTTAATATAAAAACTGGATTTAATGCAATTAAGGAATCATTAAGATGTACTAAACTCTAATTAATAAAAACTCTTCATAAACCAATAATTTAATAACTTAATAATAAAACCATTAAACTAAAAACTAAATTAACTACCAATTAAAATCTATCATTAAAATAATTAAACCATATAACTGAAAAGTTACTATAAAAACTGAAAATAATCTAAAACTTAATTAACTAATAATTAACAAATGTAAATAAAATGTAAATAAATCTAAGAAATCATTAAACTATAAGACATAATCTGCAAATAAAATCTAAAATGACAAGAATTACTCTAGGAACTATAACACAAATAACTAAGTAAACTAGAACCATGAAATCTAAAAAGAAAATTTTTCTCAGAAACTCTAACCGGATTCGGTTGCAAAGCAACCGAATCGGTTAGCTTTTAACCAAAACTTTTTTTTTACTTTTCAACAAATTCAATTCCAATACTACCAATTTTACAAAAAATCAAAGAAAATCCCTGGCGTAGCAGCGCCAAAACTTGATGTGCTACGTGTGGTGCAAGTTTTAAAAATTTATAAACACGATTTAACCGTCTAACCTATGAACACATACGAGCAAGTATACTCGTCCGTTATAGCAAAGTTTGGTAAGTCGAGATAGTCCCAAGGGATTTTGTATTTGAAACTATTTTGTATGAAAAGATTCCAACAAGAAAGCTTGTCAAGGCTTCCTCAAATAGTTATGTTATAGCGAAATTCAAAAATAAGAAATATATATACTTGTGTGTAGTCTATAATCAATCATAAATAGTGTTCATGAAGGTTTGGTGTATACTCTTGATGTGATGCACAAATCATAAGAAAATGATCTCCAACCATGGTATATGTTTGTAAAAATCATTCTAAGAACAAAAACATTTAGGTAATCCTTTCGGTCCTTATCCTAATGATTATCCTTTAGAAAATCTATTTGTTTGCAACATGTTCTTATTAAACTTGTTCTTACGAATCTTTCGACCCTTTCGTGATGAAAATGCTCCTAGTCTTGTTTTAATAAGAAAACATGGTGGTTGTCAATCACCATATCCCCATACTAGTTTGTCACTCAACTTTTTGGAATAAACACAAGAGAAATCCTTTCGGTCCTTTTTCTTAAAACATGTTTTATCAACAAATAATACCAAGACTAGCATTTTTCCAACAAACTCATTTAAACAAGATCATATATACATGCATCACATTTTGAGAACACTAATATGATTAACTACATCCTAACACACAAGTATATCCCAAAACTACTCCATGATAATAATAATAACTAAACACAAATCATAACAAAGTAACTCAAATAATTCAACAGAATATAAATCCATAACAAATTTCATAGAATACCTAAACTTTTGTGATTACAAGAATTAGAATTCGTGGATTGTAGCAACCACGTGCCTCCAATCACCTAGATTCACCGTATAACTCCAAACTACCAAAACTATGGATGAGAATTGTTCCCTCCTTGCTTCTGGACATTTTACAGCAGGTACTAGACTTTTGGGCTTGATAAAAATGATTGGTATTAGTTTTGGTGTAAACTAATACTCTTTTGGTTGTGTCACACCTAGTAAACTAGGACTAGGTTCATTATATAGCCTCAAATGCTTGCTCAACTGATAAAAAACGTTCCCAACAAGTTAATATCAAGAAATGATCGGCCTCCAATGATTATGGGGAGTTAAGGCAACAATAAATGCAAATTTGTGTAACTGCAGTGCATGCAACGGATCGGATCGTTACGATGGCAACCGGATCGGTTGCATTTTGATTAAATGCCAACCGGATCCGGTTACGGGTTACGACAAGAACGGCTGGGTGTTTTCGTGATTTGACTTTTGTTGACTTTCTGCTTATACGCTTCATTCTTTGCTTTCGCTGATGATTTCCAAGGCAAAACTTGATCTTCCCTTGCTGTAGATACTTAGAAATCATTGTGCTTCCCAATCATTGAGTCCAAAAGCTTCCTTGCTCGACTCCCTTCTTCAGAATCTTCCAAATGTGCATAAAAACTTCATTTCTTCATCATTCGTGATACCTGGCAACATATACATACACAATACACATCTTTTGCACTTTTGCAACAGTTATGAGTAAATATAGCCGATTATCAT
>OU343221.1:36742256-36886676 GCA_910596185.1 Chrysanthemum makinoi | reverse complement strand
GGATCACAAAGACACTCTTAACTACATTCCCAAACACCACAAAACCAAAGGACTCACCAAGGAACAAATAGAAATATTTAGGGGTCTAGAATCAAGGTATTTCCACGAGGGTAGAACCATTCACACATCCTTCCTTGAGCATACTAATCTTCGTGAAGAACTAGCCGCCATTCAATTCGATTGTCTTCTTGACATTGATGAACCAATTTGTCCTAGGTTCGTGTTAGAATTCTATGCTAGTGTGACCGGTTTTAGTGATGATGATGAGTTTTTGTCTTAGCTTTAGAATCAACCAAAATGACTACATCATCACTTTAAGTGAATTTGCTAGAGTACTAGGAATTCCCAACCGAGGAACTTGTGTCTACACGGATAAGTGGTCACTCACCGCCCTTGATGCAATCAATGACCGCTCTCTTCCCTACATAACCCGTCTAGCCGATAAGGATGTCATCCGTGAACACCGTTTTAACCCAAAAACGGATACAACCCGAGTAACCCGAAAGGGAAAAGAGGTAGACCGAGATCCATATGGAATGGAGCTCAATGAACTTAAGCACAAATTTAAGAAATGGGAGGAGTTACTTAGAGCAAACGTCATTAGCACCATAGGGAATAGGGATCACATAAACGCTTGTCTTTGTCACATGCTTACAACTTGTCCAATCTCGACAACCATTCAATTTAGCCTACTACATAGCTAGGAGAATGATTGATATTCCAACTCAAGGATCCGTTTCTTCCATACGGATGCTTCTCACCCGTATCTATAGAAACTTCGCTCCAATTCCACCAACCCCAAAAGGGATGCACCTTCACTATGAACTCATCCCTCACATCTTTGTACCTTTGAGTGATGATCGAAAGCAAGACTAAAGGCAAGAGAGCTAAACCTCCAACTCCTTCATCATCATCATCAAATAGCCCGGGATGGTCTTCCAAGTTCTCATCTTCCACCTCATGAGTATTACGCATCTCTTCCCGAGATTGAGAATGAATCAATTCAAGCAAACTAAGGGAATGTTCAAGTGCCTTTGTAGGATGATGAACAAGATTTACAAGAAATTAGACAAATAAGGGTACTTTAAGGAGTGTTTGGAACAATGCTTTATCATTAATGTTTGATACAATTTAGTTGTTTTTATTATGTAGGATGATAATATAACTTAAAACAATGGTGTATGCTAACAAACTCATGCATGGGGATAGCACAAGTATGCTATCAAATTTTACCCATTTTCACTATATTGTGAAAATCAATAAGCCTTGCTCAAAATCTATGCTCCACTATGTTTACATATGTGTTATTTACTTTTCCTAACTAGAAATGTTTAGTATAACAAGTTTTGAGAAAAATTTCGTGTTTCAAAATCTCGTGTTTTAAGAAACATCTCTCGTCCAAATTTCAAGACACGGACGGATCAAGCACTAATATCTGGTACCGTCCTTATGTAATTGGTACCGCCATATCCCAGATAGGGACCCGACGGCACCTTTTTGGGTTCCACCGGTATGATTTGGTGTCGTGGATCCTCCTGTAATTTTCTCAATTTCGACTCTTTCGTGATTCCAAATTATCTTCCATCACTTAAAAATCAATCTTAACTAGTTTATACTGGTATTAGAACTAGTATTATTCACTAAGGGATATAAGAAATCCATTTCCCACCAAAATTCAAAAATTTGAAAAATCCACCCAAGGAGCCCATTGGCATAAAGGAAGGAACCAAATTTTTGTACCTTCAACCGTGGGTAATCAATATTAGGAAATTCCACTCACTAGAACACATTAATTGCATATCTTTTCTTTTTCACTCCATCTTCTTTGTATGGATTGACTTGGGTGATATGACTAGCATTCAACCCACTTCCAAATCATTAGAACCTCATCTCTTCAATGGTTCAACATCAAATCAAACCATTTCTCAACAATTTCTTATCTCTATAAATTGAAAGGCTTTACCATGATCATCCTCACACCTTCTTCATTCTCATTACTATCTAGCAAATCAAAACCCAAGTTAAAAATGACTAAATCATCACCAAAACCTTGCAAGAAAAACCGCTAGAATGAAGTAAGGCCTTGTTATTGTTTTGTCAATCTTCGCTCATCATCCGAATCTTCACCACTCACAATCTCATCTCCCATTAGAGATGATACACATCTTACCTTAGCTACACCTACTTCATCACACATTGTGATCACCACTCCACCACCAATAAAACACCTACTTCACCCTCCAAGACCCATCCAAACATCAAAACACCCTCACCACCTTCACCAAGGTCTCCCACTTCTCACCCCATGGAGTTATTTTCAACTCCACCAACATCACCAAATCCTTTCCTAGAGGATTTGGAAGACTTGCCTCCTAGGCCAAGTCATCCACCACCATTGCCATCCTTTGGCACCATTGAGCAAATCGCCATGAGTCACCGTCATCCATTGACCCAAACGCCCCATTAGGCCAAGACCTCCTTTTCCACCCCATTTACAAGGACATTCATGGTCCTTATACGGGATCATCCACTTCCATCATCAATGTCCCTCATATTGGGACATTCCGGAGCATGTGGGATGACAATCCCACTAGAGAGGAGATTCAAGCCAAACTCCACAACCTCCACCAATTCAAAGGCATGGTGGATTCTCACTTAAGTGAGACAATGCAAATGCAAAGTGCTTTGCTTGCATCCATCATGACCACTCCAAACATCCCCAACACCACCAACACATCCACCATTCCACCACCACAACCTCCCCAAACTTTCTACCCTCCAAGGCATGGTTGCTCAACTTGTGAGCAACGGGTCAAACCGGAACGGACCGATTATGGTCCATGACTTCCACGAAGAAATGAGGTTCATCCTCAACCACATTCTTGAGCGCCTCAACGCTCTTTCCCATCCACCATCACTTTAGGATGTTTTTAAAATAGTCTTTCTTTTATTTGCTTCTTTAGGATAATTTTCATTTTTGTACTCAAAACACATCATTGTGTTCTCTTTTCATGATCTTTACTCATGAAAAATTTTAACTAATGAATGTTGTTATATTGTTGGTGTCATTACACATGTTTGGAAATGCTTGTGAATGATCATTATTACTAACAATTTTTTCACAATCCATGTATCTTCCCATTAAAGCACCCAATTTAGGGAGCTTTAACAAGGGGAGATAATAGCTCGGCTCATTACATTCAAGATAGCCTCTTCTTTTGTTGAGACAAAAGGGGAGAAAATATAGAACTTGAAATTATTTATATTTGACTTTTCTCAAAAGTCAAACTCCAAGATACTTTGACTTTCTAAAAGTCAACATCATGCATCAACTAGTGAATTCTTTTGACTTTCATAAAAGTCAAATTCATACACTCTGCATTATCATTTTCTTTTCAAGTTCTAAAACTAATATTTTTATAACTCTTGTACAAACTTTGTTTCTTTTATAAAATTAAATTTATATTTTGTCCTCAACAAAAAGGGGGAGATTGTTAATACAAATATCGCCATTAAACGTTATTTATATTTTGATCTTTGCCTAAGTTTTGTTAACGACAAAAGTAAATTTAATTTATAAAAGCTTAAAAGCTTGTCAAGTTTATTAGATATTAAAACAAGCTTTCTTAAACAATATATTCATCATTCAAGCATTTACATTTATGATTAGTAACATCTTGATATGACTCTAATCATTATGTATGATAATAGTTTGTAGAATGTGTTAGGTTCTTAAACCCAAACACTACTTAAGCATTTGCATATTTCTATTAATAGTAATACAACATTTGACATCATGTATTACATCATGGAAATCATTGAAAGATTCCATTAGATATTTTGTGAAGATTTGTACCTTCTCATATCTTGCACAATCATCTTTTAGATAGAGTTGACTTTAGACAAGATTTGATATCTTGACTGCCGACCGGCGGTACTACTTGGTACACCGGCGGAACCCTTTTAAGGGTCCATGTCCGTGACGCCTCGGCCCAAATTGGCTATAAATAGCAATGCAAGCCAAGTAGTTTACTCCCTTTCTAACATACTCATACATATCTTCTCTCTAACCCTTCTAACTCGCCATATATCATATTAGTGATCTCTTTTGTAGCTAAGAAGATCAAGTCATATTCAAGCTTCAACGAGAAGTTGGAAGTCTTGTTTGTTTAGTGTTGTATGATCTAGTGTTGATTCATACTTCATTGTTGTATCAAACCATCATAATCTTGTGAGTGTGAGTGGTTAGTATTTTAGTCCTCAAAATACATTGTGTATGGGAGTAGTTGTACCCTTGGAAAGAACTCGACATCTAGCTTAGTGTCGGAAATAGTGTAAGCGAAGTGTAAAGGTTTTCTCCAATGCAAGTGAAAGGAGCTTGTTGACTAGTGAAGTTAAACTGAAAGTGTGAGACTGGGAGTGGAAAGTAGGGCAAGGAAAATGAGTCCTTGTAGGCCGAACCACTATAAACAACTTGTTGTGGTTTGATCATTTCTTTCCTTATTTACTCATTACATATTGCTTGCATATTTCATTAACATACTCAAGATCAATATCAATTGATCTTTCAATAAGTTTCAAAACAAAGTTTTTAATCAGTAAACTATTCAACCCCCCTTCTAGTTTTCTACAAACACAATCAAGTATAATGAAATCAAGTATATAACACAATCAAGTATATAACACAATCAAGTATAATGCAATCAAGTATAAATGCTATCAAGTATTATGCAATCAAGTATAAAAAGTATAGCGTAGCATAAAAGTGTAAATGTTTTGAGTATTTGTATTTGTAAAAGCAAGTAGTTGAGCATGTATCTCCCCAAAAGTTTGTAAACTATAATAGCACGCGGGGGCTATGAAAACTCACCGTGCAATGTTTATGATGACAAAAGTAGATACACCTGAATGAGGTCGATTCTATCCAAGAACTCAATATGAATGATGTGCTCTAATATAAGTCATGAAACAATGCCTGCACATGCAAATCCACATGTAATCTATTATACCACTTGTACGCTTTTGAAAATAGAATTTTATCAATGAAATATATGTTTATGACATCGGTCATGTTATAAAATACATTAAAGTATTTACGCTTGAAATGATATCTTACGATAATCATTTAATGATTTATTATGAAATTATAACTTTTCGTCATAAAATAATGTCATTTGACACATGAAAAGTGACTAAACTACCAAAAGCTAGGTCGTAGTATTAAGGTAATCGCCGAAAGTGTTAGGAAGCAAACTCAACGGTTTTGGGAATCTTGTATCATTATCTCAAAGTTTTAGCATTTAAGTTTTCATCCTAGAGGTCTCGATCATGGAGAAAAATATAGGTAAAGTATGGTACTAGACCAAATATGTTTAAGGGTGGTTTTCTAAAGTTTGCTTGATCGTGATTTTATTCATTACAACCCGCTTGGACTAACGGTTGGACATTTTGGAAAATATGCTAGGCGAACTTACTTTTACTAGAAGACATCACGCTATAAAAGAATTACATCCATGTTAAAAACGACCTCAAAACTTGGTCCCTTAGTCGTCAGAATATGTGTCTAATAGAAATATATTAATTTGCATATATAATAAAATTACGGCAACTTTGTTTAACGCTGTAATTTAATCGCTATCCGCTTACATCCTTAGACTGCATTAAAGTATACTAATATATTTTTATAAGTCGACATACAATTCATAACGCTTAAGACTCATTTTTGACTCAGAAAAGTTGAGAATACTTGCTGAATTTCTTGAAACAAATAGTTTTCGTCGCCAAACAAAATTCATAACTTCTTCAAGAAGCTCCGTTTTAACCCGCTCAAGCTGCCACATTTTCATTTTAAAGTATATTTTCCAAACATCTAGCCCAAAATATTTTGGTTACTGTCGAAAATTCCAGAATTTCAAAATATGGACATACCCTTATGTAAACTTGTCGAAATGAGTTTTTCTCGCGCCAAACCTATTCTAACCAATTCAAAACAACCCGGCTATTCAAATCCTAACATACACCTTCTTAGGGTGTCATGGGTTCCTAGACATCACCAAAAGTGATATGTTTCAAGGGATAAATTATAGGATAATCATATTTCAATATAAGTAATAAAAACATTAAAAGTGGTATAAACTCATATGTAACATGCATGATTTCTTGCAAAAATGATGAAATAACATAAAGATGAATATGAAAGAATTATGAAAATCAGAATTGCTTACTTGATGATTATGTGAAGAAAGTGATGAAAACCTTATTAATCTATAGGTTTTTATTTCAAAACCTTAACATAGATCACTATATGAACTTGATAATCACATGGACTTCAAAAATGAATGGTTTCTTCATGGTGTTCTTGATGTGGCCGGTTCTAGGGGAGAAGAGGAAGAAGAGAGGAACTTCTTTTACACCTTGGATATTTAGTTGTGTGTGTAACTTGTAACTAATATAATATGTATACATAGGATATTTAGTACCAAAATGAGTGAGTCACCATTATGTTCAACATACATTAAAAAAAGACTAGATGAATTTTGATCATTTAAGCATGTGTAGTAGAAGTAAGTTGTAAATTATTTAGGATAATTGGTAACTTGTGTACATATTTAAGCATTTAGGTAACGTTAGTAAAATAAATTTTAACGTCAAAATAAAAATATATTGAAGTCATAAAATTATAAAAATACATTTCTTGCAAAATTTGAGTGACATAATATTATCGTGTAGTTTTAAGAAACCATCAGTAATTATATAAATATAACAATTTATATACTGAAATAAATTTAAACACCGGTGAACTAATAATATTATTTTTATAATCTTAATATGAGTATAAAAATATGTTGGGATAATTTTTGGAAGTATCGGATCAATTGTTCAAAATAATTACTACGATAGCTTATTTAATATGAAAATACGCGCTTAATGTAAAATGCAAACCCATGCATGAACTAATATGATGACAATGATGCTAATGAAATGTAGACTAAACCTAGTCTATATGAAATGTCCATGATGATTGTTTATGAATTGCCAGCCTAAACCTTAAGGTTTACGCGAATTTGATACTTGTAAACCCATTACTAAAAAATGATGAATATTGAGTTTGAGAAATGACCGAAATTGAGAATTGTGACATTCTCTCCCGGTTGGGGAATCACGCCCTCGTGATTCGACATTATGTTTATGGTCCCAACTCCCGACAAGAGTTCTAAAGTTCATGTCAAGATATGGTCTAAATGGTTATGTCAATGCTCAGCATATGGGTTCCTCGCTCAACTAAAATAATTCTTCTGCTAACGTAGCATTTCCATCCTAAATACTGCTCTCTATGATTAGGCTTGATGAGGCGTGCTTTCCATTCTGGAGCTTAAACCCTCAAAGATTTTTTGTAACCCATTTTACTTAATTCTCACAACTCATCAAAGAAGAACTATGAGATTAGCTAAATCGGTTTGATAAATAACTTGTTTCTAGCTTGATTCGCGAACTCATCAAACAAGAACTGGCCGCCGGATCAAACCGAAACAAGTGGTTCAAGAAAATCTTTTGAAAATTTTGGCTTGATTGATTTTAATTGCTTACACATACGGACTACTACCCTTCATTGCATGATTCTTCTAATTAGAATAGGTGATCCTATGTATAATTTAGGAGTAACTACGCTAATGCTTTTGGACTAATCGCCTTATACGTTAAGCCTGCTGAGTCAAAGTCAAAGATGTATAAGGAGTATGCACTTATATAATGATACGATGAGATGCCATGATGTGGTTATAGTCTAGGTCAACTGATGCAAATTTCCAGTTCTCTATAACCGATGCTCGATACCAATCATTACACCCCAAATTACTGCTTTGGCAAAATGAATGGAATTCTGGGACGATCACATAGCATCAAATTACAGTTATATCGAATCCACCTAAAGTGTCGTTTTGAAAATATCGTCATTCTCGAAATAATCGAGTTTACAAAACATAAGTCCCAATAGATTTCCAGGGTACCAAAATAAGTTTGTTACAATCAAACGATAGCGTTTACAAATATGATGAGACGCTGGCCGACACCGCATCCTCTATGATAAATCCACATGCATGCCATGAAGTGAATGTCTTAGATACCTAAGATAAAACATGCTAAAAGTGTCAACACAATGGTTGAGTGAGTTCATAGAGTTTGTTTAAAGTAAAGCTTTTAAAAAAAACGTTCATGCAACAAAGGCAAAGTTCTTGGTCATATAGAATAGTCCACAAAGCAAAGGCATCGTAACCACTCAGTTCAAGTTTCGCCTATACAAAACTTGCAACCTGTGTGTTCACAACCCACTGCTAAAAGTAGTATGTCAATTATGTATGCATGTATCATAGTAGTTAAAAGTATAAAATGTTTAAGTACGTATTCAGTATATTGATCACGTAAACGTGTGCATCAAAACTTATGCAATTAGCCATGAGTCTCATTCCATCTCCATAAACCCTGTGGGTATGATACCAAGGAAAGTAATAGCATTGGTTCTACTTCATCTCCGAAACCTAATGCATGTGTTATCCATGAAGACTTTGTGTTGCTCATAAGGAAAGTAATAGCATTAGTTTTACATCATCTCTAAAACCCAATCCATGTTATCCAAAGAGACTTATCATAAACGAGGATCATTGCGCGGTATGTTAGGAGACTTTCAAGTTTAGTATAACACAATCAAGTATAACGCAATCAAGTATATAACACAATCAAGTATAATGAAATCAAGTATATAACACAATCAAGTATAATGCAATCAAGTATATAACACAATCAAGTATAATGAAATCAAGTATATAACACAATCAAGTATAATGCAATCAAGTATAAATGCTATCAAGTATTATGCAATCAAGTATAAAAAGTATAGCGTAGCATAAAAGTGTAAATGTTTTGAGTATTTGTATTTGTAAAAGCAAGTAGTTGAGCATGTATCTCCCCCAAAAGTTTGTAAACAATTAATAATGTGGGCTATGAAAACTCACCGTGCAATGTTTATGATGACAAAAGTAGATACTTAAATGAGGTGCATCTCTATCCAACCTAATATGAATGATGTGCTCTAATATAAGTAATGAAACAATGTCGCGCATGCAAATCCACATGTAATCTATAAACTACTCAGACGCTTTGAAAATAGAATTTATCGTCGAAATATATGTTTATGACATCTCGTCATGTTATAAAATACATTACAAGTATTTACGTTGAAATGATTCACGATAATCATATAATGATTTATTATGAAATTATAACTTTTCGTCGTAAAAATAATGTCATTTGATTAATTTCATGAAAGTTTACTCAACGCCTTGAAAAGCTAGTCGTAGCAATGGTGCACGTCGAGTGTTAGGAAGCAAACTCAACGGTTTTGGGAAGCTTGTATCATTATCTCAAAGTTTTAGCATTTAAGTTTTCATCCTAGCGGTCTCGACATGGAGAAAACATAGGTAAAGTATGGTACTTGTATCCAAATAATGTTTAAGGGTGGTTTTGGCAAAGTTTAAGAGACCGGTATTTTATTCATTACAACTCCCGCTTTGACGAACGGTTGGACATTTTGGAAAATATGCTTGGCGAACTTAATTTTACTAGAAGACATCACGTTATAAAAAGTACTACATCCATGTTAAAAACAACCTCCAACATGGTCCTTCGTTGCCGTAGTATGTGTCTAATAGAAATATATTAATTTGCTTTTATAATAAAGTTACGGCAACTTTGTTTAACGCGTGTAATTTAATCGTTACAAGTCTGTTTTCTACATCCTTAGATTCAGATAAAGTATACTAATATATTTTTGATAAGTCGACACAATTTTTAACGCTTAAGACTCATTTTTGACTCGTAAAAAGTTGAGAATACTGCTGTCGGCTGAAACAAATAGTTTTCGCCGTCAAACTTCAAAAATTCATAACTTCTTCAAGTTATAGCTCGTTTAACCCGTTCAAGCTGCCACGTTGCTTTAAAGTATATTTTCCAAATATCTAGCCCAAAAAATATTTTGGTATCACACGTAGAAAATCAGAATTTGGGCCATGGACATCTCTTATGTAAACTTTTGTCGAAATGAGTTTTTCTCGCTACCAAACCTATTCTAACCAATTCAAAACAACTCCGAAGCTATTCAAATCCTACCATACACCTTCATAGGGTGTCATGGGTTCCTAGACATCACCAAAAGTGATATATGTTTCAAGGATAAATTATAGGTTAATCATATTTCAATATAAGTAATCAAAACATTAAAAGTGGTATAAACTCATATGTAACATGCATGATTTCTTGCAAAATGATGAAATAACATAAAGATGAATATGAAAGAATTATGAAAATCATGAATTGCTTACTTGTATGATTATGTGAAAGAAAGTGATGAAAACCTTATTAATCTATGTTTTATTTCAAAACCTTAACATAGATCACTATATGAACTTGATAATCACATGGACTTCAAAAATTAATGGTTTCTTCATGGTGTTCTTGATGTGGCCGGTTCTAGGGGAGAAGAGGAAGAAGAGAGGAACTTCTTTTTATTAATCTTGATATTTAGTTGTGTGGTAACTTGTAACTCAATATAATATGTATATAGGATATTTAGTACCAAAAATGTGTGTGAGTCACCATGTATGTCCACACATACATTAAAAAAAAAAAGACTAGATGAATTTTGATCATTTAAGCATGTAGGTAGAAGAAAAGTGCAATTATTTTGGGATAATTGGTAACTTGTGTACATATTTAAGCATTTAGGGTAACGTTAGCTAAAATAAATTTTAACGGGTCAAAATAAAACATATTGAAGTCATAAAAATGATAAAAATATATTTCTTGCAAAATTTGACTGACATATTACTCATTTGTAGTTTTAAGAAAAACCGTCAGTAATTATATAAATATAACAATTATTTACTTAAATAAATTTAAAACACCGGTTGAACTAATAATATTATTTTTATAATCTTAATATGAGTATAAAAATATGTTGGGATAATTTTTGGAAGTATCGGATCAATTGTTCAAAATAATTAATTACGCGATAGCGTTTATTTAATATGAAAATTACGCATTTAATGTAAAATGCAAAATCATGCATGAACTAATATGATGACAATGATGCTAATGAAATGTAGACTAAACCTAGTCTATATGAAATGTCCATGATGATTGTTTATGAATCGCAGCCTAAACCCCCTAAGGTTACGCTGAATTTGATACTTGTAAACATAGTTTACTTAAAAATGATGAATATTGAAGTTTGAGAAATGACCTGAATTGAGAATTGTGACATTCTTCCCTGTTGTGGGAATCACGCCCCGTGATTCGATTAATGATACTATGGTCCTAACCCGACAAGAGTTCTAAAAGTTCATGCTCAAGATATGGTCTAAATGGTTATGTCAATGCTCAGCGCATAGGGTTCCTCGTCAACTAAAAATACGCTTCGCTAACGCAGCATTTCCGTCCTAAATACATGCTCTCTATGATTAGGCTTGATGAGGCAAGCTTCCCATTCTCGAAGGAAACCCTCAAAAGATTTTTAGGTAACCGATTTTACTTAATCTCACAACCATCAAACAAGAACCGTCATGAGATTAGGCTAAATCGGTTTGATGGAATAACTTGTTTCTAGCTTGATCTTCGCAACTCATCAAACAAGAACCGTGCCGGATCAAACTGGAAACAAGTGTTTGAAGAAAATCTTTGAAAATTTGGCTTGATTACGATTGCTTACACATATTGGACTACTACTCCCTTCATTGCATGATTCTTCCCGAATTAGACATGTGATCAAAGGCGTATAATTTAGAGTAATCATACGCATGCTTAGACTAATCGCCTCTATGCGATGTTTGTGTTGAGTCATAAGTCGCATGTATGCGAGTATGCACTTATAATTATATGATGAGATGCTATGATGATGTGGTTATAGTCTAGGGTCAATGATGCAACCTAGTTCTCTATAACCCATGCTCTGATACCAACTGCCACACCCCCAAATTACTGTTGCGTTTAATGGAATTCTCGGGTTGACTGCCATAGCATCAAAGTTGATGTTATATCGAACGACCTAAAGTGTCGTTTGAAAATATCGTTTCATTCTCAGTAAAATAACCGAGTTTACAAAACATAGATCCCAATAGATTTCCAAGGTACCAAAATAAGTTTGTTACAATCAAACGATAGTTAAGTACATAAAATATAGATGACGCTACGACACCATGCGACTCTATGATAAATCCACATGCATGCCATGAAGTGAATGTCTTAGATACCTAAGATAAAACATGCTAAAAGTGTCAACACAATGGTTGAGTGAGTTCATAGAGTTTGTTTAACAAGTAAAGCTTTTAAAAAACGTTCATGCAACAAAGGCAAAGTTTTTGGTCATATAGAATAGTCCACAAAGCAAAGGCATGTAAATCCACTCGTTCCAAGTTTCTCCATACAAAATCCTCAGAACCTGCGGTTCACAACCCATGCTAAAAGTATGTATGTCAATTATGTATGCATGTAGTCATAAATAGTAGTTAAAAGTATAAATGTTTAAAGTATGTAAATTCAAGTATATTGATCACGTGATCGTGCATCAAAACTTATGACAATTAACTATGAGTCTCTTTATTCCATCTCAGAAACCTCTAGGTGGGTATGATGCTCATAAGGAAAATACTAGGCATTGGTTCATACTTTGATCTCCTAAACCTAATGTGGCATTGTTATCCATGGAGACTTTTGTGTTGCCTTTAAGGAAAGTAATATATTTAGTTTTATCATCTCTCTCAAATCCCAATGCATGTTATCCAAAGAGATTTATCATGCAAAGAGGGACTGGCTTCGTGTATAGTTAAGAGATTCTCAAGTTTAGTATACATAATCAAGTGATAAATTTAGAATTAAGTATATAAATACAATCAAGTATAATGAAATCAAGTATATAATATAATCAAGTATAATCGAAACTGGTATATAACACAATCAAAGTATAATGAAACTAAGTATATAACACAATCAAGTATAATGTAATCAGTATAAATGCTAATCAAGTATTATGCAACCAAGTATAAAAGTATATAGCGAGTATAAAAAGTGTAAATGTTTTGAGTATTTGTATTTGTAAAAGGTGAAGCGTCATGTAGTATGTATCTCTAAAAGTTTGTAAACAATTAATAGAATGGGGGCTATGAAAACTCACTGGTGCATTTGCCGGTATGATAAAAAGTAGATACGGAAATGAGGTGCGATCTATCTACATGCAACCTAATATGAATGATGTGCTCTAATATGTTAGTCATGAAACAATGTCGCAGTATGCAAGTACTCGTAATCTATACTAATTTGGCATGCTTTTTGAAAATAGAATTTATCACAAATATATGTTTATGACATCTCATCATGTTATAAAATATATAAAGTATTTACGTTGAAATGATATCTTATTTATAATCATTTAATGATTTATTATGAAATTATAACTTTTCGCTTGTGAAATAATGCCATTTGACAATTCTATGAGTTTACTAAAACGCCTCAAAAAGCTAGTCAGAATGGTGTACGCCGAGTGTTAGGAAACGAACTCAACGGTTTTGGGAAGCTTGTATCATTATCTCAAAGTTTTAGCATTTAAGTTTTCATCCTAGAGGTCTTGATCATGGAGAAAATATAGAGTAAAGTATGGTACTTGTCCGGGCCAATGTTTAAGGGTTGGCTTTTGTGCCGTATTTTTAAATTGATTTTATTCATTACAACTCCGCATTTAGCGGTTGACATTTTGGAAAATATGCTTGGCTTAACTTACTTTTACTAGAAGATACTCACGTTATAAAAAGTACTACATCCATGTTAAAACAACCTCAATATGGTCCTTCGTTGCCGAGTATGTCTAATAAAATATATTAATTTGTTTATATAATAGAGATTACGCAACTTTGTTTAATGCTGTAATTTAATCGTTACAAGTCAGTTTTCTACATCCTTAGATTCATGATAAAGTATACTAATATATTTTTTTGATAATTCGCATACACCATAATGCTTTAAGACTCATTTTGACTGTGAAAAGTTGGAGAATTTCATTTAATTTCCCAAACAAATAGTTTCGGTCTGGTCAAACTTCTAAAATTCTATATAAATTTCTTCGTTATAGCCTACACCCATGTTTGCTGCCATGGTGTTTTAGTATATTTTCCAAATATCTAGCCCAAAATATTTTGGTTACTGTCAAAAATTCCAGAATTCAAAAATATGGACAGACTCCTTATGTAAACTTGGTTTTAAATGAGTTTTTCTCATGTTTCAAACCTATTCTAATCCAATTCAAAATAACTCCTGCTTATTCAAATCCTACTCATACACCTTCTTAGGGTGTCAAGGGTTCCTATTTATCACCAAAAGTGATATGTTTCATGATAAATTATAGGATAATCATATTTCAATATAAGTGGCTAAAAAACATTAAAATTGGTATAAAACTCATATGTAACATGCTTGATTTCTTGCAAAAATGATGAAATAGCCATAAAGATGAATATGAGAATTATGAAAATCATGAATTGCTTTCATTTGTATGATTATGTGAAAGAAAGTGATGAAAAACCTTATTAATCTATAGGTTTTATTTCAAAACCTTTAAACATAGATCACTATAAGGAACTTGATAATCACATGGACTTCAAAAATTCAATGGTTTCTTCACGGTGTTCTTGATGTACTTGCCTAGGGGAGAAGAGGGAAGAGAGGAACTTCTCTTTTACACCTTGATATTGAAGTATAAATTTGTACTAATATAATATGTATACATATGATATTTAGTACCAAAAATGTGTGTGAGTCAACATAGTATGCTTCTATTACATACATTAAACAAAAGACTAGGATGAACTTTTGGATCATGTTTAAGTACGTTGAGTAAGTAGCTGTTCTAGTGCAAATTATTTTGGATAAATTAAAATTTGGCTATTTAAGTATTTAGGGTAACGTTAGCTAAAATAAATTTTAATGGGCTAAAGAGTATTAAGCTTGGTAAAATGGATAAAGAGTATTTTTGCAAAATTATATATAATAATGCATTTAGTTTTTAAGAATACTAATTTATAAATATAACAATTTATTAACGTAAATTTTAAAATAATCGGGTGAATCTAATAATATTATTTTATAATCTATGTTATGATAGATATGCTGGGATAATTTTTGAAGCTAATTTGATCAATCTGTCTGGGGTAATACCACTAATATACAGCTTATTTACCAATGAAAATTCATGCTTTAATGTAAAATGCTAAAAATCATGTTACTTAAATCCAATACGATGGACAATGATGCTAATGAAATGTAGACTAAAACTCTAGTCTATATGAAATGTCCATGATGATTGTTTATGAATTATGCCAGCCTAAAACCCCCTAAGGTTACGCTGACTTGATACTTGAAAAACCTATGTTTATCGTAAAAATGATAATATTGAGTTAGAAATGACTTGAAATTGAGAATTATGGATTTTAAATTGCTTCCATCGCTATACTTATATCTCAAGTGATACCGCTTTGTTAATTAATCGTGGGGTTATTTAGTCTCAGGGATTGCGCAGTGTCTACTTACAAATATGAATTCCGCTTTTGCATTTTAGTTTATCGTTGGTTTATTTATATCTACTTTCTCCATCTCGCGAGTCCGATTGCATGCTATTTTTAAGTGCTGCGCTGGATGCTACTGCCCGCTATATGCTTTGGATTTGGATTTCATATTGTATAAATCAATTGGTTTATATCTGGATTATATATATGTTATGGATGCGCAGCTTGGCCGTGGTTCTCCTTGATTACCGCTTTTTAGATATCTCGTGATAATTGTGTTTCCGCATGATCTGAATTGACGCATTGTTCTCGCTTGCTAAGTATGTAATTCTGTTATGTTTCCTTTGTATTTAGATTTTGCATTTTATTTTGTTTAGCTTTCCTTATTGCTATATCCGCTCATCGGGTTTCTTTTTAAGCTCAAATTGCATTTCTTTCCTCGGCGTGCCTTTAGGGTTCAAGATGGGCTTATGTAATGTAGAGTTGGAGTATCTCGATGACCAATTCTAGTGCTACCTTATTATCTTTCGTACTATTTGGCAGAGCAATTGTTTCAATATTTCCATTTCATTTTATTGACATTTTGATCCATTTATAGACTTGCACTTTATTCTTAAGACTTCCGCTTGTAAATTTTATTTGTATGTTCTGATATGAGATACTGTATGTATACTTAATTTTGCCGCTAGTATATAAGCGTTTATGTATGTGAATCAGTAATTATGGCGTGAACTATTCAAGTAGGAATTAGAAAATTTGCGGCAGTGTTTGCAGCGGCCATCCTAAAATATAATCTTGCAGTATAAGTTAGTTCGTGAGAAATATCGTATTTAATCAAGCTTTTATTAGTTAGGTTATTTAGTTTAGGAGTAACATCGTGATGTAGCAGGATTTTGCCTTAATGCATCAGATGCCTCGACCCATAAATTCCCGGCTGAGGAGCTTAGTTTGTAATTATAAAATACCCTCTACCTCATGGGCTGACCTTTCTATCTATCTTAATCTAACCTTCAAGTTTTTCTTTTCACTTTCTCTCTAGAAGGTTCCCACTTTCTCTAAACTCTGGCATAATTCAACTATATTGTTATGTGATGTGTTTGTGAAATCCAATATGCTACACTAAAATGTCATGGTTAGATCATCTCTGTATCTCTATTTTGAGTGGTTTTTAGGTGGTTTTTGGAGTTTGAGAAAGTTTAGTGGTTTTGTACCATTTGGTTGATTTCTTGTGTTAAAGTTTGGATTTTGATTGTACTTTTGTGTTTTAGGATCATTAAGTGTTTTAGGTATGTGATTTGGGAAGGTTTGAACTAATGTGGGTCAAGTTTGTTTCTGGATTGTGTTTTGGAAGTTTTCTGCTAGCTTACTTGGCTCACTAGATAACTTTCTTGCTAGCCATTTGGTTTTGCAATTTGTAAACAGTTATGTTTTGGAGCAAAAGTACTTCAGGACGAAGCGATTAATAAAGATAAGTAGTGACTTCCACCACGGTAGTGACTTGGTGGTAGCTAACTTAGTCTCAGAGTAATGCGTTTTAGCGATTTCTGAAGTTTTAAAAATTTCGAGAAAGCGTAATTGTCACGCAAAATTTTAAGCAGCTACTGAGGGTTAGCGTAGTTACTACTTAGCTTAATTTGCATTTGATTCAGCCAATTTGGGACCTTTATTTAATTTCAGTGTATGCTAATTAGGTGTTAGCCATTTGGTGTTACTATCTTTAGCGACTTGGTCCTAGCTTTTATTTAAGTCTTGTGCCGTAATGGTTCAAGAATCTAGCTTACTGCTGACTTTTCCGGCTAAAACTTCAAACGCTTATAATTTTGATCCGTGAATTCCGCTTTCAGCCAGTTTCTGCAATCATCAAAACGTAATTGTGGAGAACGGAGGAATGTCGTCGGGCAAAACCGAAGTTGATTCGGCAAACCTTCGAGGGCTAAATCCGCTCCGCAATGTGGCTATTGAGGTTTCTAGTGTTTTAGACCTAAATTTCGAGAAAATCGCATAAAACCAATCCAAATCTCAACCAAACAGTATCTCCTCTCTCCGCTTAATCCTAAGCAAATAATTATATGTCCTAACATACAATTGTCTAATATTGTATAAATCTGCCTACCATCTTAACATCAGCTCCATTGGTCATTGCTTAACGGTTTGGTCTTGATTTTACTAGGAATCCCAAAGATATCTATTTCGCTTAAATCATACACTTGTAAAATCCGCGGATTCATCAAAATCATGTCCTACATTCCGGGATTCAAAGGATTTCCCGTATAATTAAACTGTATGGATGGCCAGACCCATGAGAATATTAGGCTATAATCAACGGCTAAAGTGGCTTATGGCTGTAATTCAATCACATATCAGTTCTTGCGCTCCGAGTCCAATGATAGGATTTGCACTGCTCAGTTGTAAGTCGCCATGCAAAAAGAAAGCAAGATGAACCTTATCAATAACTCTTACTCACTGTTGCTACACTCAATGGAACGTGTAACATGTATCAGCTCTTCCGCTGTGGATTTATCCATACACTGTGAACTCCGGCCAAGTAAAACCAGGAGCAAATTGAGCCATAACTCGCAAAAGAGTATCTATATGATAATCCAGCCACCAGACTCCCCGCTGATCTACAAACTATTCTGTCATTCATTAGAAGGAATCTTAAGACTGGGATATGATCAAGATATGACCGAAACTCAAGAGATTCTACACCATGAAATGGAAATTAACAGAACCATCTGAGACACTTATCCATCTCAGCGGATAAATGGAGAAGTATATTGATAGCTACCTTTAAAGATGGTGCTGATGAGAAAGTAGATGAGAGTCGCACAAATGAGAGATATTTGTGATAAGTCAGTAATGTATCGAAGGTCAGTGTTACCAATGCGTATATCGTAGAACAAATAAAGAATGATGTAACCAAATTTCCGTGGCCACTTTTAAATAACATGTAGATACAAACTGAATGGGAATGAATGGCGTGGGCATAACTAAAAAAGATTGTAATGCTTGAGTCGGGCACCTGTGATGTTGGATCCGCTTGGATAATCCTAATAGAGGCCCGTGAGATAGATAAGCTTCCTGACGTTTCCCAATGGTTCCAGCCGGGACACTTTGTTACATATGATATGGATGCATCGACCACTGAGCAATTGAAATAAGTGGCCAGTGCAATGAGTAATTCTTTTCAACATGAAAAATCTTAAAGTTCTTAAATAAATCGATTGTGATGCCGAATATGTCTTTTGATAAATGTCGGCAATCGAATAGCCCTGAGATTAAGTGTTTCAAAACAAAAAGATACTTGCTTGATAAAAGGCTTTACGAACTTTCAAACAAATTTCAATCTTGAAAAATATTGCATTTTCACTTGAAATTAAGGGACATATTGAAGAGTAAAGAAGTAGGTTTCAACTTAATAAACTATGTAAAATCCGAACTTCCTGGACCCGTGAATTTTTGAAATTAACACTTGAGAAAGCTCAAATTTCAAGATAGACGTAAACCATTTATAACTCAAGAAACATATTTATGTCTGAATGTGAAAAGTAAATTTAGCCATGAATACACACAAGATACTGATGCTACTATAAATAAGAAATAATGAACTCACAATAGCGTGGCAAATTAATAAAGTGAAAACAGTCTTGAGAAAGCATCACATAGGTTCACATTACCCGCCAAAAGCGAACTGTTTAAGTGAATAAAATAAAACCTCTTTGATAGTGCAAGATTGATGAACCTAAAGCTCAACTTCAGAAAGAGTCGCCATTGTCATTAAAAATGAGCCAGAAAACAGTGAATAGTGGAACACTAAGTTTTCAAAACCATCAACTTGGGGAAACCAGTTTATTAGATAACCGAACGCTGCTTAGGATCCTCGAATTACCAAAATTTCGTGCACGCTGTTTGCCTCCAAGTTGATGCGCGTAAATGTTTTGGCAAACCACTACTTTACCCTACTCTTGCTCTGTGAAATTGACATGAATGACTTGTATAAGAACTCTTATCTTGAAATGGCTAGAAAGCATACAATGTAATCGTGAAGAGGAATTTTAGGTGCAAGACTCAGATGATGAATTCTTCTAGATTTCAAGGCACCGCTTAGTAGTTCTAAACTATTACCTAGGAACACTAATCTAAAGACTAGGGATTGGCGAGCATCTAAGAGTAGTTATGCTTTGATTGTGCTTATTCCCATAGCAGATCACCTTAAGAAATCTAGATCTATTTCTCAATCCAAAATGCTCGATTTGTCTCCAAAGTGTAATCAAATGTATCTTTAATGCTAACAAGTGATAAATACCATGTGTAAATCCACTCAAGAAAGTAAATGCTCATGCAATGGTACAACCTCAAGTCCAGGATTTTACACTCGTCATCCATAAATTACATGAAGTAAATGAAACCAAAAGCTTCACTCTACGGTTACCAATCATGCTAAATCTTTGGAAATTCAGGGAAAAGGATAAGTCCCTACTATGCATAAGTAGCTTCCAATCCTAGATCTTGCTATAAGGGATACCTGTATCCGTAGAATTTAAGGATGCCGACTTAGTGGATACTCTCAGGAAAGAGTTTACCAATGGCATTCTAATACACCGTGGAACTTGTAAGGGTTTGATTTGATCATCGGATATCGTTTAACCATAATATATGCAATCAAGTTTGTGGTGATAGTGCAGTAGTCCTTACCAGCCTTTGCCATTTCATCCTTCAAATACATGGACTCAAGCAAAGTATGGATAATGTGCTGATTGATATCGGCAACTCACGGTTCATGCTATCTAACATTGATATTCACCTGGGCTATGACGCTTGAACACTACATACCAATCCTCTCAGACTTAAAGAAAAGAAAAGTGTACGCTTCTGATATGCTTTATCTTGGAAAGCAGAAATCTTCTATGATCTCGCCTGATTACGTCAGCTTCGTACCCTCGGGGACATCTGCCATTATGGCTTGGCAGTATAACACTTCAGCCCCGCTCTCAAAGAAAAGAAAGGTGTACGCTTTCCAGCGCTTTATCTTCATAAGAAGAAAAATCTCATGCGTTTATGACCATTCTCATGAGCATTCTACCAAATATGCTTTTTCCATGCGCCTAAATTATCAATGAATTTACTACCGAGTAATTACTCTTATTCCAACTTGCTCAATATAATTAAGATGGCTTACATTCTCATGTGCTTAATTCTTCTAGAGAAGTGTAAATAGAATACATTTGATGATAATCACATGTTAAATCAAGAATGGCATTCCATATGCAATTTTGGAGGGGGAGAAGAAGTGTGGAATTTTGCATGATTGATTGATATTTCGTAATATGGTCAAATCCGGCCCTAACTCATGGAGAACCTGATTCTTCATATTCTGGATCATCTTCTACATGTAGTTTCTCTAAGAGCCGCTATTGACATCTCTACACGTACTGACATATGATTAAATGACAAAGGCTTCGTGAAGTTGTTAAATTTCTTTGATGAAATGATTCTTCTGTTTCTGTTTGATCGAGGATTTTAATTAAGGGATTTGCTATTTACAACCATCAGAATGCCTTTAAAAGCGGCAGATGATGTTAACTGCCTATTTCCCCGGCTGGACAACTCCTTTAAAGAAGATGCCTGAGTCTATAGTCTAATCTACATTTTCTGCTACATGATTAGAAGACTAAAGACGAATTGCATTTGATGATCTAAAGACTTCTTTCTTAACCGTTTGAGTAAGAACACTTGAAAATCTTCGGCTGGCCAGGAGAGCACTAATTGGGGAAATTGAAAAGCCAAATTTAATCCCCAATTAGGCGTGTTCATATTTTTAGCAATGATTCATTGTTTGATTTTGATGACCTCCTCCCAACGCCTAATGCTTCTCCCACTTCACTAAGGATAACTGGGATCCATTGTTTGGGAATTGTTCTTCAAAGATATGTTTGATGAGTATTTCCAACCGCTTAAAGGTACGTTGATCATCCAAGAAGTACTTCCTGACTACTCAAGAAGCCCAATCCAGCTTATTCCTCAAGGTGTTGATAATGACTATCATAATATTGCAGGTTGCACTCTGAATAATGATCCGCTTCGTTGGTATTCCTTTGCCAAATCTTCACGGATTATTCATTAATCATGATCCGCTTTTGCATTCCTTCCAAATCTTCACGGATTATTGTTCCTCTATTGTGCATGCGGTAAATCAACCACATGAACATTAAGGAAAATGACTACCTCATCCTCCAAGACATTATTGGTGAATCTTCCGGATCACTCGCTACATGTATACTTTTAGAAGAATGCATTGATGTTGAGGTATCATTTGTTCCGGATTCAGTCGGCAAGGGAATGTACATCCGCTGTGATGTTTATTCACGGTTGTATTTTACATAAGTTGATTACTTGAGCATCGCTTATCACTTATTTGAGATTGAAGTTGATTTTCATGTGCGTGTTCTTATTTGATAACTTGCTCTGGCTAAAGAATTTGAGTTGAAGACTTGGTTTATCTAGTTACCGCAATGTAGCTGGATGGCTAAAGACCCGCAGCTAACTATCACCGCTGAGGATACTTGTTTTACTTCCGGTGGACATGCTTGCGTCGTTGTGGATAATCGCAAGAGGTGTTAATGTCTACACTTTGGTTGTATTGAGTAATTGGAGATTTGCTTGGAACATAAATTCTCGACACCGCCTTTCCAAATATTTCAAGCTTAAGATGCAAATGCGGGAATTCTACTTCATTTCAAGTTTTGGTAGCACGTTTTCTATCAGTACCAAAATGTTCGCTGATGTTGATAGTAGTGAGAGTGTTTCTTTTAGCAAATTTGATTCTCACAAGATTAATTTGAGCTAATTTTTGTTCTTCTCTATTTCAAGAATATTTGGTATGTATAATGTGTCAATATCTCCGAGGTATCTGAGATATACATCTAAAACACAACGAGTATAATGATGAACCCATTAATTTTCCATTGAAGTAATCCCGGAAAGACAAATGTCATAAACTATATGAGAGAAACTCGGTATTTACCATAGCCTTTGATGTATTATTCCAACCATTTGGAGGGTTTGCCGGATACTTATGTAAGTAACTCAACTCCTCAAAGAGGGAAGGAAATATGAGAAGAATATTTGGTCTGTGAGATGATATTGCTTATCACATCTCGTGTATGAATAATGGTAAAGTGCTTCGACATTCCTTTTTGTACATTATTATGTTGATTAGATAAGATCCCGAACCATCGCGTGGGAGAGATATGGGCACCTGGAACTTAAATATGTTCTTTAATTCCGCCAATCAGCTTATTCCGAGTTGACATCCAGAGATGATCAGTGACTCCAACATGTTACTTGAATGTCACTATCTCTACTCTTGTTGGGTACATGTACATCTGCGGGTCGATTGGTTATATGTAAGAGTAGTAATTGGAATGCATTCGAAATGAAGATGTTGATGTATTGTTCCCCGCAGATAAACGTCAATCTCGAAGAGTAATGTGCATCATCGGAGACCATAACAGTTCATGTGGATCGAAATTCATCGCTTATTCGGATTTGATAAACTACCGATATCGATCTATGTTTAAACTTGTTTACGGTGTTCGTTCTTCGGTGCAGAGTTTTTATTCAATGAGACCGCTTTCATTCATTTCTACTTCTTGGGAAAATGGCCTATACTGGTTTCTCAGAGGGAAGTTTTTACCAGATTCACTTGTTGAAGGCTCAAGTTCTTTCGACGATTCAAGAGCCTCAAATGCTTTGGTGGTGAAAGTCTAGAGATGATGACTTTATCTTCTACGGCAATGAACTACTACGCGTACTTTTAGACATCATCCTCTTAAACTATTTCTATTCAGAAATATTTATCAAAACCAAATAGAAAATATAAAATCAACAAAAGCCCATATAAAATTGAAAATACCTAAAAATATTGTTTTTCAAGACATGTCCTCTGCATCGGATAACATCTACGGTCTTAGAAATGTCATTCATAATGGCATGGGACTTTAGATGAAGTTCGAGAGAAGGTGTAAATATTCCTTTCTAAATATACCCCAAAATGGTTATAGTTATTTCTCTCAATCGTAATCCGTGACTTCAAAAAAATGGCTTGGTGCTTACTTCCGGATTGTGGATCTGAAAGCTTAAAACCATGTATTTACATATTTGAGATAGCAACCCGCTCTTCATGAAAGGAAAAGTGTCATGCTTAAACCAATTTCAAACATTCTCGTGAATTTATCCTAAAACAAAAATGAGGAAAGTATGTGGAAGGATCTTTGTTCCTAATAAATGTTTTTCCGCCTCAAAATTCTTCGTTTAGTATTTGTTGTTTCTAAAATGGTGGTAAATAAGTTGCTTAAAATCAACTGATTCGTGAGTTTTATAAAATTTAAACTAACTCAATGACTTGAGACTTTTAAATCTCTTTATAAAATGAGTTATTGGTTGAGGAGAATGTTTCAAATCTATATCTCTAACGCAGCTTTCTTAATTATCCTAATATGCTTAATTAAAAATTGATGTTAACCATGTTACTTGAAAGTCAGGATATGATTACAGGTTTAGATGATTAGAGTTGGATAGCTACATTATTCCCATACATTTAAACGATCCTCGATTGATATGTTTCATTGACTTTTATTAGTCGATTGTTGTTTGGGTGATGTCGACCACCATATATCCTATGTGTTCACTAACGATCTAGTGATCTTGGTATAAGAATTCCCATCCGGATCCTACATAATATGATGTTTGGATGCCGAAAGGAAAGGGTAACTATATCTTGGGTTGATAAAAAGAACGAGCTTAATTGGACTTGGAGAGTTGGCATATATGCAACGTAAGAGGTCTAATCAAGCATCGAGATGGTTTTTTTAATTGATTGAAGAAGCGGAGCTTAATTTGACTCCCTCATTTGGCATCAAAATGCAACGAAGAAGAAGTCTCACTGCATCAAAGCGGTTTTCTTCCAAGCCCTACAACAACAACCAAAAGTTTCAACCACCAACATATCTTTGTGGGATAATTGTGATGATACCATTTTTCTAAAACTTTGAAAAATTGTTTTTGAAAATGGAAAAATATTGTTTTGAAAATAAATTGAACTAAATTATGAAAATCATTGGACTTCATTTTATCAAAATTTAAGTACTCAACTATCTAATTTCGGCCACTTCCATTGAGGGGAGAGTGATTTAATTTAAAATATTTTCAAACCATATATCTTCAAAAGAGTCCGTTTGTACGAAATTATGTGGTGATCTAAAGATTTAATGTTATGTCATGGTATGATTTTTCTTTTAACAAGGTCTTTCTAAAAATGAAATTTTTCTGCTCTTGTTTATTGAAATGTTTTATTTTACGAAAGATCTCATAAACAAATCATACTACACTAACAATCTTTAGTGTCTAACTGTCTTATTCTGTCATCTTTCGTAATTAAATCTTGCCACGCCTTTCCCTAAAATTTTCTAAATAATTTAAATCTTTTGGGATTTGCAAATCTCAAAATGGTTTGAAATTTTGATCATGAGAGATCGTGGATTTAAATCTCAAATCTGCTTTAATGGAATTGGTTTTAGTCCTTCAAAGGCACTCCCGCCTATGTGCCAAACGATTTCAAAACTACAATGCACATGTTGAGAGGAGGATTTATCCAAACGGATGAGTATTTAAACAAGGCTACATTTTCTCCAATGTTTTCTAAACCTAATTAAATCATTTGGGATCCAAAATCTCAAAGGGTTTGATATTTTTGATCAGAGGAGAATTTGTGATTTAATAATGAAATTTGATAAAAGATGATCGTTTTGATTTAATTGTGCAAGCCGCTTCTCTATATAAGCTAAGCGCTTTTTAATCTCGGGCAATATATCAGGGGGAACAAAACTATCGCAGGTGCAAAAGTTTTTTAAAAAGAGATTATAAAGTACCTTGATTGTGTTTTCAAATGGTTTTCTTAATGGCTTTGTGATTAGTGGATGTGCTTCAAAAGAACTCTTGGCTCTCTATGTGTGTTAAAATGATTTCTCTATCCAATGGCTATATCAGGGAGAATTTTACTAAGAAAAAATCAATAAAATGGCTTTTTCTGTAGGAAATTGTGATCAAGAAATTATTTCAAAGAACTCTTGCCTCCATGTGCTAAACAATTTCAATGTCATATGCACATGTTGAGGGGGAGCATTTCTAAAATGATCAAAACTGCTAAGATACAAAATGCTTTGATATTATATCACAAGTACCTTGATTGTTTTTTCAAATGATTTTTCAATTGGTTTCAAGGAAGAATGAATCGTACCAAAAGACTACCATTTTACTTTATGTATGGGAGTTATAAGGATGGTTAGGTTAGGTATTTGTTCCCCGACTCGCCAGAGGCGGGAGGGATCTACCTGTGACAATCCACTAGATAGTGTAGTCCTTAGGCTTGAAAAAAGGAGAAAAGTGAGATATAAAGAGTCGGATCTGAGACGAGCTAGAAATCGGGAATAAACCTAACAAGGTTCTAGTTATAAACCGTAAGCAATGAAGGTTGAAGAATGAAAAGAATTGAATGTGAAAAAGGTGAAAAGAAATAGCCTCCATTTATTCAAACCTGCAGGCGTATAATTGTTCAATACATATGCTCTTGGTGGTTACTAAGGTACTACCGTATTGAAGAAAGACGCCATGGACTCCAAAGATGATCGTGACTCAAACTTCCCAGCTACCAGTCCTCTAAAAGGGCTTGTTTCATTCTCACGGAACCGGCATTATCTATCGACTCTCTTAGAGATTGTTGATAAAGCTGAGACCTCTCCCTAGTCTCGCATAGAAACCAAATGTGCCGATTGAGTCTAGAGCCAAGAGATCATCCAGAATATCTCATTAGGACACTAAATTAATGAAGACTTGCTGTTTCACATAATGTGGAAAGTAAGAATATATTAAGAGTCCTACGTGATTATCCTTTGTATGTTTTGCAAATATACTGAGTGGTATGTAAAAGTATTGCAGTGAAGATGGAAATCCTTACAGAGCCAACATCAAACAAGCTCTTTGGTGGGTGACATGTGAGATCTTCTCGTAGATCAAACTTGACAATCGGATAAACAATGGGCATTCGGTTTTGAATCAATCTTGGTCCAGGAATGGAATTGGCGAATAATTTTGAAAACTGGTTCATGTGCAAACCTTCTTCTAGCACGTCAATGTATTCATTTCAAATCAAAAAGTATCTCGATTGAAAAATACTTTTAGAAAACCGTTCGATGTGCGACCTTTCTTTTAAGCTAGCATCAGATTGTGTACTCATTCTCTAATACAAAAAGTATTTTGTTTGAAAATTGATCTTTCTCATAAAACTTCGGTCAATTGCAAAATCTTCTTCTTCAAGCAATACGCGATTGTTTTTCAAATCATTTTTCATCAATCACTGAATCTCACTCATTGGTTCTACTCACCTGTTGTTCTTCCTTGAGGCGTTCGGTTTGAGAATGACTAAAATTGAAACCACCCACGAGGAGATTCCCGAATCTTATTGATCACAGCAAAGATCTGTGACGATCAACGGGAACCGTGGGCCGTATCAATTCGATTTAAAGTGATCAAAGACAATTTCGTGTGTTTTATTGCTAATGTTTGCGTACATTTGGATCTAAGCAGGTACCGAATTTATTGACCGAGATGGCGGTCAATCCAAAGCCGCATGCTGCACAAGATCCACACTTAAATTGAAGAAATCATGACTGTGCATATCTACGAGGTAACTCCTGCCGGATATTTTTATACTATGTTCACGACGCTGCAAATATCTTGAACCAAGAAAAGCTTCCCACTACTCGATGGTAAGACGTCATGATTCAAAAGTGGGGTGAGCATGTCGGTCCAAAGTCACAACTTCATGATGGCAACACAATAAAGGGTGATCCGTAGATTTATGTGGGCCGATGATCTCTAAGAAAGCTCGAAGATCATCAAAGATGTGGATCGCTCAAAGACCTCCACCGAAAGTACAAACCACTCGGACTATGAAGAGTCACCGCTAAAGCACAAAGATGCGAAGTTGAAGAATTCAAGCTCTTTAGC
Organism: Chrysanthemum makinoi; assembly: GCA_910596185.1. NCBI lineage: Eukaryota > Viridiplantae > Streptophyta > Magnoliopsida > Asterales > Asteraceae > Chrysanthemum > Chrysanthemum makinoi. The sequence goes on along the minus strand of OU343221.1, from coordinate 36,859,011 downwards.
TCAAGACTGAAGATTAAATAGAATGCTAGGATTCAAAATGTAAAACATGGGGTGACCTCCCCTTGGGAGATTGTTAGAATTAGAAAATTCCATAGTGTAAGTAGCTCACCCCAAATATAATCTAGCATAAGTTAGCTCAGAGAAATATCGTTATTTATCAAGCTTGTTTTATTAGTTAGTTATTTAGTTTAGAGTAACACCGCGGAGGAAGGACGGTCTTTACCCAATCAGATGCCACATCCATAAGTTCATAAGGAGGGACGTTTAGTTTGTAACTATAAATACCCTCTACCTCCTAGAGGGTTGGACTTTTCATTCATCTTAATCTAACCTTCTAAGTTTTCTTTCACTTTCTCTCTCTAGAAAGGTTCCCACTTTCTCTAAACTCTACATAATTCGAACCATATATTGTTATGTGATGTGTTTGTGAAATCCAATATGTTACATATTCTTTATGTTACGCCGTAGTCACTTTAATGAGGCTTCTGTTTTGAAGATAATGAAGTTACGGCGTAAATCGCAACTTAAGTTACGCCGTAACTGTGATCGGGCCTATAAATACAAGCCCTAAAATCTGCATTTCACATCATTCACTCACAACTCAAAGGAAGAGAACGTGAAGAGGGTTCCAAAGGCAGATCACCCGAAACATACGGAGCCATCTCTAAGGGAGGAATCACACCATGTTGATAAGCTTTAGCGATCATTTCTATCTTTTACTTTAATTCATGTCTTTCATTATGTTAAACATTGAATTTATTGTATCTTTTAATATGATCGGCTAAGCACATTTGGTGCTAGCCTAGTTATGACTCCTTGATTGTATTGTTTATGTTTTCATGTTTCCATAAATTGTTTCTAGTGTATGCATGCATAGTTCGATGGTAGTTACCCTAGCTTCGGTAGTTTTGAAGTACGGTCGTATCTAGTTGCTTAGGAGAATTGACCAAATGACCCTAAGTAAGTAGGTAGGTAGAGGGGGTCGTAAGAATTGACCAAATGACTACCTTCCCTCTTGTGCGAATTGACCAAAAGATCACCGTTCGGATGGATGAACTTAAGAAGTTATGGATGAGTGTATAAGATGCTAGCGCCCGGGTACTCATTATTTCGAATCTTGCATGTAGGGTACTTAATGACTTGGCTCAGGTTCCTTAAGACCCTCGACTCCCCAAAAGGTAGGCCTTTGACGTCGGGTAGGAACCCTTGTTGATAGGTTAGGACGAATTGACCAAATGTTGTCCTAGCGACTTAAACCCCCACTTGAATCAATTGGAAGTAATCTAGAAAACATAGACATTACATGATAAGACGATTAATTAGGTTAGCAAACTTTCTCACCATTTTTCACAACTTTAATTTACTTTTCGTTATTTATTTCTTGTCTTTAGTTTAATTAATCATTTCAACCTTAAAACCAGTTAAAACAAGTGACACTTAGACTTAATAGGATCCTCATCTACATAGATCTTGGGAACGACCTCGGCTTTACCACCTTCTATACTACGCACGATCGGGTTCAATGCTCGTTAGTGCATTAGGTAGATCTTAGGTAGACAAGACTTATAAATATTAAATCCTGGTCGGAATACCTACATCAGCATTCCTCGAGCATTGCAAGCCGTTATTGAATATAGATGGTCATGTATTTTGTCCATGTCATAACGTAAAATATGCAATTATAGCGACACTTAGAAGTCACATAGGCGATTATGGGTGGGACCCGAATTATCAGACATGGTATAATCACGGTGAACCGATTAGCAATATTATAGTAGTACCCAACACAAACTGAGATGAGTAACATGGTTGCGTTCCTTAATGATATTTGTCCGAATAATGAACAAAATGACCCAACTCAAGAAAGTATTGGTGAGACAAGTAACGAGCCGACTCAAACAACACGTCCTGAGAGTAACGAGTTTGAAGAGTTACTTGCCAGTGCCAATGAGGTACTATAGACAGGTTGTGACTAGATGAATTCAATGGACTTTATGGCAAAGTTGGCGCACCTCAAGGTAGACGGTAAATGGATTGATACTTTATTTAACAAATTTCTAACATTTCTCCAGGAATCATTTTCGTCCAGGGTAGGATACAAAATCCCATCATCATACTATGAAATAAAGAAGACATTTAAAATGATCGGGTTAGGGTACGAGTTGATACATGCTTGTGTAAATGATTGCTATTTATTTTTGGGTGATGAGAACAACGATTTGCAGTATTGTCTGGTCTGCAGAGTGAGTAGATGAAAAGACAAGAACACACCGGATAAGAAAGTTCCTAACAAGGTATTGCATTACTTTCCTTTGATTCCTAGACTACAACGTATGTACAAGTCTAAACTCACTGCAAAGCATATGACTTGGCATGCTACTGGAAAGTCTACAGAGGACGTTAAGATGCAACATGTGGGCAAGAAACATGGATGAAATTTGACAACCTGTATCCAGATTTTGCTAAAGAAAAAATAAACATCCGATTAGGGTTGATGGTTTCAATCCGTTCGACAGCCTTAGTCAATCTTACAACATGTGGCCAGTCATATTAACAACATACAACAGATTGCTTTTGAATTCAATGACAAGAAGACCATGCGACATTTGGGCAAGAACGCTTCTTGTTTCGGGAACTACATTGGCGATTTGGTCAGGGGCTTTCCTTATTATTAGCCGTCGTGGAAAGATATTCCTGCCGAAGAAAAGGCGCATGTCTACCCGAACCTACGAGTCAGTTTTTTCTTTCTAATTATTTTTATTATTGTGTTTACTATTTATTGAAATGTGTTTATTTATTTAAATCTGTATATGTATGTTAATTATATTTAATTGCAATTTCATTTTGATCTTGACCGCCACCTGAATGGGCCTCACGGAGAGGATATCCGCAGAGGCATGAAAGATTATTTCTCGAGACGTTACTCTGACAATAAACACAACCATAAACTCGAGTATTGGGTCAAGAAGGGTGGGGCTACAACTGCGACTTAAATAAGAAATTATCGTCCTGAGAATGTGACTCTGGAAGCCTGGAACATGCATGCCGACTTCTGGATCGACCCTAAGAGGGTGCACGGGGGCGGCAGTGAATGCTAGGAACAAGAGGGCTAACAAGATCACGAGCTTTTAGGGACCTCGTTCTTTGGCTGTGAGCCGTCATGAATATGTAAGACACTTTATAATTATTTATTATACATATAGTTCATTTTATATATGGTGTTGGATGAGTCGCTATTAGTTTGTTTCTCTTTAAATATTTTTATGTGTATACAGTTTGAGAGCCATAATCAACAATGTCCGGGGCTCTTCCAAAGCTACTATGATATTCATACGGTAAATCACTTATCGGTGAATGCTAGGAACAAGAGGGCTAACAAGATCACGAGCTTTCAGGGATATCGTTCTTTGGTTGTGAGCCATCATAAATATGTAAAACATTTTATAATTATTTATTATACATATAGTTCTATTTATATATGGTGTTGGATGAGTCGTTATTAATTTGTTTCATTTTACATATTTTTATATGTATACAGTTCGAGAGCCATAATCAGCAATATTCGGGGCTCTTCCAGAGCTACCATGATATTCATATGGTAAATCACGTATGGCAAGAGTCTGAAGCCAAAGAAAAATATGTAGGTATATTTTTTTTCCAAACACACACACTTGGATGAAACATGAAGTAGTTTGACTCATAGATTAATTTTCTTGTTTTTTGTAACTATACAGGAGGAAATGCTAAGGTTACAAGCGCTTGGCACGATGACTGATGAGCAGACCCTGACGAGAGTCATTGTCGGAAAACAGCGGGGACATATACATGGCATGGGAAGAGAGGTTGCCGGGGTTGGGACTCAAATTGTGTTTTGCTCACTAAGCGAAGGTACGCCTTTTTACTCGCAGCGAGAAATGAAAGAGATGATGAAGAATTACGAAGAGGAGCTTGTTGCACAAAGATCAGCAAACCATGCGCATCAAAATAATTTCAATCAAATGGTCGCCTTCTTGTCTTAATCACAAGGTATGTCCGAGCTAGCGAAATTTTTTCCGGGTTTCATGAGAGAACATGGTTCCACGAGTGGGACCGCCCTATAAGGAATAACAATACTAGTGGCTGAAATTGTCAAGTTTATATATAGAATGTATATTTGTGATTGCACTCAATCTGTCACCTTAGAATAGATCAGTAGATTGCTCCTCTAATTTAGCTCTTTCCTTGTTGTAAATGTTCTATATTAAGCCTTGTATATTACGTAATGAATCAATCAACAATAACAACAATTATTCACACCTTAACATGTGTGGTAATCGTGAGCCTTCTCACTGGCTCCGAGTTTTCGATCCAAAAGCATTCACAGCTTTCTTCTTCCATTTTTTTTCACGATGACCACTCCAAAGATTGTTGAGCTATCAACCTACACCCAATTCCCAATCAAACTAACAGCCAACAATTTTCCCTCATGTAAACAAGTCCTATCCACACTCATGGGTCTCGAACTTGAACAATTTGTCGATTAAGGCCAAACTAAAGAACCGCCAAAACCCTTGAAGGAAAACCTAATCCGACCTCACCGCCTCCTCGGTTTTGGCAGGACCGATCCTCCTTGGCTCCCTTGGAAGCTTGCTCTGATAATTCAACCCGATCGTATCCGCTAAAATATCCCAGCCGGCTCTTCAAACGCCTAACCGATAGCTATGCCATTGCTCGCGATCCGGATTATCTCTCCTCGATCCAAACTCGCCAAACAAAGTAAAGGAACCAAACACAAGCGTGCGAGAATATCTCAATCGAGATGAAAACAATAGCCGATGAATTAGCATTGGCACAAAGCTTCGATTGATGATGACGATCTCATTGTTCACATACTCACCCACCTAGGTGGCGATTACAAACAGACATTCTCGGCCAAGACCACGAAAATACGAGACACACGCCAATTACCTTCTCCGATTTGTATAGAAATTGGTAGATCATGAGCCGATTCAAGAGTCTCAACCTGCAACCCTAATTGCTACGGTTAACAACACCCAAAGGCAAGGGCCACGCCAATATTCACGAACCAATACAACAACTCAAGAACTCAAAGCACCCAACTCCTTTGGGCCAAGGAACACTCAATCTCCAAATCACAACAAAGGACATGATGACACATTTCCGATTTCAATCGTAATAATCTTTTTTGTCAATTTTGTTCCATTCCGGACATGACACTAAAGATTGTCCTAAGCTTCAAGACGGTTTTACAAGACAACAACATTGCTATCTCCGACACCATCTACCAACCTAATCGTGAACTCCTCGATGGCAAGCTCATCATCATCATTAATGTTTGATAGTGGGGCATCTCATCACGCCACACATGACCGGTCCTTTTTGCACAACCTCTCTTTAATATGGGTGGGCACGATGAGATCAGATTAGCAACGCGTAAAACTCTTTCCATCTCTCATACCGGTCATACATCCATCCCTACTCTATCTCGCTCATTAAACTTAAAAAGCGCTTTTGCTTGTCCTCCTTCAATTACGTAACCATCTTGTCTCAAAGATGTTTAAACCATGCGTAGAACTTAACAATGTTTCATGAATTTTTTCCTTTTCATTTTTTGTTAGGATCTTTGTGACGGACTCATCAAGGGAGGAACATTAATGGACGATATTATGCATCCACCATTCCCCGCCATTCTCTTATGCAACTCAATTCAAGCACCAAGACATCCGGATCGCCTCTTGGCATCTACAAATTTGGACACCCATCAATCAAAGTCCTAAAACTTTTACTTAATCACTTAGGACTTGATTATAATAAATTGTCAAATGATTTATTTCATTGTGATGCTTATGTTAAATAAAAAGCCATAAAATGCCTTTTGGCTAAAATTCATTCAAAGCAAACTAAACCCCTTGAACTCATCTTATTTTGATGTTCAACCGGCCCAAACCTCTAATCGATGGATATGACTATGTCATTTTTGTTGATTTCTATTCCAAATACACATGGCTATATCAATCAAAAGAAAATCGATGTCTCCATCTTTATTTCCACAATTTAAAATACTAGTTGAAAATCTTCTTACACACCACTAGTATTTACTTTTTCTATAATGGAGGAGAATATGTTGGGCTCATCCTTATCTTCAAAAACGAATTTCCTACCACTCACCCTCCTCACACCCTAATAAAAGCTAAGTGTTGCCAACGGCGCATAGACATATTGTTGAAACTGGTTATCCCTTCTACATCATGCCAACTTGCTACTAAGTTTTTGGTCATACGCGTTTCAAACCGCCGGTCCATCCTTCATTAATCGCCTTCCAACACAAACTTAAATTTCCAACTTAACCTTATGGCTTTTGTATAAAATTCAAACCAACTTATACAAGACTAAAACCCCTTCGTTGTTTGTTTATGTTTTCCATGGTTGCTTCTATGCCTACCAAAATTCATGCTCGCCTCATCAAAATGTATCTTTCCCTACTACCTCCTCTAACCTACTTACAAATGCTATGACCCCAAGATCATCCTTTATCACTATACGTCATGGAATTTATTGATCACATTTTATCCTTTCAAAGTAGATAGTGCTCCTTCACACCTCTTCCTACACGACACCTTCATTCCTCCACCTTACTTTTACAACTCCAACTTCCCCAAAACCACACTACCCATGATCACATGAACCAAAATAAAGATGCACCACCCTTCCATCCACTCGAACCTCGCAAGCTCCATCCAATTGCAACTCTTCTCTTGAGTGCCTCACCCTACTTCCACCACATTTACTCCTCCTTCCTAAACTACAAATGCTAATGAGCATATCAAATTTCACCTTTCTACTCCCATTTCACTCTCCCACCACACATCCTCACCTTCCACCCCCGTGATTCTGCTTCTCCCAATGACACATCACCACCTTCCCACCTTACATCTCAGCCTCCTAATGGCATTAATTTCCCACCATCCACCGCCTCCTCGCTACTCCCCTATACTCATTCACAACGCATATCGAAAACGCATTACTAAATATTACAATCCAAACCCTGTGAATACCACCACTCTAACACCCTTTACTCACTTACCCTTGAACCCACCACTCATACTCAAGCTTCAAAGACCCACACCGGAGAAAAGCCATGGATTCGAGTTTAACGACTTATCCGGAATCAAACATGGAACTTGTACCCTCCACCTCCCGCTCAACCGATTGGTTGTAAATGGGTCTTCCAATCAAACGCAATCCCGATGGTTCCATTGAAAAAATATAAAGCTTGTCTCAAGGCAAAAGGTTTTCCAACAACATGGGAAGGATTACTTCTCATACGTTCAGCCCCAAGCATTAAAACCTATCACCATTCGCACCATTCTATCCATTGCACTCTCTCAAAATTGGTCATTCGTCAACTTGATGTTAATAACGCTTCTTCATGGCACTCTTCATGAGGATGTCTTCATGACACAAACCACCAAAGCTATATACATCCTCATACCCTCATCCATTTGTAAGCTCAAAAAGGCATTATATGGTCTTAAAACAAGCTCCCCGCGGCTTGGTACCTTGAGCCAACAACCTTCTTCTACTTCCTGATTTTAGAAATCCTTAGCCGATGCTTCCTTTCTCATTTACCAAGCTCCAAAGTCACTTATACTCCTTTGGTTTACGTGGATGATATTGTCCTTAATGCAATGATTCCTAGCCTGACACTTCGTCATTGCCTTAAGCCAAAATCTCCAACAAAGACCTCGGTCCACTTCACCATTCCTAGGCGTTGGTCATTCCTACACCCAATGGTCTCTTCTCATTCCTCAACACCGTTAATCCGGGACATTCTTCACCAGTTTAAAAATGGATGGCATAAAGATGTCACTATTAATTCCTCTGCCCATCACTGGTTTTCCATCGTGACTCATCTCCTTGGTTGATGCCACCCAGGAAACTTGTTGGCTCTTCCATACTTTTGCCTTTACTCGCCCGGATATTTCCCTTCGCCATAAACAAGCCTGCCCTCAATTCATGCATAGTCCGCTCAACCCATTGCAAGCTTCAACGAGTTCTTCGATAATTTAAAGAAACAATTCATCATGGTCCGCTTCTAAATCAAATTCCTCTCTTAATCTCTACTTTTGTGATTCTCGATGGGAGGTGTAAATGATGCCGGTCAACCACGCCTACATACTCTATCTTGGCACACAAAACATTATTTCATGGAAGTCCACTCGTCAAAAGTCGGCCCTCGCCTCTACAGAGGCGGAGTACAAAAAGCCTTAGCTAATGCCTCACTGAATCTGTCATGGACTAACATTTACTACGTAACTGGCATTCCCGCAAATCACACGCCAACCTTATTCCGCGGATAATATAAAGGACATATCTCTCAAGTGCAATCCCGTTTACCATTCCCGAATGAAGCATGTTGCACTAGATTATCACTCGTGGGAACAAGTTTCCAAATTGTCAATTACGAGTTCTACATACATCATTACAAGACCAACTTGGCAGATATGCTCACCAAAACCACTTACTGTGAGCACCATTTCTACGAATCGGGTCCAAGATGGCAATCCGACGGATCCTCCATCTTTGCATGAGTATGAATAAATAATACTAGTGGTCAAATTGCAAGTTTATATATAGAATGTATATTTCAGGATTGCACTCAATCATTACCCTAGAATAGATAGATGATTTCGCTCCTCTAATTTAGCTCTTTCCTTGTTGTAAATGTTCTATATTAAGCCTTAGATGTATTCAGTAATGAATCAATCAACAATAAATAATTATTCACACTATACACTTGGGGGGATCCTTCCTTCTAGCTTTGAATCTCTTGAATGATAATGGAAATGGAATATGAATAGGATGATGGGAACGGGAATCTCTCGAGCATCGCAGAGTGTTTGTTTCTAAGAACTTTAGTTATGTTAACTTTCAGATATTTATGGTTGCGTATGAACACGTGGTATGCGGATATTGGTCTCTTTTGTTAAATGTTTAGGCAGGTATGGATGTTTTAGGATGTATGCACTTTGTATGAACTTTGGTAGGCGAATATGTAAGTTTTGGCAGATGTTTTATGCGTATGAACTTTTGTTGAATGTTTTAGCGGATTTGTATGGTTTTATTACACATTTTTTATTGCATACTGCTGTGATATATATATAGATTTTTTCCGAAAAGTTTCCTATTACAAATCTGAAAAACCTGCATATTACAACACTATGTTGTCAAAAATGCTTGAGGACTACGATGGAGAGATGTTCCAATTGTCCTCACCAAAGACCAATCACCCACTCATGAGCTAAAAACGCTTTAATTAAATACAAAATTAATTAATTAATTAAACATAAACACTTTAGCGACGACATCTAAAGGGGACACATCGTCGCCAATAACCTTTTGGGACGACGTGTCCTCTCTTTGGGGGGAAAAAGTTGATTTTCACAGAGGTCTATTACAATTACAAATCATTTTACTTAGGTGGTATTTGTTTTTTAAGAGGCTCTGAATCTGAATCTGAACTGCACATCTGAATATGAATCTGAGGCGTAAATGTCTGAATCTGACCGCATCCGAACGGGAAAAAAACTCATGTTTGAATGGCACATTTGCTTGCTTCACTAAAATTTTTTGGTTAATTTTGTGTCAACAAGAGGCAACAATATGCATTAAGACACCTCTCTCAAGTCTAGACCATTAAGATCTTCAGCTTCCTCACCTCGCCCGAACGGGAAGAAAAACGGCCCGAACGCCAAATGTCTCACCGTCTCAATAATTGGTCAGAGATCATAAGAAGCTTTTTAAAAAATAAACACGACCTTAATCTCTACCACGTATAAAAGTTGATTTTCACAAATATCAATTACGATTACAAATCATTTACTTAATATCTACTACACTACATATTTAGGGGCCGTTTGGTTTGTTGCTAGGAATCACAATGTGTATCGGATTTGGTATGAGGTAGAATAACAATGGATATGAAAAAGTGTATTATTACGATTGTTTATGTTTGATTGATAAAATATAAAATGAAAAAGTGTATACATATTTGAATTTTGTAGTGGAAAAGAGAGCCATGAATTGGATTTCATAGACACCAAATTGGTGTGTAATAAATCTATGACTATGATATACTCATTTCATTATTGAGACTACAAAACAAACACTTTTAATCACTTTCATATTTATAGTCTCATTCCTATAGTAAAATACCAAACGCACCCTTAGAAATCATTTTCTTTAAAACTTACAAAATTAGTAAATTTTTATTAAAATAACCGGTCAAAAATTTTAAACGTCTACGTCTCATCATCACCTACGTAACAGTTATGTTTTTTCAACAATCATTTTTCATTCTTCAAAAATGGTTTTCTTATACTAACTAAAATTAATATAATTTATTTTGCAATATTCTAATTAATTAAGTTCCTTAAAATTTTACGTAACTCTATCATCACTATAAAAACACACAATATCAACACAAACTAATTCTATCAAAACTATACTCAATCTAGTTTTGTAGTAAGAAAAGCTACAGATTTGATGCATGATTAGGCTGAGTTGAGAGGGTCGGTTGACCTAGGCGAGGGTCGGTCGAGCCTATTGTGAGGGTTTGGTGATGTTCGGTCGAGCAACAATAAACACACAAACTAGTTCGTCTGGGCAAAATAGTTTGCAACACACTAAAATCCAAAAAAATGTACCGTTTGGCCATTTAATTAAAAAAAAACTTTTTTTTTAAATTTACGACTTTTACAACATTATAAATACCCTACTTAAAAAAAAATAAACTTGCGCATATCAGCCATTTGTACGGAAGAACGGACGTGGGATGGGACGGACCAAGGACCGCTGGGCCCTGGCCTCGTCTACTATTTGGCAAATTGGCCTCGGTCCGGTCCAGTAAACCGAAAATTTAGCCTTGTTGATCGACCACCACCACATCTTGGCCTCTGGCCTCTAAATACAGTTTTGGCTTGATCTACCCGGTCCGTCCGTTTTTCGGTCCGGTCCGGGTTTCGCCACGATGATCACTTTAATCGTGACAACTGCGCATCGCTGATTATCGAGAGAGAAAGTTGATGTATTACTGGTGATCCAAGTCACGACTATGCATAGCCTTAGTTTTCATTACAAGAGCACGTGGACAAGGTGGATAATTTAATGGACAAATCAAATGTCACAAATTAAATATATGGGACATGCATGGGGCTCGTGACATAAATATATCCATTTTCCATATAACGTAAGCTCTTTCGTCACTTTAGTTTTGCTAATATGGTTGCTGTCGATCTCATTCCCTTAAACTTTCTGATAACATCATAATGTCAGGTCCTCAATGCTGTGAAAATCCACCGGCGCTTGGATCGAACACCGAAGAAAACGGTCGTATAGAAGAAATAGGAGGCTTGAAATCGTATACTACTGGTTCACTTGATTCTAAGCTTGCTGTTGTTCTCATTGCTGATATTTTTGGTATTTTTCTGCTTCTCGTTTTCCATTGGTTTATTTAACTTGTGTAGGTAATCGATCTCCAGTTGACGAGCTTTAGAAACTTGAAGTTTAAAATCATAGGATCAAATAAATTAAAATAATAAACCGAGTTGACTGTAGTCTAGCTAGCGGTACATATGTGAGCGCTATCGAACAAGTATTTGTGAGTTCAAGTCTGAGTTGGACAAGTGTGTATGGCTTATTTGCAGTGTGTGGTGCAGTGGGTGTTTAAATGTGACTCTCTAGACAAGTTTGTTATTGATTTGTGATTAAACTACGAAAATAAAAGTTAATGAATCAATAATTATGTAAAATAGTTTTAGTCTTTAGCATTAATGCTAAAAACCCTAGTGATAAAAAGCTTGTTAGTATCATCATTAAAATGTGAGAGATCTCAAGTTGAATTACTAGTTTGTGCAAACAACCGTGATGTGGCTACAAAAGGGAGGGTTTGATGTTGGTTGCGTCTGTGTGGCCGGGGGCTTAAACCCTGTGAATTAGTTTCTTTAATCGGCAAATTGGAAACCATGGTTAAAAAAAATGTTATAATGATGACGGTAATGTTTTCATTATGTTATGTTAGAGAATGTCATAAATCATAAAAATGTTTTTCACATTGGTTTGAATTATACTATGTTAACTTTAACATGGATCTTCTGTGATTTTTTCGTGGCAGGATATGAAGCTCCAAAATTAAGGTATAGCTATCGACTTCACTTGTATATGTGCACATCTTTATAATTATCTAATATTCACTACTAGACAGAATCATGGTTATCGTAGAACATGAGGACTATTATCATGATAACCCAATAAATTTGTGTTTGGAAGAATGTTTTACTATCTACTATAAATTAGGTGATTTCTATCGCAATTAAGTGTTTAAACTTTAAAGAGAAAATTTTGGATAAGAAATACGAGTATATAGTTATTGATGATTGGAGGTGATACGGGTGTTTATCAGTTTATGCTTGCCCGTTGATAGCTAACTTTACTGTGTAAATTTTGAAGACAACTTGCTGACAAAGTTGCAGCAGCTGGATTTTACGTGGTGGTGCCTGACTTTTTCTTTGGAGATCCATATGCATCTGAGAAACCAATGGCTTCATGGTTTCCTAATCATCAACCCGTGAGTCCCAAATTGTCTTTGATGTAGGCCATTTCGCTTCACAAAACACATAGTGCATAGAGTATTATTATTTAGGGTAAAAGCCATAAAATAACAACGTACTTTTCAAAATTTTCCGACTTGAAGCATTTACTTTTTTATTACCTTACTTCACTAACGTACTTTCAAAATTTGTTCCGACTTCACCCATATGACCCATTTATATTAAAAGAATAACTGAAATAATTATATTACCCTTTTATTTTTTTAAATTTATTCTGAATTCACCAACGAACTTTTAAAATTTTGTTCACTTTACCCATACCGAGGGTAATATAGTCATTTTAGTTATTATTTTAATATAACCTCATGGGTGAAGTGAACTCGAACAAAATTTGAAAGTACGTAAGTAAGTAACGAAAAAAGTAAGTGTTTCAGTCAAAAATTGAAAAGATTGTTATTTTTATACTTTATCCTATTATTTATAACATTGTTATAAATAATAGTATTTCGATTCTATAAGAAAATGACTTTGAACCACCTTCGACCCGTTTGACCCGTCATTGTTTTAGTTAAAAATTGCATTTGAGGAAGTTGATATTAAAACAACTCAAATCGACCCAATTGTAGTAAATGAACAAAAATTGTTGCCCGCAACACGTTTTGTTAGTTGTTTCACTTTTTGACTTCTGTTTTTTTGGTTTCAGGACAAAGGGTGTGAAGATGCAAGAAAGGTAGTTGCTGATTTAAAAAGCAAAGGAGCATCTGCAGTAGGAGTTGCTGGTTTCTGCTGGGGAGGTAAGATAGCGTTTGTGCACTAGTGTGCCTTTTTTTATAACTGATATTGCAAATTAGTTTAGTAGTTTTATGCCATCGTGATTTATGTAGGAATAGTCATTTCGAAAGTGTCACCATATGGTGAGATTGAGGCTGCCGTTATACTACACCCTGGTCCACTATCAGATGATGATATTAATGGTAACTTTCTAAAATCTTCTAGGAGTACTTATTTGCTCAACAAACACATTCTCATGATTAACATTTGCACCTTATACTATCAGCAACAAAAGTCCCAACAGCCTTTTTAGGTGCTGAAATTGATGAATATTGTTCACCAGAACAATTGAAAAAGTTTGGGGAATTATTATCAGCAAAATCAGTAAGACTCTATGTGCCGCTTTTTCTTCTTTTCTTTTGCTAAGACATTGCAAGAATTAGTATCAGCTAATCCCTGTGCTATTTATAGGTTGATAACTTTGTGAAGATATACCCTGGCGTTACTCATGGGTGGACTACAAGATACAAGGATGATGATGAGCATGCTGTCAAACAAGCAATGGAAGCACAGTCGGACATGCTGAACTGGTTCAACAAATATCTCAAATAAGGAGAAGTTGCTGCAAAATTCATCAAATGGACACTAATTTTAATGCTGTCACACATCCAAAATAAAAAGAGGTTATTGCAATAATAATGTTTCAAGATGGTGATCTATGTTAGAATTTTTTTTATGGACTTAGACCATGGTTGCTTAATTCAAATGTCTAAGTGAGTATCCTACATAGGGGTTTGTTTCGAAAGTGTAATAAAAGGATATCACGTATATTTGGGCATGTATTGATGTGCTCTATGGTAGAACCTGTATGAACTCAGATCATGTACATGTACATGTTGTTATTATTTTAGTTTCTCTTCGTATAAATTTTAGGCCTAAATCAAAATGATATAGTTTAGTCATATTTCACTATGTTATCTTATACGAAAAAAAACATAAGGTTGGATGGTGTGGTCCTAGTTGGAGGTGCAAGGCATAGGCTATTTGCCTTCTTGCCAGCGGCAACAAGGAAAACACCACACCCCCTTTTGTTTTGCCACCATTTTACTTTGCCTAGTGGCATAACTGTGCTGACCGGCAATGAATAAAAAGTGGGCCCCTTTTCTATTGTTTATGTTTGTTGTGTTTGAGAAAAGTTGAGGGGATGAGAGTGGGGGGGGGGGGGGGGCTACAAACGTTTCTGGCAAGGCAAGGGAAAATGAGAAAATGATGTGGCGTTGAGGTTTTTAGCCTGTATTTGTATTGGGCCGAAAGCCCGGTTCTAGAAGTATCCTAATTATTGTATACTCCGTATATTGTACCAAGTTGTTATGGAATGGATATCAAATCATTTATACCGTATTACATGGTATCAGCCTAGATAATACGATCCCTAACCCTAACCCACTTCTGCCGCTTCTTCACAAAACATAACGATCCATACCAGTTAATTTGTGTTGGTGATTTGTGCTTAGGTCACAAATCCACACATTAGTATTCCTGTGTTGTTCGTGCTTCAGGTCACGAGCATTTTTCTTTGTCTCCTACACATTCACTGTCCATAATACATCCTCACGCTCCATCCTTTATTTTACTACAAACCCTAAAACTGCTGCTTTCCAAACCCCTTGATATCTACATGCTTTGATTTGTGTTGGTGATTTGTGCAAAGGTCAAACATACACCAAGCATCTTGGTGTCATTGTTACCGCTGCACGCTTCGGTCGGGACAGCAAGAGGACAAGGAATGCGCCTAGTTGGCACCAGGACTTTGTGATGGGTTGAGATAAACATCACAATTATCTGTGTTTAGGATAAATGTTTAGGAAACGTGTTTAGGATAAATGTTTAGGAAACGTGTTTGTAGGTATTAGGATAAGTACTTTGTGTTTGTTTAGGTTCTCTTTGTGAGTATTTAAACTCATCGATCAATGAAATCGGTAAGTTTTGTCAAATAATTCTCTCATGATCTTCTCTAATTCTTAGAGCCCGCACGCTTAAAACTTGCTACTATCGATACGAGTAGTCGTATCAATTGGTGCTTTCATTGCTCGCGGACGAAAACACCATAAGGTTACTACTCAAGGAGCAATGGACGGGTTTCAGCACAGCTTTGCGCGTGCACGCAGAATCGCAAGAGACCAAGGTTTGGATACAGGCGACATGGAGGTGGGGGTGATCCCGGATCGCTATTACCACGGTCCATGCGATTGGATGTGCCAAAGTTCAATGGGCTGATCCGAGAGTTGGATATTCGCTATTAACGAATATTTTGCACTCTTAGCAACACCGGATGAAATGCCGCCGGGTTGTCGGGTTCAATCTCAGGTGACGCAGCCGAGTGGTTCCACGGATGACTCGCACAAGCCGTGACCGGTTGGGAGGGTTTTGGATAGTGTTCAAAACCGTTTTGGCCCATCAAAGCAGGATCCGCAAGGGGTTCTTCTAAGCCGCTTAAACTAGGGACGGTAGCACAAGATCAAGGTGAGTTTGAAAAACTCATGAATCGCGGTCACGAGATTTCGGAAAATCGCTTATCTCCTTCTACATATCCGGTCTTAAACCAACTATACAACGAACTCACGGTCGCCAAACCTACAACGCTAGGTGATGCGTTTTCCTTAGCTCGTATTAATGGGCAACGGTTGGAAGATCAGCCGGTGATCATACCACAACTAAACCCATGCTAGTATTGTCACTCCAAAAACAGTTTATACCTCGTGTTACTTGACGCAACCTCGATACGTAAACCACCCTTGTTACCCACTCCTACTCAAACTAATGCTACTAAGCCACTTGCTATCAAGTGGATATCCCCGGCCGAGCCAAGAACGACTCAACAAAGGGTTGTGTTTCAATTGTGATAAAGGTGGGTGCGGGCCATAAGTGTCCTAGAAAGTTTTTTGTTGATGGCGATGACGGGACGCATACTTCCGTCAGAACAGAGGCGGATGTGGTCGAGGCAAAGCGAAAGTGATATCTCCATACTTAATTCTCGGTTGGTCACGGAAGTCCTCGCTTCTACTGGGAACGATTGGTTCAGTGTAACGACATGTTCTCATTGATAATGGTAGTACCCATAATTTTGTCCGACCCGATGTAGTTGAAAGGATGTGTTTGCCAATCAAGGCGACAAACGCTTTTAAAGTTTATATTGGTAGTGGGGAAACATTGTTGTGTGAGAGTTTATGTGCACAAGTAACACCAATGCAAGGGGTAACGCATTGAGGTAGACTTGTACGTCTTACCTATGCAGGTCCTGATGTGGTGCTTGGTATTCATGGTTACAAAAGTGGGAAAGGTTACACATGACTATGCCCAACAGACAATGGAGTTTACTCTTGTTAATACCACGTATACGTTGAAAGGGACTAATCACATGAAGAAAATCAGTCTTCGACATATACGCATTGTTGGAGTCGAGAGGAGGTTTATGGGGTATATGAGTTTCACACTTACCAATGGAGGTGGATGAGCCACCGCTACGGATGTGGCTACGAGTCGGAGCATCCGAATTAAATCAACTCTTGACACGGTTTGATTCTCTCTTCCAGGTACCCATGACCCTTCCACCACACCGAGTGATCGATCATCGAATTCATTTATTGCCAAACACCAAGCCCGTCAACGTTCGACCCTATCGGTACCCGCACTATCGAAGGCGAGATGGAAAAGCTAGTTACCGATATGTTGAGCCGTATAATTCGCTATACCAAAGCCCATTTTCTTCCCGGTATTGTTGGTTAAAAGAAGGATGGGAGCTATCGTTTTTGTGTGGATTACGGGCATTAAATGATGTTATGATGAAAGATAAATTTCCCATTCCTACGGTGATGAGATGTCGATGAACTCGAAGCGGTTATTTTACTAAGCCGGATTTACGCTACCGGGTACCATCAAATTCGTGTTCATGAGCGGATGTGTACAAGACGGAGTTCCGCATACATGATGGCCATTATGAATTTTTGGTCATGCCATTTGGACTTACTAATGCTCCTTCCACGCCTTCCAAAACAATGAATCGGTTGTTCTCTTCCTATTTGCGTGAATTCCATTGTTTTTATGATATTTTAATCTATAGTACCACACTTAATGCACATTTGGAACATTTGGAATGTGTCTTTCAACGCTTACAGGAACATCAATTTTATGTGAAGCGATCCAAGTGCGTGTTTGGGGCCGCCTCACTCTCGGTACTTCATATTATCTCGAGCGTGGAGATGGATCCGAAAAAGATCACGCGTTATGGAATGGCCCACCTAAAACACAACGGCAGTGCACGGGATTTTTGGGGTTAGCCAGTTATTATCGGCGGTTCATTCAGGGATATGCAATTGTAGCTGCGCCACTAACATATCTTTTACGAAAGGACGGATTCAAATGGGGGGAGAAGGAGGCTTTAGCATTTGAGACGCTGAAAACTCGGTTGTCCATACCCATTGTTGAGTCCGCCACCACCAATTTTTGTTATTGAAGCGGATGCGTTGGATGACGGGTATAGGGCGGTGTTGATCCAAAATGCTCGACCCATTAGTTTTCTAGTAGAACTTGGACCTCGGATGCTGCCACTTATCAAAAAGAGTTGTTTGCTATTGTGGAGGCGATTTATAAATGGCGGCAATATTTGGTCACGGCGGTTTACGATAACGCACGGATCACAAAAGTATAAGGGAGCTTATGCAACAAGTCATTCTTACTCCGCCCAACAAAAATATAAAGGAAATTAATGGGATTTGATTTTCTATCGAATATAAGCGGGTGTGGCCAATCAGCCGCGGATGCTCTATCCGTGATGTTTGAGGATGACGAAGGTCATGGCTGCCTTCATGGCTTTGAGTCAACCGTGCTTGGGCTGCGATTTAAGGAAAGAAAATGAGTCTCGGAGGAGTAAAAAGTTTACACGAAATCGATAATTTACCGGGTCACGCAGAATGGCCGCACTACCAAGACCGTTACTATCCGGGGCACGAAATTGAAATTGTTATCAATAGGAATTTCATGAAACTCCTAGCGGGGCATGGAGTTAAAAATGATGGTGGATTTGGCCGCTTTATTCTACATTGGGATGCGTAAGTCGGTGGAAGATTTTACTAAACAATGCCTTGTTTGTCAACAAACAAAGTACTTGACTCAAGCTCTTGGTGGATACTTACACCTTTTGCCGCTCCTACGGTATGGGAGGATGTTTCATGGACTTTATCATTTGGTTTACCCATGTCCAAAGGATTCATGGTTATTCGGTTGTGGTAGATCGTTTCACCTAAGTATGCACATTTTGGAACATTACCCACGAGCCAATGCTCATAAAGTTTTGAGGTGTTTTTGGAAATTGTCATTAAACATCATGGATTACCTAAGACCATCGTGTCGGATCGTGACCCTATTTTTGTTAGCCAGTTTTGGAAACAGTTATTTCATTTGAGTGGAACGCAATTGAACCATAGTATGGCTTATCACCCTCAAACGGATGGGCAAACCGAGGTTGTTAATCGAGGGTTGGAGCAATATTTGCGGGCCATGGTGTCGACACGACCCCAAAATTGGGCTTGTTTGTTACCTTGAGTATTGTTATAATACTAGTTATCAAGAGTATTAAGATGTCGCCTTCCAAGCATTGTATGGTCGATTGCCATTATCGTTGTTCCATATCCCCGTGCTTCTAAAGTGGCTGTAGAAGACTTGCTAGTGGAGCTGATGAAGTTGTTGAGGCAACTCAAAGTAATTTATTGGAAAAAGGAACGATGGAACTACATCGAGGCGTCGACGCCGAGGTGGGAGATATGGTACTTGTGAAGCTTCAACCGTATCGACAAACCGACATTGGCTGACTTTCTAACAAGCTAGCTAAAAGGTATTATGGTCCGTATGAGGTGGTGGAACGTGAAGGTGGCTTATCTTCTTGCACTTCGCTTGAGTAAGATACATTTCAGATTTCACGATCTATTCTTAAGGCTCTTAGGCAAAGGGCGGACTGCGGACGAAATTACCCGAAGAAGTTCATGATGGTCGGCCTAGGGAGCAACCAGTAGCCGTGTGTGATTCACGAGGTATTGCGAATGGGAAACCAATTCAACGTGTTTTGGTGCGCTGGGATAACGGACGCCGTAAGAGGCCACTTGGGAATGCTTGTCGGATTTTCGAATGCCTATCCATTATAACCTTAGGGACAAGGTTGTATTTGAAGAAAGGGAAATGTTGTTGCAACAACGCTTCTTCGACAACAAGAGGACAAGGAATGCCTAGTTGGCACCGGACTTTGTGATGGGTTGAGATAAACATCACAATTATCTGTGTTTAGGATAAATGTTTAGGAAACGTGTTTAGGATAAATGTTTAGGAAACGGTTTGTGTCGATTAGGATAAGTACTTTGTGTTTGTTTAGGTTCTCTGTGAGTATTTAAACTCATCGATCAATGAAATCATAAGTTTTGTCAAATAATTCCTCTCTGTCTTCTCTAATTCTTAGGAGCCCGCACACGCTAAAAGTTGTGCTACTATCGATACGAGTAGGTCGTATCAGTCATTCGTGCTTTCAAGGTTACGTTTTGTTACTTTGTTACTGTTTTGCTGTTACTTTGTTCCTGTTTTGTTGTGTTAGTCGAACCCTACACCCACACGTGCTACAGTATTCTTCACCTTGTCCTCTTTTTCCTTACAAACCCTAAATTATACCCGCTACCATGACAAGTTTGAATCGTAATGTTGAGATAAAAGGGACTGATACTAATGCCTTACTCATTACTCTTTTGAGTCGACTGGGATTGAATACTCCCACTGGTATGTCCAATAATAATACCATGCACATGTCTAGGACTAATATTCCTCAAAGTGGGACTCACACTCATGCACTTCCTAACCTCACTGCTTTGTTCACTGCACATGTTCCTGGTTCGTTTCCCTATACTCCCACGGCCCACATCAGTACCCCAAATCGTCTTGCTAGACCAACACATGGTTTTGGATACCCAACAGCCCCACCCCTCGGCACTGTTCACTACCCCAGGCCCAACTAACAGGCCCGATTCAGTATGTGTATTCGCCACCCCCTACTTATCAGTTGGTACAACCGGCCCAACAGGCCCAAAACGGGTCAACCGATGCGCCTCTCAGGTCAATGGGTAACACGGTTAACACGTGACAGGAGACCATTTTGCCTCATGCCTTCACTGCCGGGACACTTCATGATCCCTATCCTAAACCATTTCAAAGTCCTTGTACCAAACCAGAGCAACTAACACACGTTTTGTTTGCACATCTTCCATTCTCTCATGCGCCTCCTTCATAACTGACCTTGTCCTCAAGGTTATAAGACAGGTAAGTTGATTGAATAACGGATAGCCATTCCCATGTGACTTTTTCTGGTGACCCTCCAACCTACTGTACCAAAACGTGTTGGACCAGAATTACCTTCTTCAGCACTACTCGAGAGTCACATATAGCTAACGGTCATTCCAAGGGCTGCCCATCTTGAATTTCCCAGGAAGACTTGAAAAAACTGCATTCTCTCACCTAAATTTGCAGTAGTAACAGAAACCCATAAAGGAGTTGGTTTGTGTGTCTGGGCAACTGTGGTGACGTCATTGGATTTAGCAATGGCTGTGGTGGGCCACTGATCTTCAAATCGGGCCTCGGTGATACGAGCTAAGGAGGAGGCTTCTCCTAAGGTTGTAGGCTTAGACACTAATAACTCGTTTTAGTCCTGAAATGTAAAATGATATGAGTAAACTTTCTGAAACGTAAGTACCCCGATTCAGTAGTTTCTCAAATTCACTGAGCATCGTGCCGGTGTGTGTAAGATTTTGGGGAGGGCTCCTGGGATCCTCGGCTGACGACCCAAGAGCGCGCGTGCGTTTCCAAAAATTGATCCCACTTGTAATTAGTTTGTTGCGTCATCCACGATACCATCCCAGCAGCGCCTCCTTCCAAGTTAAACAATATTGTAGCCGTTGTTCGTGTCATCTCAAAAGCTCAAAATATTCGTTAATGGCCATCCAACCATCAAGATTCCCCATTAAATTCCGGGACATCCAGGTAGCATGGATCGCGTATCTCGACCGCGGATCGCCGCCTGCTCTAAGTCGCGAGTATGCCGACAACTTGCAACTCTTTATATAATGCCGCAATTTGAGTTGTGAAAGCATCATATTGCTCCTTCAGCAGCAAACGGACTGATTGTTCGTCTATAGCAATGAAAGCACCAGTAGGTACGACCCGTATCGATAATAGCACCTTCCAAGTTTTGTGCGTGGCTAAGCTCTAAGAAGAGGAGAAGAAGACCAGAGATATTTTTAATTGATTAAAAACCTGATAATACTGATTTTCATTAATGTTATGAAACCTTAAATACTAGTTTAAGTGATAACTCACATAAACTCAAACACATATCCTAACACGACTAACACACATATATTCTAACACGACTCAAACATTTATCCTAAACATAATAAACAACAATAGTTATCCTAACCCATTTCAAAGTCCTTGTGCCAAACCGGAGCAATTGACACAAGCTTTCTTCGCACATTTCCCATTCTCTCAGGCGTAACATACCAATAACGGTTATTAATTGGTGCACCACTCCACCTAGCACTAAGGTGCTGTTTGTTTATTAAGAGGCTTTGAATCTGAGTCGCACATCTGAATCTGAATCTGAGACGAAAATGTCTGTTGAATCAAATAATATTGCTTTGTTTAAAAAAAAGAAAACATTTGAATCTGAATCTGAGGCGAAAATGTCTGTTGAATCAAATAATATTGCTTTGTTTAAAAAAAAAAAACGTCTGAATATTTATTAATTCAACTACAGGCATTAAGATGCTTCTTCCATATCTGGTCATTTAGATGTTTTTTACCTCTGGCTACCTTTTTAACGAAAAATAAAAAACAAGCATACTTAACATCATAAAGCTCTAACTAACTAAGAACTTTAATCTATCAAGAGGTTGTTAAAAAAAATTAATAAAACAAACACCACCTTATATTCACATATGTTATTTCTTAATATTTTGTAACGTAGTTCTTCTAAAAGCTCATCTATTATAAATTGTGTTTATAAAATTAAGCTTTCAAAATCTCAATCTCTTGTAAATTAGTGAGATGAGATTCTCCCGAACACACCCTAGTACAAGACCACGTGGACAAGATGGATAATTTAATGGTCATATCAGATGCTATAACTGTATGGGCCATGCATGGGGCATGCTGATTAAATACATATATATACACCTTCCACAACGTAAGCTCTTTCGTCACTCTTCGATTATATTATTGTCTCATTCTCTCAATACTAACAAGTCTCACTAATATATTCT
This sequence comes from Chrysanthemum makinoi, assembly GCA_910596185.1. Classification (NCBI taxonomy): domain Eukaryota; kingdom Viridiplantae; phylum Streptophyta; class Magnoliopsida; order Asterales; family Asteraceae; genus Chrysanthemum; species Chrysanthemum makinoi. The sequence continues at coordinate 36,836,282 of OU343221.1, read as the reverse complement.
GTGGTACAAGTTAACTAAAACTTTTTCTAATAATATAATCATGTCAGGTCCTCAATGCTGTGAAAATCCACCAACGCTTGGATCGAGCACCGGAGAAAAAGGTCGTATAGAAGAAATAGGAGGTTTGAAATCGTATACTACTGGCTCACTTGATTCTAAGCTTGCTATTGTTCTCATTGCTGATATTTTTGGTATTTTTCTGCTCTCTTTCATTTTCTCGTTTTCAATTAGTTTATTTTACTTTTGTATATACATAGACGGAACTTGAATTTTTTTTTATTTTGGGAGGGCCGAATCGAAGATTTGTTTGTAACTTCAACTAAATTACCACTAAATCCTATAATATTTACATTAGGTGCCGCAAATTTTGGGGGTGCCGGGGCCTCCCCTGCCCCTACATAGTTCCATCCATGTGTATATAGGTAATGATCGAGTTGATGAGCTTTAGAGACTTAAATTTTTAAACATAGGAGATTAGGATCAGTTTAATTAATTTTATAGCTGATTTGACTCTAGCCTAGCATGGTATCCATATAGATGTGAGTGTGTCCAACACCAAGTAGTTGTGGGTTCAAGTCTCACTTATACAAATGTGTCTAGCTTATATGAGTGTGGAGGCGGAGACAGGAGAGGGTGGGCAAATTTTTTTAAATATCTAGCTATTTTTGTAATTTACCCCTTAACAAACCAATGTTTCTAAAAATTATTAAAGTTTGCCCCCTCGATCATAACTTTCTGGCTCCGCTCCTAAAGGGTGTTTGAATTTGACTCTCTAAAAGCATATATAGTTGGTTTGTGTTTGAACCACGAAAATAAAAGGTAATGACTCAATTAAAAGTTTTAAAGTTGGTTAGTTTAGTACAAATGTCTAACATTAATGCTAGAATGATAACGAAATTGTTTTCATTTATGTTATGTCAAAGAATGTAATAATTCATGAATTTTTTTATTTATTTATTTTTTTTACATGTGTTTGAATTATACTTTTTTAATTTTAACATAGATTTTATGTGAATTGTTTGTGGCAGGCTATGAAGCTCCAAAATTAAGGTATAACTATCGACTTCACTTGTATATATGCACAAATTTATAGTTAGCTAATACTATAGTTCTTACTGCCACTACTAGAATCATGGTTATCATGATAACCAAATTAATTTGTGTTTGGAAGAATGTTTTACTATCTCTTAAAAATTTGTTGATTTTTGTTGTCGTTAAGTATTTAAATTAAGAGGAGAAAATTTTGAATAGGAATTAGTAATTGATGATTGGAGGTGATACGGGTGTTTATGCTTGCCTGGCCATAACTAATTTTACTGTGTAAATTTGAAGACAAATTGCTGACAAAGTTGCAGCAGCTGGATTTTACGTAGTGGTGCCTGACTTTTTCTATGGAGATCCATATCTACCTGAGAAACCATTGGCTTCATGGTTACCTAATCATCAAGTCGTGAGTCCTAAATTGTCTTTGATTGACCATTTCCATTCTTAAAACACAGTGCATTGAGTATTATTATTTATAACAATGTTATTACAATCGGTGGCAGAGCCAGAAAAGTTTTCGTGGGAGGGCCGATACAAATTTTTTTCGGGAAAAACATTAGATGGGAGGGCCGAGATGAATTTCTTTTTTGTTAACACATGAAATCGCAAATAAATACACTCATGGTCCTCATGTGGCTCCGCCCCTGATTACAATAGTATTTTGTTTCTATAAGTAAATGACTTTGAACCACCTTCGACCCATAAGACCCATTTGACCAGTCTCCGTTTTAGCTAAAATTGTATTTGACCCATTTGAGATTAAAAAAACTCAAATCGGCCCACTTATAGTAAATAAACAAAAAATTGCCGCCTGTAACACGTTTTGTTAATTGTTTCACTTTTTGTAATGAATCCGATATATTCAGGCCTCCCTGATCATAACTACCAATTACCGAGAGTATCTTTTAAACAAAACATAAATTAATACAAATAATTATTAGTAACAACTATTTTTTACTTCTGTTTTTTTGGTTTCAGGACAAAGACAGTGAAGATGCTAGAAAGGTAATTGCTGATTTAAAAAGCAAAGGAGCATCTGCCGTAGGAGTTGCTGGTTTCTGCTGGGGAGGTAAGATAGCGTTTGTGCACTCGTGTGCCTTTTTTAATAAGTAATTTTACATATTAGTTTAGTTTTCTGCCATCCTGATTTATGTAGGAATGATCATTTCGAAAATGTCACCATATGGTGAATTTGAGGCTGCCGTTATACTACACCCTGGTCCACTATCAGATGATGATATTAAAGGTGACTTTCTGATATCCTATATTATTCAGTTATTTTATCATTACAAACAATCTCATGTTTCACGTTTGGACATTATATTCTCAGAAGCAAAAGTCCCAACTGCGTTTTTAGGTGCTGAATTTGATGAACATGCTCCACCCGAGCAATTGAAAAAGTTTGGTGAATTATTATCAGCAAAATCAGTAAGACTTTATGTACCGCTATTTCTTGTTTTCTTTTGCCAAGACATTGCAAGAATTAGTATCAGCTAATCCCCGTGCTATTTGTAGGTTGAGAATATTGTGAAGATATACCCTGGCGTTACTCATGGGTGGACTACTAGATACAAGGATGATGATGAACATTCTGTCAAACAAGCAATGGAAGCACATTCGGACATGCTGAACTGGCTTACCAAATACCTCAAATAAGGATAAGTTGCTACAAGATTTAACGAATGGCCACTTTAGTTGTATTCAGTTGGGGCCAAATAAAAAATGAGAAAAGATTATAGCAGTATGGTGTGATTTATGTTAGCTTTTTTATGGACTTGGACTATGGTTGCTTAATTCAAATGTATAAGTGACATCCTCCATAGTGGTTTGTTTCCTATGCAAAATAAAAGTATTTTCACATTTGGGCATGATTGATGTGCTCTATGTTAGAATGTATGAACTCGGATCAAGTACTTGTACATGTACATGTTGCTGATATCAGTTTATCGTTATATAACTTATGATTTAAGATCATTTGAAAGAGAAAAAGATTCTTTCATCCGGATCAATCTCCACCCTTCATTTTTTATTCGATCTAAATGGATTTGAGATTAATCCCAACAATTTAAAACACACTTTAATCATTTTTTTCAAATATTAATATCTTCAAACTGCTTAATCGCATTTTAAAAAAAAATATATCATCATGTATAATCATTTAATTATCTTTTTATATGATAAAAGACTTTGATATACTGACAAAAAAAATTTTCGTATTTTTCACGCTTTTTTATGTTTTTTCGCTTTTTTTACGTTCCAGGATTAGAAAATCATATATGATTAAACACTAATTTGAATATCACATTTGATATTAGTGTTAAATCATATATGATATGTAATATCAAATGTGATAATAGTGTAATATCATATATGATATGTAATATCATACGTATATAGTGTAATATCATACATGTGATATTACACTAATATAAGCATGTGATATTCAACTTAAAGTTTTATCATATACGCATTTTTTTGCAAATTACAAAAAACGAAAAAACTAAAAAAATGCGTAAAAAAATGAAAAACGTGAAAAACGAAAATAATTTTTCTTCAAAGTATATTAAAGTGCCGTCTATATGAAAGATAATTAAATGCTGGCCACGACGGTGTAAATATTTTTTTGCTTAACGATTAACCGCTTAAAGATATTTAAATTATAAAAATGTGAAATAATAAATGCTTTTAATCTAAATGGGTTATTTATTCTTTTTAAATAGGATGGTAGATTCCTAAAAAAAGTTTGGTATGTAAAATAACTCTCCTCATAACTTATAGGCCTAAATCAAAATGATCTATTTTAGTCAAGTTTCGCTATGTAATCTTGTACGAATTATTTCCAAAGAAAACATACTTGCAGATACCAAACAGTTACAAAGAACGCAACCACACTCTTGGCCTTGGGTTGCATTTCTTCGGTTGAATTTTTTTCTGCATGATCACAAAATCATCATGTAGATTACTCACTAGCTAGCTTTAAGTTTTTGATACATTACAAAATAAGTTGTATGAGAACATAATCAGCCATAAAATGTTAAACTGGTTAATTTACTTTAAATGAATAACGAAGACGGATGGGCGATGTTTTTCCCGGTCAGGTTATCCGGGGAAGGGGAGCGTTTTTGACTCAGATATACCTGGGACTGCTACTTGCCCTTCCCTGGCCACTCTCATATGGTACATGGAGCGAAGTTTGAACCATTGACCTCTTGTGAAGAAACAAACCACCTTAAGTGGATAACGAGTTAAGGCAAAATACATAAATAGCATTAATACATCATACATAAGCCAAGTCAGACATAAACTTACAATAAGCTCAACGTTAAAGAAAAAACACTTTGAAGCCTTATACTTGTTACTCCATATATTTTTTAGCATATGTACAGGGTTTATTTGATGATTATAAAGCTATTAAGCTAACAAAAATATAGTACTCCTATAAATTAACACAAGTAGAAAACTTAAAACATAAGAAAAGATGTGGCTTGTAGGTTGGGTTTAGCATATTTGTGAGTGTTTGACTTTGACTAACGGAATATTAGCGTTAGCTTTATCAACGGCTTTTGACAGTTGAGGTCATGAGGAACCAAGTGTAATAAGTTTGGTAGTGTTTTGTGTGTAAAGTGACTTGTGTGGCTTAAACAAAAGATAACGTCGTGCTATCTCGTTACCCGCCCCACAAACACAGCTTATGTTTTACACCCCATCACCTTTTACAAAGAGAAAAACAATATCTTAAAATCAATGTCTAATATGATATAAAAGTTAGTAATTAGCTAAAATAACCTTTTTGACAAGATAATATTTGTTTGAACTACATGGAGGGTAGAGGGTTGCCCTCCATTAATAGAAGAAGTATCATTTTAAGTGTAAATTTTTTTATGCACCATTTTATTAAAGTTTATACCCCATTACAAAATCAAATTGCCTACCCAAGATAAAATAATGTAAAAACCTTGTATCTCTATCTTAAACTAAAAAAAATATCAGTTTTTAGTGTAAAAAAAAAATTATAACCATTTTATTAAAGTTCATCACAAATTTTATCAAAAAAAAATTTTTTTTGCCCCCCGCCCTCTAAAATCCTGGGTCCGCCACTGATAATACTTGTTAGGTGTGCAAACTAAATTTTACACCGGTAAAAAAATAAATTTATAAAGTTAACGTATAAGCTTGATGAATTATTTATTTCATTGTCAATTGGTGTTAAAATGTACCAAAATTGATGTTATATGTTGAATATTGTGATATTTTGGACCGTAGTAACAAAAATGATGAATTTTTGTAAGAACTCGGATATAAGTTTTACAACCAAAAGAAAAAGTATTTTTAAAGTCGTTCTTTTTCAACTTCTTCTAAACTTTGTAAACAAGAAGAAACGATACCGTTTGTGTTTACAACGACAAACAATATTTAAACTTTGAATAAACGTAATTTTTTGATAGGAAATTCCATTTATTGTGTATACGCTATTAGGTTAAGAATCATTCAAGAGACACCAAACAATAGGTGTAAACAAAATATATCGAATTTGATTTGAATATGCTATGAAGTTTCTTGTTTCATTTTGGTTGCGAGAAAAACAAGAATTTTTCTTGCTAATGCCAATTTTTTTTTGTCATTAACTTATCTGTAACACTGATATAAAATATAAATCCGCAATTGCATTAAAAGCAACATAATTTATTAGAATGAAAAAGGGAAAATGAACCACATTTAATATAAGGAATTTTTTCAAAAAAAGGAGCCAACAATCTTGGAGTTCACGGGAGAGTATGGGGGCCTGCCGCTCCACTTCTTCTTTATAAAATAAAATAAAATAAATAAAAAATAAAAATAATAAAAAAAATAAAAAATAAAAAAACTATTTTTAATTGTCAATTTTTTAAAAGAAAACAACCATATTTAGTTGTAAAAAAAGGTTTTATATTCAGAAAAAAAAATTCTAAGAGAACCAGAAAACAAAAAGCATGTTCATTCCAACATTTTTCATTTTTCTATTTTTTTTCTAGAAGTAAAAATAATAAATCAGCTATTCTAATTAACAACATGATTTCATAAAAGTACAAAAAAATGAAATATGGGATTTTTTATGTTTTTTCTTCTCACTTTTTTTTTAAATCAAACCACTCTTTTGAAATTAAAATACAACACTAAAATATTTTCTTTAAATTGTGAACACTTTTGTAAAGGAAAAATTGCACATCCAATTTCTAAAAAAAATGGAAATACAAAAATTAGAAGAAAAAAAAAATCACAACTGAACGAAAAAATTATTAACTCTCTCATATCTTGGTAAATATGACTAGAATTTAAATGTCAAAGTTTCATAAGAAAGGTTACTATTGAATACCTATAGGATATTAAATATCTAAAGTTTTTGTCTAGTGGTACATAAGTCGCTTATTAATTTATATGTTGTGAATTCAAGCCTCGCTTAAATCACTTGTGAGATATGTGGTATAGAGTGAGAAAAAATTGTCGTTAAAAAAACCGAATTTTTAATCATACAAAGAAGTTTAATAACTTAAACCTATAAAATATTAGTAATAAAATGTATCTATGAAAAATGTCAACAAAAATAAAAATATACAAAATTCCTTATTGCCTTTTTTCCTTTACTTTTCTTGCAAGGTTGGCAGTTACGTCACTAAACTGTAAACCTTTAATACAATATTTATTCATCTTTAATATTAAAAACTGTAAAGATTGCTTCCAACATACTATTTCATATATTTCATATCTAAAACGAATATATATAACAACCTCCCTCAAGAACATATACTACTTTTTCTCCATACAATTTCTAAGCTTCTTTAAAGATCACATTTTCATCACATCTCAGATAAGTTCTCTTAGCTCATTTCATGCTCTTTTTATATTCTCAAATTTCCATACAAAAAATTTTATAAAAAAAAAATTGCATAAGAATCATCATATGAGCATTTAGAATTTTCTTGTATAGATATATTTTTTTAAGTGTTTAGTTTAGTTTTTGAGGTTTTAGAATCATAAGTTTCACACAGTGAAGGTGTTTTTGTGTGTGAAATTTGCTTGTTGAGTTAGAAGTCTTTTTGGTTTATAGCAGTTGAAAATATAAAAGGTGGTAAAAAATAAGTTTTTTAGTTCTTAGAGTTTTCACATAGTGAAGGTGTTTGTGTGTGAAGTTTGTTTGTTATAAGATTTTTCGAGAGATTAGTTCTTGAGGTTTCATCTTTGTAAGTTGTTTATACCTTAGGTTGATTGCTTTACGGATGCTAAGATAAAACGAAATCTAGTATTGTTATCGATTTCAAAATGGGTAAGAAATCAGGGAAAAATAAGACGCATGATGAATCAAAGCCGACGGATAATAGTACAAGAAAAGCGTATGATAAGGACACTGAAGTTTTTATTTCAATGGCACAAGAACATAAAGAAGAGGGTAATAAGCTGTTTCAGAAGAAAGATTACGAAGGCGCTATTTTGAAATATGAAAAAGCTCTAAAACTGCTTCCTGGAAACCATATAAATGTTTCGTATCTTCATTCTAGCATTGCAGCATGTTATATGCACATGGGGATAAGTGATTTTCCAAAGGCTATTCACGAGTGCAATTTGGCTCTTGAAGTCACACCTAAGTACAGTAAAGCACTCCTGAAACGAGCTAGGTGTTACGAGGCTTTAAATATGTTAAATTTGGCTTTTAAAGATGTTAGTGTCGTGTTGGATATGGAGCCGAAGAATGTCATGGCATTGGAGATTGCTGATAGAGTTAAACCTCTTACCGACAAGAAGTTGGTGGAAAATGGTGGTAACGTAAGTGAAAAAGAGATTAAAGCTCTTCAGGTTCCAGATTATGTTGAAAAGGCACCTGAGAAATCTGTGAAAGAGAAGAAGAAAAAAAGTAAAAAAATTGAGCGGGTAGATAAAAAGAAAGACGATGGTGACAATAAGGGGAAAACTAAAAAGATTAGTGAAAAGATTCGCGATCCAGTTGATGAGGAAAAAGAAACCGAAGATAAGTTGGTGATTGAGGAAAAAATAAGGGTTCTTAGCAAAGAAGATGAGCCTAAAAGGAGTGTAAAGTTAGTATATGGGGATGATATAAGATGGGCGAAAATCCCTTTTAACTGTGATGTTTTAGAGCTAAGAGAAATAATTTCCAATCGGTTTCCACTTTCACGAGCTGTTCTTATGAAATATCAAGACCAAGAAGGTGATATGGTCACAGTCACCACAAACGAAGAGTTACGTTGGGCAGAATCAGCTTCTCGTCATCATGGGTCAGTCAAACTCTACGTCGTAGAAGTCAACCCTGAACAAGATCCGTTTTTTGATCATGTTAGAAGGCAAGAACAGAAACAAAAGCTTATAAAGTCTTCAGCTTGCATTGATGATTGGATTCTTGAGTTTGCCCAGCTTTTCAAGAATTATGTCGGATTTGACTCTGATGCATATTTGGATCTTCACGAGATTGGTATGAAGCTATACACCGAGGCTATGGAGGATACAGTAACCAGTGAAGAAGCTCAAGAGCTTTTTAGCAATGCAGCCGATAAATTTCAGGAAATGGCAGCTTTGGCTTTGTTTAACTATGGAAATGTTCATATGTCAAGAGCAAGAAAACAAGCTTACCATACAGAAGATGCTTCACGAGAGTCAATACTTTCTCATATCAAAGAGTTGTACGAATGGGCACAAACTGAGTACTTGAAAGCTGGTGAAATGTACACAGAATCAATTAAAGTCAAACCCGATTTTTATGATGGTTTTCTAGCTTTAGGACATCAAGAATTCGAGCAAGCAAAACTTTCTTGGTATTATGCAATTGGCACAAATACTGATCTTGAAAAATATGATTACTCGGAACTTATTCAACTTTACAATAAAGCCGAGGAGAATATGGAAAAGGGTATGCAAATGTGGGATGGTATGAAAAATGAAGGTGCAGAACAGGCTACAAATATGAGGTCTTTGATTAATGTTTCATGGGGTATGATGCTTTATGAAAGATCGAGTATGGAATATAAACTCGGGCTTCCTTCTTGGCAAGAATGCTTGGAGATCGCTGTTGAAAAATTTGAGCTTGCTGGCATTTCGTTTACAGATATAGCTGTCGTTATCAAGAATCACTGTTCTAATGATGCTGCACCAGAAGGTAATTCTGGTTGTATATATTTTTTGGAATATTTATATGTATATTTGGTGTCATATTTTGATCAGTTTACTTGTGTGGGTCGATTTGGGTTAGGTTTTATCTCTAACGAGTCAAATATGTGGTGATTAAATGTCTTGTGCTCTGATTGAGGCTTATGGGTCTTTTTTATTTTCTTTTGAGTCTGGTTTCATGTAATTTCATGAAATCTTGGAAGTGAGTTTTGACCTTAAATTATTGTTCTTTAGGTTTAGGTTTCGACATTGATGAGATAGTACAAGCATGGCATGAAATGTATGAAGTGAAAAGATGGCAAAGTGGTGTTCCTTCTTTCAGATTAGAACCATTGCTTCGGAGACGAGTTTCTAAACTCTTTTATGCCTTGGAACATGCACAATGACTGCCACCTCAGGATCGAGTTATTCCGAGGAGAAGGAAAAGTGTACTTGTTCCATAATTCACTGCTTGGTAAGTAAACATACTAATATCTACCTTTCAATTTGCTTAGTCAAACAGTTTCTAGTTGTACTACCTTTGCACATGAATACTTCCAACAACTTCCATTTTGGGTTGTCTCATATTGATCACTATATTTCAAATTTTGGCAAATTGTGAAAGTTGAAATGACATATCTGCCCATAGTTGTTTTCGATTGCCTCTTCCATATGCACCCACATTATAACTTTCTCTTTGTGTACTTGTTTCATCAAATACGTCTTTATGGCCACAAATGTTCCTCGCCTGATATTGAAAACGACTTATCGAAGAAAAAGAATAATGATTATTGCTGTCTAAAAACATGTTGCATCTTATTTGTGTACCCATGTTATTGCTTTTCCATTGTGCACTTATTGTTTCTCGGTTTGCTTTCATAATGAAAATTGTACCCTTAGGTGAACTTACTTGTTCATACTGCGCTAGAAAACTGATAAAATGTACTATGCAGGTAGTCACATCCGAAGTTCATAAGTTCGCTGCAGCTTCAAACTCAGCATTTGATATGTAGAAGTTTACAAGGGGTTATGCTTAATTTGTTTTAACAGGCGCGATGTAATTATCATGAAAAAAAGAAGAAGATAATGGATAGTACAAGGTTTAGTTACAAAAATGGTCAATAAGCAGTCTCTAAAGTAGTACATCTTTTATTGTATTTGTTTTAGGGGCTTATAGATACAGGTACTGTGTTATTGGTTTGCAAGGTTTATTCATTTGGTGTGTACTACAGTATTATTTATTAATGAATGCTGATTTGTTAGAAGTAGTTTTGGATTGAAGAAAGTACCTTCAACTGGCTTATGTATGTGACCTTATTTATCCATATCCCGGAAACTCTGATGTCAAATAGCTTAAAAACATCTATCGGAAAGACACTTAACCTCGATAAGAATGTGATTGTCCCTTTATGTTCTGAACTCTACTAACTCAGCTAAAGTTCTTATAAATAGAGTTCATTGCCTCATTTACAGGTTAGTCGTCACACAACTCAACCAGTGAATGCTTCATTCAATGCATACACCAAAAGTTAAAGTAATCCTACTCGTTCTCATTTCAACATAACCACCAAACTCCAAAACAAACGTCACGTAGTTAATAATTGCAACAATGTTTCATGAACAAAAAATCACTTTTGCTGTTTCTTTTAAATAAGCTGTATACAATATTTCGAGATGTACGAACAAAAAATAATGCACTGCATTAAGTACAAGTCACTCTAGCTATGAAAAAAATGAGTAATCCCCAAAAAGGCAAGTTGTACAACACATCATGTTTAGGGACCATTGTGGTATTGCTTATATAATCATAACGCAGGCCTAGATTTAGAACCTCGGCCTAATCCTAGCCCTAAGCCTACTGGAACAGAGTCCGTTTTTGGTTTACTCTGGTTTCCATGGCTGCAACTTGAAGAATGCACATGAGTATTGGTTTGTGCTTTATTGTTTAAATCGACATGACCATGACCATGACCATGACCATGTCCATGTCCATTTCCATTTCCATTTGTTTGATGAGAATGAGCAGCAGCAGAATGACCTCCGTTTTGCATGTTTAGAGCTAGACTCGAATTAGACATTGGCATCATGTTTATGCCCTCGGATTGAGCTGCTGCTTCTAGAATCTCAATATCATCGTTGTAACCATTTATTAAGAAGTCTGAACAATTTTTCTTGCATCCGTGATCGTATGGGTTTCTAAATCGGCCTCCAGGGCCTCTTAAGTAGTTATATCGCATCATGTTTGCCATTTCATTTGTTGTGATGTTACGACCAACCTGCACCAACAGAAAGTTCGCAACATATTTGATTTGTCATTTTCTTTCCAGATAAAATCGAGAAGCACCAACAGAATCAAAGATTTGAGATTAAGATGCCTCGGTGCATATTATGAATGGCAGTGTGTATATGTATTATATACAGCACAAGTTAGTTAAAATAACGAGGGAAAAAGATGAAAAAAAACATACCTGAGAAATTTGCATAAACGTTAACGCCGCCACACCAATGAAGAGGGAAAAATCTGAAATTATAAATAATAGAACACCGAGGTGTTGATTACCAACATGATGCAACCACGCTCCAAAAGAAGACGGGGCCAATGGATCGGTCACGATTCCTGCAAGAAGAATGATGTTCTATTAGTTTGCAAAATCAGTTAACTACAAAGATCTATAAGAAGGTTATCCATGTATGGCCTTTCTGGAGAAACAGTTCCTGTAGTTCAAAACTTATGAATTATGATAGACTCACTGAAGGTTTTGACAGTTGCATTGATTAATAGGAGTACATAACAAAAAAAGCTGGAGATAGGAAAAGTCCAAATTTATGTGCCAAGTAGAGGTGGCAAATGTGTGTGAGTGTGACGGGTGGATTAGGTAATGGGTCAAAGCAGGGAACGGGGTCAGGCCGACTCACAGACACAATTAGGAGGTTAATGAAACGTGATTTGTGAATAAACTTTTTGTGGCGTTTACCCTGTTCAACCTGTTTTCATTTTAGCTGAACTCTTAAGTTTACACATTTAATAAGTGCAAGTCAAAGCCATAAATTGACCCATTTATCCATAAAAGGTCCTGGACTGCAACCTCTAATTTGATGGTTGAAATTTAGAACTACTAGGTCTGAATAACAAAATCTAGAATTACAATTGGATTCTCTCTCTTTTGTGACATGGAGTATTATACTATTATTTGAGCAGAACCAATAAAGAAACCATACTTGTAAGAGCAACCGTGCCGGTTATTGCCATAGCGCTAACTTCCACAACAAGAAAGCACACAAAATCCCATTTGTTCTTCTGTATCAAAGATACACACAGTATTTTAATCACAAGTAGGTCAATGAGAACAGCAAAATAATCAGCATCATATGAAATTCTCTAAAGTAGACAGAAAAGCAACTTAAAAACAAACCTTCCCGATGCAATTAGATACCCAAGGGCAGTGATGGTCAAATTGTTCTACACAACGCTCACAGGTAGAACAATGCTTTGCACGAAGAGGTCGAACAATCTAAACATCAAAATAAAAAAATAAGATAGTAAGAATATCAATACAGAAAGTGGATGTCGCAACTTTGACCGATTTTATTATGAACATGTTGATTTAGGCTTATCTATTATCTTCAACGAGCCAAGTCAGTAAAACAAAAAAAATAAGCTTAAAATGCAATGTGTCAAATGGATCAAAATATTATAACATTATTAAAGTTCTGAGATCTTTTGACACGCGAATTGATTATCTATGAAATTTGGGACAAAAAGTGTATCGGGTCAACACAACCTGACCATACCAGAACTTACGTGTTTATCCAAACCCATATTGAACCCCTTACCCAGCTCACCCATTTTGCCACCTCTAACAGAGTGTAATGGAAGTCACCGTGAACCATTGTAACACAATTACCAGAGAAAATAAATGATATGCATGGCAATTACCTTACAGGTTGCACAGAGTTGAGTCCAGTTACCAGCTAGCAAAGCAGGGTCACGGATCTCAATCTTTAATAACGGCTCCTGCTCAATACAAAAAACTATGAATTTCTACAACTCACGGGAGAGTATACTATTGTCTTCGTACACAAGAAAAACAATCAAATGGAAAGAAATTGCAACAGAGTAACTCTTCCGGGGACAAATAGGTAAGTAGTTGAGTTAGGAAGGTAATGCACAACTTACATCATCTTTTGTATCGTTTGAATCATTCCTGTTGGCTTTAATGAAACCAGGATTCTTCCTACAAAACCACAAAAGGGCACCAACAAGGTCATGTTTGACAAATATCGAAGTTATTATCATAATACTTGAGACAAGATTAAAGAACTACATGCTTTAAAATTAGTTTGATAGAAGTATTTCAACGAAAAATACTAACAGTCTTTGTGAATGGATCGATTCAGGTTATGTTAATGGGTCAAGTGGGTAACATAAAAGATTAGCTAAATGGAAGAGGGTTCCCATAGCGTGTTAAGATTGCATAAACTTTTAATATTATTCTTTTCAGAAACTTAGATTATAGTATGTGTGATCATATTTGACACAGTAACTATTTATTTAAAAACTACAAGAACTGGATCGCAAAATCCGCTTTGACCTATTACCCAACCCACCAATTTTGACATAACTAGTCTTGAAAGTTTCATAACAAAAAGCCAGGACATACGAGCTACACCGATAGAAAAGAATCAATCCTGAACTTGCTAATGCAACACCAATCCATCCAAAAAAGGCAGAACCAGCTGTCAACTTCGGCAAACTTGAAGCTGTACCAAAAAGAGACAATACTTTTAGCATTGACAGGTCTCACTTCTGAGTTCTGACACATTGATATGATACATTATTTAATAAAAGATTGAAAAGATACCCATAATGACTGAATTGATATAGGTCAAAAGTAGCACAAATATTACACACAGAAGTGCTGGTGCTAATCCTAGTTTTGAAAGTCGCCCAAATGTCCCCTCATGACGTTTTTCGAGCAACTTCCTAGCATTGCCCTGCAGAATCAGATAGATCCAAAGTATAGCAAAGGGAAATAGATCCAAAGTATAGAAAAGGAAAATAGATCCAAAGTATAGCAAAGGGAAATAGATCCAAAGTATAGAAAAGGAAAATAGATCCAAAGTATAGCAAAGGAAAATAGATCCAAAGTATTCGCAACAAAGAAGAAAGTAGGATATCTTTTCAAATATTCACCATAAAAGAACATGATTTTTCAGTTATTGAAAGCAATATAAGAGTATCTGATGATTGTATTTAGACAAGTAGTGTAAAAATGAGCCTAGAGATATTATAAATTCACCGACTAAAAGTAGAAATAAAACAATAATGACTATACGAGCCATGAATTTAGCTAGACCGAACTTAATGCTTTTATGGATATCTTACAAAACATATCACAAGTAGAAGAAAAATTAGTTTTTAACTAATGATAAAATTTATCTTCTGTAACCAATTTATTATACATTGGATTGTAGCTGGTATGCTTTTTGTACCATCAATACTCAGCTAAAACTCACAGCATCTTCAAATAAAGAAGAGGGGAAGGCATGCATAGATAAAGCACTTCTGGAAGTCAAAAAGTGAAAACTGATAATTCATAAAAAAGGACGACTGGTATCAATCTAAAAGTTCATTTTTATGAGCAACTATAAGTATAAATGATTCTATCTTTATGGTACAGACAAACAGGTGCCTTCCTGGATTTGATCATACAACTGAATTAAGAACAGGAAAACTTCAAATTCATCAAACTTATATTTCTTTGTGATAAAAGCGGATACCAGGTTCCTACAAACATCTTAGTTGATGTAGACTATATAATATAAATTATGTGTTCAGCCAAATATACTAGAAACTTACACATGCTTTGAATCACCTTGGTGAAAAACAACTAGAATAAGCTTTATTTACAATATACGGATTTCATATGAGAGGTGAGCTATCTCTACGTTTATAAAGCAACACTGGCTATATACAGGATAGCTTTTAATTCATTGTTTGGTAAGAGAATCCCACACTATGCAAGAAAGTTTCCTCAAGACCATGAGTGGCAAAATGGGGGCAAGAATGATCAAAACAGGTAAGACCATGAGTGCTTTCAGTAGACACCTGCTGAAAGTTTTCTATTACTTAGAGAAAAAATTATATATTAAGATAATAGCTTTTATGGCAATAAAGACCCAATTGTTTTATGAATAAAACTATTAAAGAGGTTATAAATAATCAAAACCCGTTTCCCTTTTAGTTCAAGCTTTAGAATTTACTCATTGACATTATAATATCTCCCGGATCAACCCATTATCAAATAGACGAATTATAATTGTCACATCTACTGAGGAAGTGCAGTAAATCCTGGATTTTGTTGTATGAAAGCTTGCATAGAAAATTTTCATCTTGGGTACAAATCTAGATAATCAAGCAATAAAAAATTACATGTACTTACAGGTAGTAAGAAATACCTACAAGGAAAAATGCAACTTGTCGGTGACTCTTATCAGAAGCAAGCTGTGCTGGTGTAAGGCCAGTATTATCAGTCACTATCAGATCATCTTTCTTTCCAGCTTGCACCAATACTGTGCAAGCTTCTAAGTTCCCCCTGATAGCAGCCCAATGTAGAGGTGTACAACCTATAATTGCAAGATGTGAGAAATGCTTTATGACATATTTCATGAAGAAAAATGACAGGTAAAGAATTTTTATTAAACTATAACTTTATCTTTTTAAGAAGTAGAAATACATATTTGATAATACAGTACCCTCTTTGTCCTGGCGGCCTCTATACGCATCCAAAAAGAGAAGAAGACGTATACTATCTGCAAAACCTTTATATGCAGCCCTACAAGTCACAGTGAAGATCCCTCAGTATTTTTTAAGAGATAAAATTTTACTACAGAATAGAGGGGGCAATAAACACAACAAAGAATCCCATCTTGATTCTTAAAATATTCATAATATCATTGCTGAAGTCATGTTGTAATGGTGGAGACACAAACTACAAAGAAACTTGGTATCTGAGTACCAATGTAAAGGTGTTCTTCCTTCATTATCTGGGACATCTGGATCTGCGTTCCATTTTGAAACAATGTGATAAAGAAAAGCTGTCTGGCCATACTGTGCAGCAACATGAGTAGTCTGTAAAATTCAACATGAATGTAAGTCAAACACAAGTACGTGCTTTAAGGGTAGTAGACGACGATAATGAAAATCCAAATTTGCATTACAAATCTATAAACAATAGCACCGAAATTTCAACCAAGACCTAACAAAAGCCAACCACTCTATATTTTTGTCAGTAGGAACCTTCACAGTTGAGGGGATGTTTCACTACTGGGGTAAGTATCACACTATCACCTGTTCATTAATTATAGTTCATTCTTGTGACGCTATTGCTATATTGTATCTCCTGAGATTCGTTCACATCTAGATTCTTAATATTTGTAGGTGAATGTGTTTATGTGAACATGTGAGGAATAAATTATATATTTTTTTCTGAATCAATTCAAGGGGATATTATGGTAATAGTTTTAAGGTTTTCTGCTATACTGACTAGTAAAATTGGCTGCGCACCGGGCATATGCCCAATTTCCCTGCCATCTCTAATGTAGCAATTTTGAAGAAAATTGTGTACTAAGCCATGACATTAATAAAAATTGACCTCTGTGCAGCACATAACAGAGTATAAAATTAAGAACACATAAAGAGCAGCATTATTCAGAAGCATGTTCTTAAGATCATTCGTCAACAATGACCAACATCCAAGTGAGCGGATCAAATTAAATAAAATAAAACTAATAAATTTTGGTATATGGAAAAAATATACTTAAGACTGCTAGTAGAAACAAGCATAGATTGAAAAAATTGTCTACGCAGAAAAGCTCCAGATAGAACACTAAGGCCCCAAAACAGACAATCGCTTAATGACAATCCATGCACATGACATCATTCCATACCAGACTAAGATCCCTACAGTCTCTTTTAAGCAATTTTTAATATATGGTTTTCTACACACATTTTGTTTCCACTATTAGTATACTAGCATAAAGCATGTATCAACGAGAACTAACCTGATATCCATATATATCAGCTGCATTGACCCGAGCACCTTCTTCAAGCAAAAGATCTGCAACCTGAATGGCTCCCCTAACAGCACTCCAGTGCAATGCTGTTTGTCCGGTAAGATCCACTGCATTCACATCGGCACCACGCTGAAAATTTCATAAAATTTAGTACTTAACACACAACCTTTCCCATACTAAAAATAAGTCAGATCCATATCAACCACAGTCCAAGAAACCATGACAGTCAGCTCCTTGAGTATCATACTTGGTATCTACCTCTAGACCAATTAGCCGGACACTGTATGAAATGATTTCTAAGATGATTAGCCATTCTGATATGTCCGTGGGATACCAGAAGATTCTGGTTCAGATGATTTCAAATGAGACAATCTGAAAACTTTTTTTTGGCTCCTAGTACCTACAGTATATATTATGACTACTGAATAAGTTGACATATGTAGACAATCCAGTGCAAGGTATATTATCTCATCTACGCCTGCATCTTTCATAAATAGAAAAAACAGTACTAAAGACAGCTAATGGTTACGTGTACGTATCTTGTTCATTAAATCATGACAGCAAGTACACGAATCTACGAAGAGCTTAGACATCACTAAAGAGACAATCCCATAGGTCAACATGTCAATTGCACATTCCCCTAATACATCATCAAATATGGAAGGCACAAATCCATGCATATCCATCACACATTCAACATAGCACTATATCCTACCAAATTCTTTAAATATCCATATCACTAGAAGATGAAAAATACACCTCTTTAGCATCTAATATCCAATCGCATATCCACTTATAAACTGAGTAATCCATTCAATGACTCAATTTTAACATCAATTGCTAAGTAATATCATGGAAATCTGCTATGTGAGTATGTGACTAATAGCATAGCTTTTTAAGTTAATACTTTGCAAATTTCCATTAATGCATTATCACATTACGCAATACACGATGTGCAATGCGTTAAATTTTGATTATCCTGATCTTATTAACTACCAAGTTCTGGCGTTCTTAACTTACTACCTAATTAATGAAATCCATATAATTAAAAATTAACCATTTCACATCTAAGATCTAATCCCCTATCCTCTTATAAACCGAGTAATCATAAAAATCGATCATATAATTAATAGTATAGCCTCCTATGAAAAAGCTTGATACTTTGCTATATCCAGTAAACATAGACTACTGATTACTCTATATGTATCCATTACTTTCACATTTCCCCCAATACATGTGACATGGCCTTAATAACCATTGATCTTACTACTTCACAAGTTCAAAGTCGCTACATATCCGTCACACATTATCATTTCAAAAAATGGCAGCTAATATCACCTTCCTAATCGCATAGCTTCTCCTATTAACAAAATTAAAACTTTGTTCTATCTAGTAACCATATAATCAAAACCGACAATAAAACTAATCACAACATTCAGCACCACATTATAGTCATTATCGTGTAACTAACATTATAACTAACGAAAAAATGGTCAGCTCGTCCAGTTAACACAACCTACATCATCATACAATAACCGAAACTATAACAAAAACTGATCCGAGTAATATATCAAGTAACTAATATCATGAAAATAGCTTCTGAAATATACGCTTGATCAGCTCGTCTAGTAAACGTAGACTACATCATACTAACAGAATAAGCAAAAGTGCGAAATCGACACTGTAATTAAAATTGTTGATAATTATGACAACCTCGAGGATATATTGAGCCGCAGCGACGCGATTGTTCAACGCGGCCCACTGTAAGGCGCGATAACCTAAATCATCAGGTTTATGGACGGAAGCACCTTCTAATTCAACCAAATTCTTAAGCTTATCTAAATCACCATACGCAGCTGCTGTGTACACGTCATTCTTCATACTCTCCTCCGTCACTCCGCCGCCGGAGACATCGGTTCCGGCGTGATCTGGAGTTTCTTCGATCTCTGATGACATGATTTGATTGAGGAAATAATTAGTGAGATGAAATTAGGGTTTTTTATTTTATTTAATATATAATTAAATTGGTGTTTGTTGACTTGGTGTTTGTTTGTTTGTTTGGGAAATGGAAGAAGAAGAAGATCACAACAGAAAAATAACAACCGGATCAAAATACATATTGTTTCCTAAACTATAGAAACAATTACACGTTTCGTCCCTGCGGTTTGCTCAGATTTTATGTTTAGTCACTAAGTCGTTTTAATTACACCAGAGATACCTATTTTTGAAACCTTGCACTCATTTAGTCCCTATTTTGGATGGACCGTTAGTGTCTCTGTTAAGTGTTTGCACCGTTAGTCCCTTCGTTAATAATTTTTGCACTGTTAGTCCTATTTTTCAAATAATAGTTTTCGCCAGTTAGTCCCTCCGTTAATAATAGTTTTCACCCGTTTCTTTACGTTTTTATCTGTTTTAGTTCGTTTTTTATCCGTTTTCCCCCTTTCTTTACGTTTATCGTCCATTTTTTACGTTTTTTCCGTTTTATCTGTTTTTATATGTTTTCGTCCGTTTTTTACGTTTTCGTCCGTTTTTTAATTTTTTACATTTTTGTCTGGTTTTATCCATTTTCGTTCGTTTTTTTACGTTTATGTCCGTCTTTATTCGTTTTTTATCGGTTTTCACACGTTTTTACGTTTTTATATGTTTTCGTCCACTTTTTTACGTTTTTGTCCGTTTTTATCCGTTTTCGTCCGTTTTTTTACGTTATCGCCCGTTTTTTACGTTTTTGTCTGCTTTTATCCGTTTTCGCCCGTTTTTTATGTTTAAGAAAATAAAAAGGTTACATGGATTTTCAAATTCTGCCTAGAGTAATCACGTCACCAATCAGATCCGCCATTTGATCTTTGTATACTTTGATCCATTTCATACTTCCCAAATCTGATTCATCAAGTTTTGCTATGGGTACCAATTTAAAAAGGCCTTGAATTTCAAACAGTTTGAAGCAACCTTCGTATACAAATTTCTGCAGTTTGAAACGAGCTGATTGGAATGTTATTTTCTCTAGTGATGTACAACAGTCTGCATACAACTCCTCTAGCGTACTTGGGATACATAGAATGGACTTCAAGTTTGTACAACACGTCAAGTCAAGTACCCGAAGCATTTTTAGATCAATCTTATTGGGCAGGAACTCAAATATGTTTCCACTTAAGTCAAGTACCCGGAGCATTTTTAGATCAATCTTATTGGACAACAGTCTGTATACAACTCATTTTACGTTTTTGTCAGTTTTTATCGGTTTTTGTTCATTTTTATCCGTTTTCGCCCGTTTTTATTTACGTTTTTGTCCGTTTTCATCCATTTTCTTACGTTTTTCATCTGTTTTTTACGTTTTTATCCGTTTTCGTCTCTTTTTATAAGTTTTCGTCTGTTTTTTACGTTATTGTCCGTTTTTATCAGTTTCATCCGTTTTTATATGTTTTCGAACAATTTTTACGTTTTTGTCTGTTTTATCCCTTTTTTTCATTTTTTATCCGTTTTCGCCCATTTTTTACGTTTTTGTCCATTTTTATCCGGGCCAAACGTAAAAAATGGGGCGAAAACTACCTAAAAATGGAAAAAAAACTACCAAAAAACGGACGAAGGCATAAAAAATAGACAAACACGTAAACAAACGGCGGAAAACATATAAAAACGAATGAACACAGATAAAAATGGACAAAAACGTAAAACACAAACGAAAACGGATGAAACAAATAAAACCGTAAAAATACGGGTGAATACGGATAAAAAAACGAACAAAAACGGATAAAAACAGACAAAAACGTAAAAATACGGGGGAAAACGGATAAAAAACAGATAAAAACAGACGAAAATATAAAAAATTGATGAAAACGTAAAAAATGTGCTAAAACGGATAAAAAACAAAATGAAAACGGTAAAAAACAGACAAAAACATAAAAGACGGGCGAAAACAGAACAAAAACGGATAAAAACAGATAAAAACATATAAATGGGCGAAAACGTAAAAAAACTGACGAAAACCGATAAAAACGTAAAAAACGGACGAAAACGTAAAAAATGGACGAAAACGGATAAAAACGGACAAAAACGTAAAAAATGGACGAACCATATAAAACGTAAAAAAAACGTGCGAAAACGGATGAAAAACGAATTACAACAATAAAAACGGACAAAAACGTAAAAAAATGGGCGAAACGGTTAAAAAAAAACGAACGAAAACGAATAAAAACGGTCAAAAATGTCAAAAAACGGTCGAAAACGGATTAAAAAAAGGACGAAAACAGATAAAAACGGACATAAACGTAAAAAAACGGACGAAAACGTATAAAAACAGACGAAAACATATAAAAACAGACGAAAACGGGTAAAAACGTAAAAAACGGACGAAAAACGTAAAAAACGGGGGGAAACGGATAAAAAACGAACGAAAACGGATAAAAACGGACAAAACGTAAAAAAATGGGGCGAAAACTATTATTAACGGAGAGACTAACTGGCGAAATTATTTGAAAAAATAGGACTAACGGTGCAAAGACTTAACGGAAAAACTAATGGCCCATCCAAAATAGGGACTAAATGAGTGCAAGATTTCAAAAATAGGTATCTGTGTGTAATTAAAACGACTTAGGGACTAAACTTGAAATCTGAGCAAACCACAGGGACCAAACATGTAATTTTTTCTAACCTATATTTATTTGTAAGCTGGGTGATATATCATTTTGACTTTTCTTTGTCTCTTATTATCTGACTTTTTGGCCGACTAATATACAAGTTATACGTGTTTTGAACTCATTGACCCGCAAACTTAAACCGATATTTATTATAAAAAGTTGACATGACCACGTCAGGTTTCTTTGTTCCAATACAATGTTACATTAACGCAATTCAAGAAAAAATAAAATAAAAGTTTAATAAAAATATATGAAAACTAAATGAAGATTATGAAGGAAGAATGAAAAAATAATAAGAGTTAATTACATAAAATTTTCTGATGCTTTACACAAATTCTCACCTTTCGTCTTAAAACTTCAAAAATTACACCGCCTGTTCATGTATTTGATACTTTGTAACCGACCGGTCCTTTGATCGTTAGTCCGTTAAAAGAGTGTCGTTAAGTAGTCAAGTGTAGGTCATGTGATGGGCCTTTTGGTTGTAACACCCAAAAAAAATGTAAGTTTAGTTAATAATAAAATAAGGCAAGAAGACAGTCAGATGTCAGTTAGGAAAAAGGACTAACGATGTAAGAGACTTAATGGCAGAGACTAACAACAGTTAAAATACTAAAATTACCAATTTACCATTATGGCTTTATAATCTCTTTAAGTCTAGAATTTTCCTCATTTGCACACATGTTTAGTACATGTATTATTTAGAGAATATGGAGGGAAAAGTAACTAGTTCTTCATGATAAGGAAACCATCTTTATAATGATTCTAGCTAGGAAGTGTTCGGAATGATTATACAATATCCAAGATGTTATAAGTCTCCTTAACACGTTCCCTATCATTGGTAAGTGTTTAAGTTCAAGTTTAGTTTCATGATTATGCAAGAAATTAAGGATTTTGTTTAATAAGTGTTGTATTGAAGAATTTAGTCATGTTTACCATGTTAGACACATGTGTTATAATTATAGACGGAAACTCTAAGTAAACACCTTTACCTATCATAAGAGTTACCACTTTACTTTTTCACATAATTAGTATAATTTAGTTTAATTGAATTAATTAATAGTTTATAAACCAAACTCTTCAAACCCCGAGATATTTTAATTTGCTTTATAAAAAAATATAAAAATACAAAAAGAATCATCCCTTACCTTTAGACCTAATTCGTCATACACTTCGGCCTTCACAACACCATTCCCCTAGAGAACGATCAATCCCCCGTGTCTTGCCTATAATACACTACAACGGTTAGGTACACTGCCTAGGAGGATTGTAAAACTTAGTGGTTTTGCAAAATTCCGCATCACATACGAACATTTCCTTCCTAATTTCACGTCCAAACTACAACTGCCAACTCAGTGCCACGAGTTGGATATTCCTCCTCATTTCCTTCAATTTCCATAGAATAACCTTCTTCACATTAGGAAGCCTTCATTCTTACTTCTTCAATCTTCTTAGAAGGAGATTGTTCTTACATTCAGAGATGCAGCCTTAATAATTTTTCTATCACGTATGAATCCTTCAACTAGCGCTCTATCTAATTTCTTCGATCCACGATTCACACGACGGTACGAAGAAGAAGCCGCATAACATCATTTTGGCCCAAACATCAAATGTGAGCAAGTATGTCATTGACGAGAAAGGTACCTAACACGACACTAGGTGCTACCCTTATGTCCTCGTCAGACACCTTATAGGCTCATCCTTTTTCCTTAGATTCTCCATTTTTCTTGTCATGTTGATTTTTTCTATGGCGACCTATATCATATTTCACCTCCTTTTGACGAATATATCGACCCCCATGGGTCCACGGAGATCACAATTTCCACAATTCAACTAAGTGGTGCAGCCTCATGCAAAGCGACTCGATCGACTACATTAGTATCGAGTGCTCGTGCCAAATCTATGCCATCATACCTTAATCATACCCCGTTTCGTGCAAGTAAGTCTAACTTCAAGTGACGTGTTTTCATTCTTCAAAATTAGCTCTCTCTACTGTGCATACAAAATTTTTGGCACTACAAATCCTACAAACCATTTTGGATTCCGATGAAGACCGAATAGAGAACGAATGATCTTCCTTTCCTCGACGGATACTCGATGTTCTGCCATGCATCATAACACGGTGAAGATTCTTTACATACACCAGAACTAAATTGATTTGTCGCTTCAAGTTTAGAAAACCTTATTCTAAACCTATTTATGAAACCTCGTAGATCAAAACTTCTCCCCATCGCCTTTACCAATTTTCTCTAATTGAAAAAATTACCTCAACAGTTTCGTTAGCAGGAATTGGTCATCTTGATTTACGAGCAACCTCTGAATCTTAGTGATTAACGTGTGATGAACCTCAAGAAGAGCCTAACTGGTGATTAACTAAATATCACCTCATAGAAAGCAAGTATGGCGAGTAATTTCGTGTTTGGAAGGACCAACAGAAGCCCGCGTTAGGGACGTTAAATGGCTTAGACAAGATAAAATTCGGACTGTAAACTTAGTCGGAACCTAAGATGTGGATGCGAGCATACTTGAGAACACATTGATTAAACGAGGCACGTATATCCTCGACTTTTAGCGAGGACAAACTAGAGATTCCAACAACTGAATTTCGGGACGAATTTCTTTTAATGGGGATAGACTGTACAACTGACATTTCCAGGGCAATACTTATTCATAAAACTCGAAACTATTAGTGACAACCGGTAATTTTCCGGACTTATTTTAATAATAAATTATGTTTATTATTACCTAAATTTCATTTTTGAATATTTATGAACTCACTTGATTTGAAAATGAGAGATTTTCTCGCAAAACGTTAAAATCCACATTCCACGCATACCGGCACAACCATAAATCTAATAAACACTTTAATGTGATTTCTGTAATATTTAATAGTTACTACTCGTGTAACTACTCGGTTTTTGTGGAAAAATTATTTTAAACTCAATGGTGCATATTTCGAGTCCTCAATTGATTGTTATCGAGCCTAAACGAGTTTCGAACCTTAATTTTACAAAAAATTACAATAATGGTCCATGTGGTATTATTTACTCCGCCACCCCTCATCTTTTATACACTTGTCACTTTGTTTTTAGTAGTTTTGAGTATTTAAGGATTGAGGTTAGGGTTTCATCATATTTTTTTTTCATAGCCTCCATCTCTCTCTTCATCTCTTTCTCTCTCCCAACCACCACCGACACCACCATACGCCGTTACCACTCCACCGTTCCTCGTCCGTTTTTGGGTCAAGAAATGCAAAGATCAAAGGCTTAAGAGTGCTCTCTTGGGGTTTGTTCGCGAGTTTGGGTGGTTTTTAGTGTGAAAAACGGTAATTTTCCGTACTATTATTTTAATGGTAAAAGTATTTATTTAATCAGAAAAGAAAATTTATATATTTTTTGACATTTACTGGCGATTAAAAATCATATTTATTATTTTAAATTCACTATAATACAATTTACGTATAACTATTTAGTTAAATAAATGTAAAGCAAGGAATAACCCTCTTGTGTTCAATGACTTTAGACTAAATTTAGTCTACAACATTACCGTACATTGCCACCACTCCATTTCATAATTTAATTGCTAGGGCATATGCATTTTTATTTACTTACGATTATTAATTTAATAAACGCTTTTAAAAATTTAATAAACACACAATGTACCCGACAGTCCCAACAATTATTTTTAATACATTCTTACATTCCCTAAATTACTACAAAAGTGCCAAAAATAATTTTCCTATAGCTTTATAATTCTTTTACTAAGCCCACTTAATTATACATATTTAACGTTAACCACATAACCAATACCCAATACTTATTTGAATACCCAATACACTCACAAAATATTTTTTTTACACAAACCACAATTACTCTTATTTTTTATGTTCCCCCCCACCCACCCCTAGCAATAATAGTAACCTACATTGGTAAGTTTTGACTAAAGATTTAGGGAGGGAGGAGTGGAACCCTCGTACCCTAATACCCTGAGGGTGTCACATCACCTCTATCCAATAAAAACCTTCCAACTCAAAACTACCCTAAGTCTAATTGAGTAGTACCCTAGTACCAATTTTTTTTTTTTTTTTTTTTTGTACCCACCGTGGTACCCTTCTTCTTCCATGCTAACCCTTCTTCTTCCTTTTTTGGTTCCTGTACACGCAAAAACAAGCAAAAAAAAAGACAAAAGAAAGTAATAAATACAAACACAATACACATACTCGATCGAGTTCGGAACTCGATTTTGCTACCCGCTTGGGCTACCCGCTTGGCTGATTATGTAACCGCTCGGGTTCACGAGCTCGCATGTGTACCCGAGCTCCACTCCGTCGGCTCTTATACAAATCTTGACCAAGACTTGTACATGTACATATGATAGGACATAATGCGGGCTTGACCAACTTCTTGTCTCCCTTTGTCACAACAATACACCACCCTACTTGTAATTTTCTTAGTTTTCTTTTTCTACTAGACAAAATTGGAATACATTGTTTCTCTACAAAAGGGGTAATGTATGTGCATATTTTCACTTACAAAAATTTCAAACCTCATCCCCTTTCACTACACTAATCAACCATAATCAAAAAGAAAAAAAAAAAATAAAAAAAAAAGAAAAAAAAAGAAAAAGAAAAGTTACTTTGCCAAGTTCAAGTGTTGTTAGAGTTTATTTGGGTAATTTAATTAGTAACAAAATGTTTGGAGTAAT
The DNA here is from genome assembly GCA_910596185.1 of Chrysanthemum makinoi. NCBI lineage: Eukaryota > Viridiplantae > Streptophyta > Magnoliopsida > Asterales > Asteraceae > Chrysanthemum > Chrysanthemum makinoi. The sequence goes on along the minus strand of OU343221.1, from coordinate 36,809,697 downwards.
CATTTGGGTAGATTTGTGTTCCTCGTCATCACAAAAACATCTCATGCATTCAAGTAAGCCATCAAACTAATTTTCATAATCTTACACCACTTAATCATGTGCTATTTCATTTCCTATAACTTAGCTTCATGATTTACATACACATATTTATCACCATGTACATGTTTGTTATACTTTTATAACCACAATGAGGTTTTAACTAATGACTATGTCTTAAAATTATATTTTCATGAACACACTACTTAATTGTTAATCTTGTCGTGAAAGTGGAAATTAGAACACTACATATAAACTAGTGAGCTTGTTTATTAAACTAGTCTTGACGATTGCTTAAATTTATGAGAAATTGAACTTTTTAATATTGCTAAGTTTATTGTTAAATCACTATTGACATGTTGAAAAATTGGTGAAGAGCTAGGATTAGTTTGGGTGTTGTTGTGAATGGTTTGGAACATTAGGAATATAGTAGAAAGCGGTTTTGACACTAAAAAGGATAGGGACTGTTCTATTCGACTCACAACAGAAAAATCAGTAGGTTATGAGTAAGATTAGAATAGAAATACATAAAATAGACTCTATAATGAAAACGTAGCCGCTTGAACAGGTTAAAACGGACTTATAACGAAGAAGATACGTTTGTTTTAAGTTGGGCGACAGTTTTTCAAGAGGTAAAATCAGACTTCAAAAGTTAACTAGAGTAGCCGAGGCACTAAAAACACGTTAGTATACTTGAATACGAATCCAGGGATATACAAAAGTTAAAAATCAGAGCTAAAAAAAGAAAGTTATTGCCTAACGAAATTTTTAACGAAAGATAAATATTTGACAACTTTTATCACTAATAAAAAGCTGTCAGGAATTTAAAACATGGGCTTTGGACCCTTTAGGCACGGTTTTAGATAAAATAACTTAAACGGAAATGGTAGAACGTTTTGTATACTTGATAGACGCGTTGAAGGTTTTCTGAAACATTAAAGAGTGAGACGAGTATGGTATAATTGTTGGTTTATGTATATATTTATAAAACATATATGTCCGGATTCGAACTCGTGACCACCGGATTGCACACATTACGAATGATAATTAAAGTTAAATAACTCGTGTAAAATGATTACGATTAGTTATTACACAAAACTCGACTAACGATCGTTAAGTATTTAACGGAAAATGACTAAAGACTGTTAAATGTAAAAGATAAGGACTAATTGCAATAGGCTGGAAAACAAGTTAGGTTTACCCTATGGGCTTCTATACTCGGCCGAATATGGGGAGGGGGAGGGCTTGACCCAAACCTAAAACCTAAATTGTTCCCTAAGTGTCCTAAAACCTATATAAGCAAAGCTTAGTTTAGGGTTTTAGGTTAACTTTTGTGCAAACCTTAACCTAATTACTTTTCTTTCTTTTTCTCTTGCAATAATCGGCCGACCCCCTCCCTCCTAGGGTTTCTATTTTGTTTTTCTAAAACTGGTTTTGTAGATCTAGCAATCTCTTTAATTCGTTTGTTAACTCGTGTGTACAAGAACGTGGTGTAACACACTATTGTTACATCAATTGGTTTGAGTTATAAAACGGTAAGGGATAACTCGTTAAACCACTTTGTCACTTGTATTGAAGAGATCTAGTCAATTATAAGAGGTATGTTACGCATTTATTTTTCAATTAATTAATTGCAATTATATGAAGTCTTCCGCTGTGTGTACTCTGTGGTGTCTTGTTTATTATTTTGTATGACAAGTTTAATAACCTCAACAATAATAATGAAAAGACATAAAACATTAAAATCATACTTGAATTTATAAACGAGCACATTAATGTAACTACATTTTTAATCACTTAACTCTACAACAAACATGTACGGGTGATAAACTAAAATGTAAAATTTCATACACGACCTTTTTGCCGAACCTAAGTCATAGTACTTACCTAGGTTGAGGCTAAAGCTACCGGACCTCGGTTTGCGTGCACATCACTACTACTTGTGATACTTTACTTGAGGTGAGTTTATAGCCCCACTCTTTAAATTTACTTTGCTTTGCAAAACTCGGGGTGAGAAATATGCAAAACTCTTTTATGGACCAAACTGATACTTATGTTTTGTTAAAATATTACGTGGGTTAGCTTGAGCCCTTGAATCCCATTATGCCCAAACTCATGAACCATCAATTCCTACTGGGAAGCGCGAATGTTATAAATATATCTATTGGGGGTGACTCCCCCGTTCGGGTTGACCGGATAGGCAAATGAACGTATATCATGTCGAAACTCAAGTGTCTTGGGATAAACACTTGCCTGGCCTATATATATATATATATATATATATATATATATATATATTTTACATGCTTCTAGAGCATGCACACTGTTATAGATTCGGTTGCATGAACTTAGTGTTAATGTAATAGACTTTCTACTTGGATGTGTCATTATATTTATTGTAATGGTCATATTCTTTCTTATGGTCCAACTTTACTGCTTTATTATAAACATATGAACTCACCAACGTTTTGCTGATTTTTAAGCATTTTTTTCTCAGGTGCTTAATTTATTGATGCATGATATTTTGAAGGCTGGGCATGGCAAGGTCATAGGCACATTTAGAGTGGAATAATACCCACATTTGACCACTTTTGTATTTGGGACAACTAAAAACTTTATGGGCCTTGTACTCCAAATTTGATTATGATGTCAACCTTTTATTTAAATTAATGTATGTTTCAAAACGGGTTTGATAATCTGTTCTTTATTACCTTATGTTGTGAATACCAAATGAGTAGCACCCCATGACCCTATAGCTTCCGTTGAACCAAATTTTCGGTGTGATGCAAAATAACCAGTCTCATCTCTTTTCTTACCGTCACTTTTTACTTATTTTGATCGTAAAAGTATTTTTTTTATAAAAAAAAGGGGTTTTTGATACAAACCGATTCACATAACCCCTTTTAAAAGGGCTACATGATTCGTTTGGGTGAAAAGTGTTTTAGAAAAATTATCATCATCGTTCACTTGTGGTTAGTTTGGTATAATAAATGTTTTTACTTGAAACTGCTTATTTTCTTATAAATAAGCACTTGCAAGTGCTCATTTGGCCTTTGTTGAGTCTGGATATGCTTGTTTTGGTGTTGTCTTGGTCTCGGTAAACAAAGAAACTGATGAGGGTTTGGGACGTAGCCCGCGTGGATTTAGGTTGCAATTTTTGCTTATTCATCTTAGCTTATTTTGTAGCTTATAGCTTATTTGGGTTATAAATAAGCTCATATAGCTTATTTTGAATTGTTTGGTGTTCGGTAAAGATGGTAACCCAAAAGGGTTGTGGGTTCGTGTTGGGTTCAGAAAATACCCAAACCCCTTAATCTAGGATTTGAATAGAAAATAGCCTAAGTACTCAATCCGTTAAACACAATTAGGTCGCTGAGTGCATAGCCGCTCAGTGAGTCATCTTTAGGATACTCAGTACGAGGCAATGAAGAAGTCTCTCCACTCAGTAAGGCGGAACTTAAAGGGTGAAGACTGAGTCAAGAAGAAGATGATGGATTCAAGTGAGTGATGACAATAACTCATTGAATCCCTATGACTCTCTCAACTTCTTACACTGAAGACAAACTGAAGTAGAAGACTGAAGGACTTGAAGATCAAGAAAGAGCGGGATAAGTTTGAACTAGATAAGAAGAAGTCCTTATCATCATAAGTCAACTTTCTCTGAATGGCTAGCTTACAAGCTCAGTGTCATCACTGAAATATGGAAAGCAACCTTGTCCTTTACTTAGAATAGTCTTTGTAAACAGAGACAAAATACATTAGTATTTTGTCTTCGTATGATGTCGGTTTTGTCACTTAAGATAGAGTTAAAACTCATACATGTATAAATAGCATAAGAAATGGAGTGAAAAGATTAAGCTTGTGAATTGTAAAAACACACACACACGCAAGCCATCTTTTCACTCCTCCAAATACAACTTAGTTCCTGAGATAGCTCAGTGAGCTCTAAGAGTTGTGCTCAGACTTAGCCTGAGCTTCGAGAGGAGTCACCCAACTTTGTTATTTCAATCCCAAGTACTATTCCGCAAGTACTTGGGTAACGTATTCTTTGTTGATTTATTTCTAATAAGAATATGATTTTGAAAATTACTGTGTGTGTTTTGCTTAAGTTAATTTCTGTCATAGTTCACTATTAACTTGTTTTATACATTTAATCTGTTTTAAACGATAGTGAACGGGGAACAACAAGTGGTATCAGAGCAAGGCTAATTATAAAACTCGTTTTTAGGCCGCTCTAAAAGTTTTTAAATTAGGATCCTAAATGGCTGAAATTGATGTACCCCAACTAGTCGATAAAAATGGTGGAGCTTTTTCAGCTGTTACCCCTAGACTTGAAGTTGGCAAATTCAACAAATGGAAAAAGCGAATGCTTTGCTATTTGATTGGGATGGAACCTTATTATATTAAGTGTATAAATGAAGGTCCATTTGTCCCAAAAAATGCTGAAGGGTTGCCCAAACCGAAGCTCAGTGGACCTGTGATGAAAGAAGAGTGGTCAACCAGGACCAAGGACTCAAAAGTATCATAATATCCTGTCTTCCTGACGATATTATGGAGTCTGTTATAAGTTGTAGTACAGCTAAGCAAACCTGGGATGACCTAGTTCATAGTCATGAAGGACCATCGATACCAAGGAAAATGGATAATGGACACGAAACTTGAGTATAACACCTTCAGGGCTAAGGACTCAGAAACTCTCTCTCAAACTTACACCGGATACAAAACTCTTTTAAATGAACTTTCAAATGATGGTGTTAAGTTGTCAAAACATGAAATCAATGTTGGTTTTGTAAACAGTCTCCCTGAGAAGTGGTTGAATTTCTCTCAGGGACTCAGGAATGCTAATCATATCCAAAATCTTGAGCTTCATGAGATTTATGGGAAATTTGTCTATGAGGAAAACCTCATCAACAGACGATACCCTGACTTAAAGAAGTCTCAGGAAGTCAAGAAGTCCCTGACCACCACTTCAGCACCCATATCAACTGCTTTCTTCTCTAACAATGTGGTTCAAGATTTTCAAGAGAATTCAGATGATGAGCTTGATGAGAGATCAAGTGAGGAGTTCCTAAACGACATGAACACTGAATTTCAGGAAAGGGCACTCCTTGCTAACTATCGAAGGTTTATAAAAAGAAACAAAGGTTTTTCTAGTGCTAAAGCAAATGAGGACACTGAATGCTTTAAGTGTCACAAAAAGGGTCATTTTGCAAAAGACTGTTTTTCTAAAACAATTTCAGAACCCTCTTATAAAACATCAGGTTCAAATCTGTCCTCAGGCTTTAGCAAATTTCAACAAAAAATGTATCAGTCTCATCAAAACCTTCAAAATAAATCTGATAATAACAAAACCATTGATTATGAAGCCAAGTATAAGAAAGCTAAAGCTAAGCTTGCATTGCTTGAGGCCAATCCCTCAGAGACAACAACAAATGTTAAAACTGTGCAGGGCAAGAACAAAGGCCTCGTTTCTGAAACCTTTGACTGGGATGAAGAGCCATCTCATCGATGATGAAATGGTACACGTCAGTGCACTGATGGCTCTCTCAGAAGAGGACAAGCTAGCTGTTGGAAAGAATCATGCTAGGAACGGGGAATGGGTCAACATCACAATGAAGAAGGTAAACATTTTACTTTCTATGGATGATGACTCGATTGGCGATCTTATATGAATTATCTAAATGTAGGCCTTAAGTTTGTGGAAGAGCAAAGATGAATCTTTTTCTAAGTACAAACAAGTTAAGTTTTGAATTGAATAAGTGTAGGGATGAATTGCTTATTTTAAAACAAGCTAAGCTTGAGGCTGTCACTTTGCAAATTCAAAACACTGAACTAGTTAAAAGAAATCAGAATCTTCAAGATGAACTTAAAAAGGCAAATGATATTCTTAATAGTTGGACTGCTAAGAATCCTAGGGTCTTTGATGCTGTGGGAGCCCCCAGTAGCAAGAAGAGAGTCATAGGTGAAGATCATCTCCCTGACTCTCTCAACAAAGACCAGTCTCCTAAGCCATTTGTGTCTGGTGGCATGATTACAAATATGTTAGCTGATCCCAATTCCAGCGATTGGATTGAACGAGTTAATCCTGAGAGTAAGCTTCCAAATTTCGATTCTGGAAGGATTCTAGAGCCTGAAAGTCAAGCTCTAAAGGGCATGCTTGGACTCCCTAATGTGCCCAGTAGTACTGAACACATCTCAGAGTATGAAGCAGAATCTCAAGCACCGCTTCCACCACTGAAACCTCTTTAGGGTGCTGCTCCAAGCTCTGAGCTTACTCCACTACAATTCAATCCTCATTCACAAAAAGAAAGGTCTGGACTTGGAAGAACCATCCTGAAAAGACCAACAAAACAAACTCAACAAGAGTCTACTCCTACTGAGACTTCAACATCCTCTGTCCCCACTAAAGTGACCAAATTCAGAATCGATGAACTTGTGAGAAATCTTACTGAAAAAATGGAATCCATTGAAAAGGTCCCTGAACCAATCAAGGAGACAAAATCAGCTTCCTCCAGTTCCTCAAAGTCTAAGTCAACCTCCAAAAACAAACAAAAGTGTGAGCTATGTCATTACACCACCATACCACGACAACTGCTATAGAATCCTTTTTTGCATGATCTGCAAAAAGGATGATCATAGGACTGCAGACCATCTACAGTATGTCAGTCAAGCAAACTATACGAAAGTTGGTCATCAGTATGCTTCATCCTCCAAAGCTGCTCCCAAGAATAGAGCAAAACCTTTTCCTCTCAGGTCCCTCATGTGGGTTTAATGATCAACATCAGGATGATTGTCTCATGAACACATGCTGTGATATTTGCGGTAATCCAGCTCATGAGACATCCCAACATGACAGTGTCATTCATGCAAGGAGAAATTCCAAACAACCCAGAGTCACTGAGTCATCCTCAGCATCTAAATGCAAAACCTGTGGTAGCAATGTGCACACAACCACTGACCATGAGTCGATTGCAAATTTCAAAGAGACCTTAAGACCCAAGCCCACTAGTAAGTGGGTCACTAAGAGAAACTAATTCAGTTTACTACTTGTGCAGAGACATGCCGGGGAGCCTATTTGGCATCTAGACAGTGGATGCTCAAGAAGCATGACTGGTGTGAAGGAATATCTGCACAAGTATGTAAAGGAACCAGGGCCCAAGGTAGTATTTGGTGATAACTCATCATGTCCCACTGAAGGTTATGGTTCAGTAAACTGCAATGGAATAGTTTTCTCTAGAATAACCTATGTTAATGGTCTCAAATACAATCTCATCAGTGTCAGTCAACTATGTGATGCTAAATACATTGTACAATTCAATGACAAACAAGGTACCATTTTCAATGCCAACAAGGAAGTTGTGTTAATAGCTCCTAGGAGAGATGATGTTTATGTGCTAGACATGTCAACACTCTCTCAAGATGGAACTTGTCTCTTTGCTAAAGCCACTGAAACTGTCAATTGGTTGTGGCACAAGAGATTCTCACACTTGAACTTCAAAAATCTCAACAATTTGGCAAAACAAAACAAGGTCCTTGGCTTACCATCACTGGTTTTTGAAAAAGACAAACCATGCTCTGCCTGTGAAAAAGGTAAACACCACAGAGCATCTTTCAAAACCAAACAAAATTTCTCCATCAAAAGCTGCCTTCACCTCCTGCATATGGATCTCTTTGGACCAGTCAGTCCCAGATCAATCCAGCATGAGAAGTATACACTTGTCATTGTTGATGAATTCTCAAGATACACTTGGGTATACTTTCTCTCCAAAAAGAATCAGGCAACTGATACAATTATGTCATTCATCAGAAAGATTGAAAATCAGAATGACATTACTGTCAAACAAATCAGAACTGACAATGGTACTGAGTTCAGAAATCAAGAGCTTGAGAGTTTCTGTGATGAAAAAGGAATTTCTCAAAATTTCTCATCTCCTTATACCCCTGAACAAAATGGGGTTGCTGAAAGGAAAAACAGAACTCTCATTGAGGCTGCAAGAACCATGTTAAATGGCCCAGCCCTCTCAAAACATTTCTGGACTGAAGTAGTCAAAACTGGCTGTTACACCCAAAACAGGTCAATCATCGTCAAAAGACATAACAAAACTCCATATGAGATCTTCAAAGGTAGACTTCCTGACATCAACTACTTTCATGTGTTTGGATGTCCTGTGTTTATTCATAACCACAAGGATCACCTAGGTAAGTTTGATGCTAAAGCTGATGATGGATACTTCCTAGGCTACTCACTGATCTCCAAAGCCTTCAGGGTTTTTAACACAAGGAGACAACAAGTTGAGGAAACCTTTCATGTCACCTTTGATGAAAGTTCTGAAAGCATCAGGTTCACTAACACCTCAGTGGAGGAAATAGGAATTGATGACTCATCAAGATATCCTCCTGATGAGTTCACCACTGAATTCAATTCCTCATATCAAGCTAATGCTGACATCTCATATTATGTCTTTCCTCACAACCTACCCCAACCAACAATCAGTGAATTCATTGATAATCTATCAGTCCCAGCAAGGATGGGTAACACTGAACCAACTGTTCAGGATCCTGTGATTCATGAAACCCAACCAGAATAGGACATCACAACAGATGCTCTAAATGAATCTGTTGCTCCTGAAACCAATCTCACTCCTGAACTTCCAGTGACCTCATCAAACTCAGATCCTAGACCACAAAGTAAGTGGACAAGATCTCAGGATATTGAGCTTGTAAACATCATTGGTGAACCCACTGAGGGCATGCTCACCAGAAGCATGGCTGCTAATCTAACTGTAGCTTCAGCCAATGAATGTCTATATGCCGATTATCTATCAGAAATAGAACCCAAAAGTGTCACTGAAGCTCTAAAACACCCAAGCTGGGTTCAGGCTATGCAAGAAGAACTGCAAAAATTTGATAAAAACAAGGTCATGACCTTGATCAAATGTCCTCAGGATGTCGTTGTCATAGGAATGAAGTGGGTTTTCAGGAACAAAACTGATGAAAACGGCACTGTCATTAAGAACAAGGCCAGACTTGTAGCCAAAGGTTACAGTCAACAAGAAGGCATTGACTATGATGAGACATTTGCTCCTGTTGCAAGAATTGAAGCCATCAGAATCTTCCTTGCATATGCAACATACATGAACTTCAAGGTCTACCAAATGGATGCTAAGAGTGCATTCTTAAATGGTGACCTCAAGGAAGATGTGTATGTTCAGCAACCTCCTGGCTTTGAGAGTAGTGAATTCCATGACTATGTATGCAAGCTTGACAAAGCCCTTTATGGACTTAAACAAGCTCCCATGGCATGGTATGAAACTCTCTCAGCCTTCCTGATTCAAAACAAGTTTGTTCGAGGAAAGATAGACAACACACTGTTTGTCTATAGAAAAAAAGAAGATGTGATCCTAGTCCAGGTGTATGTTGATGACATCATCTTTGGCTCAACAAATTACAAACTTTGCAAACAGTTTGAAAAACTAATGACAAAGAAGTTTGAAATGAGCATGATGGGTGAACTCACATACTTCCTTGGACTACAAATCAGGCAAACTGATAAAGGAATATCCATCAGTCAAGAGAAGTACACCAGAAATCTCTTGAAGAAATATGAGATAGCTGGCTGTGCCTCAGTGAAGACACCAATGGTCCCTCCAAACAACCTTGGACCTGATCTCACTGGCAAATTAGTCAATCAAACTCATTTCAGAGGGATTGTAGGATCACTGATGTATCTAACTGCTTCTAGACCAGACATCCAATTCTCAGTCTGCCTAATAGCAAGATATCAGTCTAATCCCAAAGAATCCCATCTCACTGCAGCCAAGAGAATTCTCAGATACCTGAAAGGAACCCCAAGCCTTGGACTCTACTATCCAAAGTGCTCAGGGTTTGACCTCAAAGGATACTCTGACTCTGATTATGCTGGCTGTAACATGGACAGAAAAAGTACCTCAGGGTCATGTCAATTTCTTGGAGGAAAGCTGGTTTGTTGGAGTGCTAAGAAGCAACAATCAGTGGCTATGTCTTCAGCTGAAGCTGAGTATGTAGCTGCAGCAGGATGCTGTGCCAATGTGTTATGGATGAAAAGTCAACTCAGTGACTATGACATCCACTATAAAATGGTACCCATCTTTTGTGATAACACCAGTGCCATTGCAATCTCCAACAACCCTGTCCTTCACCAAAGAACCAAACACATTGATATCAGATATCACTTCATCAGAGATCACATTATGAAAGGAGACATAGAACTTCATTTCATCCCTACTGAATATCAACTGGCTGATATCTTCACTAAACCCTTAGATGAACCTACCTTCAGGAGACTGAAAGCTGAATTGGGAATGCTTGACATTGAAAGTCAGGTATCTGAAAACCAATCTCAGTAAGTTCTCTGAAATGGTTCATTCTTCCTGAACACCCAAAATATCCCACTCACTGAATGAGTAAGACTCATTCAGGGACCCTGACAGTTAAATTAAGCATTGAATGAGTAACTAAATGTTCCAAGTATCAGTTACTTGAATGTCCTAGGTTGGTAACTATGCCAATTTAATATAGGAATATATGTCTTACTGTCAGGGGTCTCATCATTTACCTCATCCCACTTGGAATTAAATGCCCCCCTCTCACATATAATATCCTATGGATATTTTATGACTGCAAAAGTGCACTTTTTACTGTGCACTGCAACTGTTCCCTTGAAATACGGGATTTTACTGCGGGTAGTGGTGGGTGGCATTAATTGTGGAAATTCAAACGTTTTCAAAATTGTCTTTACATATCCATATTTATGCAAAAACCACCCCTCTCACCACGCTATAAATACCCCTCTCATCAACAATAAAACACACAATTGATTTTTGCTAACAAAACTCTGTCAAAATTTCTTTCAAACCCAGAAATCCTTGTATGTTCTTCAAACCTTTCTGAAAAACCTTCATTGTAAACATTTATAAAAGCTTTTTCATCTAAACTTACGAGATTCAAACATTTGATTGTTCCTGTCAAAATATTTTTCAAACCCAAAAAATAAATTCTTTTAAATGGAAATGGCAAGAACACAATCTCTTCAGTTTGCTTCACAGTGGGTTGGTGATCTTACAAATGTTGAATTCAAAACAAATAATGTCATAGGTAATTTTGCATATCCCCAAAATGTCCCAGCCTATAAAGACATTATGAAATTTTTATATAACTGCCCACTAAAAACGGCCTTTGTTAAGTATCCCTCTATTGTTTACCAAAATCTCCTCAAGGAGTTTTGGGCAACAGCCAAGGCCTTTGACCCGACACCCTCCACTGATGAGAACAACCTCAGACCCCTCAGGGAATATCTCATCAGATTCAGTCTTCATGGGGGGGAACAACAATTCACCCTAGATTATAAAACATTTTGTACTTCAACAGGGCTGGATTATAATAAAGGAGTTTATGTCGCCCATCCTGAACCCTCCACAGTGAAGGATGGGTTAAAACAAATCGTTTTAGATCAAACTTTTTTGGACAAGACCCCAGTCACAAAAAGCTCATTCCCCGTGGCTTGGAGGATCCTTTTCACTTTTGTGATTCAGGTCCTCGGCGGGAACCACTCATCCACTGAACAAGTTAACTCTATTCAGTTGATGATGGCATACTGCTTGATGAATGGGGTCACTGTCGACATAGGGGAGATCATTTACAGTGATCTCATAACCAAGCTACAGAGCAAAACTAGGACGAAATACGTTTCGTATCCTAGGTTTGTCTCTTGTGCTTTGCAAGCGTTACTGGGTTGTAATTATCCTCAGGAAGAAAATTTTGGTGCTTTACCTGGCGTCCTGAGCCAATCAAATTTTCAAAAAAACCCATCCCTTGTCACTCCTATTGAATTCACGGCCCACATGGTTGTTGTAAACAACCAGACGGGATCAGTGTCTCCTAACCCTGCTCCTACAAAGAGTAAGGGGAAGTCTCAGACTGGGACTAAGACCAAACACATGTCTCAAGGCCCTGAGGCTTCAGGAACACTTGCCAAAAGGCAAAGAAAGCCTAAGACTGATCTGCCACCCAGTGGACCCCAAGCAACATCTACCCCCGTGACAACGAAGGACACTGATACATCACAGTCAGTGCTCTTGGTCACAACTACTACTCCCCAAGATCCAGAGGGAAACATACAACCCGCTGGTAGGGGAGCGCCTTCCACTATACCCAAGGATGACATTAGCAAATCACAGCCTTTGTCTGAGGGCACCCTGATCGATCCCAAAGACTCAGAGGGAACCAAACAACCCGCTGATAGGGATATAACAATCACTGATTCTGCTAAAGGCACTGGGAAAAGCCCACCAGTGTCTCAGGGATCACTGGGGGACAAAGACTCGGAGGGAAAGGAACAACCCGCCGATATGGAACCCACAGCCAATCCTAACTCCAGAGAAGACACTGGGAAACTCCCACCAGTTTCTGAGGGGTCAACGGGGGATAAAGACTCAGAGGGATTAATACCACCCGCTGATATGGAACCCATCACCCACCCCCTATTAACCGTGGCTGATGTAACTAGAATACTTTTCTCAGATGATGAACCTGCTGACAGTGACGATCAAATTTTATCAGCAGGAGAAGAAGTGGACGCTGAGGTTCAAGCTGTACAAGAATCTCAGCCCGATCCACAGGAGCACACTGAGTCACCATTTGTACCTGAAACTCATGACTCAGCCTCTTCATCCATCACTGATGAATTTAAAAGATTTGATAATGTTCTCCCACTTACTGAAAGGCAACTTGTTTAGTGGATCACCAAGGCTTCAAGAAGATTATACTCTGGAGTCACTGAAACAATGTGGGAACAACATACTAAGGCTGCTGCAAGCTATGCTGATCTAAAGGCTGAGGTACAAGGCTTTGATGAAAATGTTCATGAGCACAGGGATCTGATGTATGACAACCTTCACCGCTTGGATGACAACTTGGCTAAATTCCTCAGGCACCTTCAGGGTGTAGGTACAAAGATTGATGAAATCAAGGAATCTGTCAAAGAAGACCCTGCACTCAACGCTAAAGTGCTAAAGGCTGCTGAGGTGTACTTGCAACAATCCTCAAGCCTCACTAAACTGCTCACTCTACTCAAATATGCAAACGTTCAGGGTCTTCCATCCTCAGTTCAGTCTCTTCAAGCTACATTGGACTCATTGAATACGCAGGTGGCTACATTGGCTCAGGCATCCTCATCTCTGGCCTGGAATCTTGGGCCCAGAATGACTGCTCTGGAAATTTCACAAGCTAATTTGGAAGCAAGAGTCACTGGTATTCAAAATGACACCTCAGACATGAAGGCAATGATCACTGAGATTTATCAAGCCTTCAAGGGTCAAGCAGCTCCGTCCCCCTCAGCACCAACACCAACTCTTGCCCTCACTGACGCTACGGCAACAGTTGAGGGGGAGACTACTGCTGAAGAAACTCCTCTTCACACTGAGGGGGAGCCAACATCATCAGTCTCTGTAGCTCCGACATCAACATCACCACCAGTCACAGCAACTCCCATCTCATCCATCCCACCAACAACAACATCAACAACACTGGCAGTTATCACAACAACACCACCCTTGGTTGCATCATCTTCCTCAGTCCAGGACAAGGGCAAAGGCATAATGACAACTGCTGAGCCTGAGAAGATTCCCTATAAAATCGGCGACACTGAATACCTGCTCACACCTCAACAGCTGAGTAAACATCTTGCTAAAGAAGAAAGAAGATTGAAACTAGCTGAGGAAGAGAAAAAGAACAGAGAAGCACTGGCAAGGGTTGTCGCTGAAGAAGCTTAGAATATGGGATTAGATGCAAGCAAGCTCCCAAATGGTCAGGCAGGACAAAAGTTCAAGGATGCTCAGGCTGCTCAAATGGCTGCAATGAGAAAGCAGTATGAAGAAAAGAGAAAGAAAACTAAAGCTCTCAGGAAAAGCAGAATTGAGGAATACAACTGGACAATGACCAGCTGAAGGCTTCCTGAAAAAATCACTGATGTCAAGATTATTCCCAACACCAAACCATTAGCTATGAATGTTTACAGAGGGGATGACAAAAGACACTTTGAGGTTCATGATCCCTTAAAATTCAGTTACTTTGGGATCACTGAACTTGATGAACTTGGTTTGATCATTGGAAAAAAGCAAAATAAGGTGGTCAAGGAGCTGATGAAGATGCTTAGCAAAAGATATGAAAGGCTGAGGGATACACCAGCCCAATTAGGAATTCAGCCTGCCTTGACTGCACCTCAAGGATCTCAAAAGGAAAAGAGTTGAGTTCCAACCTGAGATAAAAGTGCCTGGCTTCGAGTGCAACAGGGAGCCGCCTGAAGGTGTTAAGTTTGTGAACTGCTTAGTGATTGAACAGCCTGAAAGAGGGCTATTTTTCATTGATGAGTAAGGAAACCCAGCATTCCAAAGATGGAGCGATATTGATAAGGCAGGAGTAGCTACAATGATAAGCTATATACCAGTGGCTTCTCAAATTTAGACCCCTGCAAATATCAGATTTTGTGCTGACTTAAATGCCAAGATAAAAGATCATCCTGACAGGGAAACACTGATCACAAAGAAAGTCAAGCTTGAAGCACTAGGGATCCATCTGGACTGATCATCTTAATTTATCTCTTTTGTACTAGTGATAAGAACTATGTAATCTGATCTATAAAAGGATGTATGTTTTGTTAATTACTCAGTGTTCCTTTTTGTATCCATTAGTACATTCAGTATAAGAAGAAGCCATTTGCTCACTTATACTGATCAAAAAAATTAGGCTATTTGTATATCCAAATAGGGGGAGACTGTTGGGTTCAGAAAATACCCAAACCCCTTAATCTAGGATTTGAATAGAAAATAGCCTAAGTACTCAATCTGTTAAACACAATCAGGTCGCTGAGTGCATAGCCGCTCAGTGAGTCATCTTTAGGATACTCAGTACGAGGCAATGAAGAAGTCTCTCCACTCAGTAAGGCAGAACTTAAAGGGTGAAGACTGAGTCAAGAAGAAGATGATGGATTCAGTGAGTGATGACAATAACTCATTGAATCCCTATGACTCCTCTCCAACTTCTTACACTGAAGACAAACTGAAGTAGAAGACTGAAGGACTTGAAGACTGAAGAAAGAGCGGGATAAGTTTGAACTAGATAAGAAGAAGTCCTTATCATCATAAGTCAACTTTCTCTGAATGGCTAGCTTACAAGCTCAGTGTCATCACTGAAATATGGAAAGCAGCCTTGTCCTTTACTTAGAATAGTCTTTGTAAACAGAGACAAAATACATTAGTATTTTGTCTTCTGTATGATGTCAGTTTTGTCACTTAGGATAGAGTTAAAACTCATACATGTATAAATAGCATAAGAAATGGAGTGAAAAGATTAAGCTTGTGAATTGTAAAAACACACACACACGCAAGCCATCTTTTCACTCCTCCAAATACAACTTAGTTCCTGAGATAGCTTAGTGAGCTCTAAGAGTTGTGCTCAGACTTAGCCTGAGCTTCGAGAGGAGTCACCCAACTTTGTTATTTCAATCCCAAGTACTATTCCGCAATTACTTTGGTAACGTATTCTTTGTTGATTTATTTCTAATAAGAATATGATGTTGAAAATTACTGTGTGTGTTTTGCTTAAGTTAATTTCAGTCATAGTTCACTAGTAACTTGTTTTATACATTTAATCTGTTTTAAACGATAGTGAACGGGGTACAACAGTTCGAACCTAGGGTTCGACTCATATTTTTTTGGTGCTTTTTTGTATAACTTATTTAGATTTTAGTGCTTATTTGGTTTTATAAAAATCTGGAATGCTTATTTTGGGCTATTTGGGTTGTTTTGATTATCAGTATAAAATGGAAACCATAAGGGTTCGACTTGTATGCTTTTGTGGCTCATTTGTGGTGGTGTTGGAAACTTTGCTTATTTAGTATGCTTATCGGTCTAAGCTTATTTTGGTCCATAGCTTATTGTGTGTCGACTTACATATAACTTGTTTGGTAACTGCTTATTTTCTTGTAACTGTTTTTCGATCTGCTTATTTGTGCTTATGGTGTTTTGAGTTTGTTTTTTGGCTTACAATTGGTTTGTGTGCATAATTTCTTTATGGACCGGGTAGGATTATTTCTTTTGGGCCGAACCTTATAAGCTTAATGGGTTAACTTATTATTACTTCAATGGGCCAGGATCACTATTGGATTAATTTATAATTTGTTAATGGACTAATATTATACAATGGTTATCGGACTAAGACTATCGGATTGAACACTATTGGACAATTGGACTACTTATTGGATACTTATCGGACTAAATATACATTGGACATAACGGAATAAAGCGAATTTGGACATATTAGACATATCCGATACATAATGAACTTATTATATTGTACTACTCCTTAACGGACTATTATTTGACTGTAAGCCCGATAACTGTTAAACACTTTCAATCCGTTATAGTTAAAGTATTTAAAATTATTTACCAAACTAATTACTATCAAAACATGTTTTGAATAACAAATCATATCAAACTTGTATTTATATACTTATTATTGCTAAAAACTGATTTTAAGTAAACCCCGATAATAAAAACGAAAATTATAGTTTTATTTAATAACAAACCTTTTCTATTTAATTTATATATTAAACTTATGTTTTCTTATAAAACATACATTTCTTAACAATCTGTTTGGGGTTATTTACTTACTTTTTTTTTTTACTTATTTGCTAATTGATTCTTACCTGTTTATTTTCTTTTATACTTGTGTAATATGTTTTATTACTTTGGTGTGTGTTCTCGAGTCTTAACATCCAAACTACCACACGAACGATGATACAAAATCTTTCACGAACGATGATACAAAGTCTTTCACGAACGATGATACAAAGTCTTTTTACAAATGATGAAGCGGGTCTTCCACGAAAACTAAAACGCTTTGTACTTTGAAAACACTTATGCATTATACTATTTTTACTGGACATTTTCTGAGTCAAACTATATATTTATTAGGTTGCGCTGATTGTGTACCGTTGTGCCTTACTTCTTGACACCGTTTGTGTTACTTGCGATACCGTACTCTGAGGTGAGTTCTCGTAGCCCCACTTTTTCTGAGTTTCTACTTGGGGTGGAAATGGTACAAATAGTTTTGAAATGTTTTTATGTTGTGATTACTGTTGAAGTGATTTTTAGACATTATGTGTAGTAGTGATTGATATATATTTCCTAATTACGTGATTGTTTATATGATCTCTTGTAGTAAAGACATGTTGTGTGGTTTGATATGCAACAACTGTTTAACTCATGTGATGGATCCGAACTGGGTGGTTACTTGATTAGCCAATTTTGCATGTTCTCCATGGTTAGACATGTTGTGATGAGATTTGGTGGGTTCAGTTGGCGCGATTGTTTGGTATATTGATGTGCTCAAATTTGATATATTACTCACTTTTTTCCACTTGATATTGTTCCAGCTTCCTGGTTTTACTCTTAAACCTACGAGCTCACCAACATTATGTTGACGTTTTCTAGTATCATTTTCAGGTGATCATTATTAAGGTATTCGAAGGAACTTTTATTAGAGTCAGACTATTTGATACTTTGCTACCATGTTTTCAAGAAGATAAGATTTCAAAAGAGACATGTTTCACTTTCAAATTTCTAGTCGAGGAAATGTTTTGTCAACTATTGTTGTAACAATTGTAAGGTATAAATCTTTGATGTTATACAATGAGCCTTTCTTAGTTACATCTCATGTTTCTGCCATTGACGGGGTGTGACATTTAAGCCCACTGTCTTCTACATACTTTTTCCATTCTTCTCCATATATCAGACCAAAATCATCATCAACAATACAAATCTTAAACTCATACACCTTATCCACAAACACATTCTTT
Organism: Chrysanthemum makinoi; assembly: GCA_910596185.1. Taxonomy (NCBI): domain Eukaryota; kingdom Viridiplantae; phylum Streptophyta; class Magnoliopsida; order Asterales; family Asteraceae; genus Chrysanthemum; species Chrysanthemum makinoi. The sequence goes on along the minus strand of OU343221.1, from coordinate 36,791,768 downwards.
GTCTATAACCATTCACAATCTTTACGATTAGTAAGTTCAAACAATTTTAATGGAACTTTCAAACCACATTCATGACCATTTTCAAACTTAACTAAAAAGGCCATATGCAAGGTTTAACAAACATAATGTTACTCACATACAAAGCCATTTAAGTACATAATTTGACGTAAAAAAAACGATACCGTATTATTAACTAAAAACAAAAAAATGAAACAAAAAAAAAACCTTTTCTAAACTAACATAAATAATCACTTGCATCACAATTAATGCAAGAGCCCTACCGATTATACAACTAGCTCTTCTAAATGAAGAATGATTATCATAAGCTATAATGAATATGAATGGAAAAGGAAACATAATGGTAACATACTAAGACCATTCACATGATGTAGCATATTGGATTTCATATACACATCAAAACATATTAAATATAGGCGTATGGGTGAAGTTTTAGAGAGAGGAAGTAGAGAGAGTTGGGAACTTGATGAAACAAAGAAAAATGGTATTGAAGCTCCAACCCTCTACCTTGGGAGGTAGAGGGTATTTATAGTTTCTTACAAGACACGCCTCCTACGGGCTGTGGATCAGGCATACAGTAGGTAAAGACCAGTCCGTCCTCCACGGTGTTACTTAACTAACTACTTATTAACATAACTTGACTACGACTACGAGCTTTCTAACGAATACATATACTTGAGGTGACCGACACTTTAACTAATGGATTTTCTAAATCCTAACAATCTCCCCCTAAGGGAGGTCACCTCAATTTACATTGAATACAAACAGATATTATATTTTGATTGTTCTTGGATTCTTGATTAAGTTCTTTGCTCTATAGCCCGTAGTATTTGATTCTTCATGTTTTGCATGTTTGGTTAATCCAAGTGGAGGTCTTTAACTGATTCACGTGAGGATGAGTTTTGAGCCAGCTTTGAGATTATCAGCTACCATAAATCTCTGACTCTTCCTTTGTGGTGTTGACATTATGTGTTGTTGTGACATTTGGACCGACATGCTCACATTCTGGATCATGATTTCTTCTCATCAGAGTAGCGGAAGCTTTAGTTGATTCATGATATTTGCAGCAGCGTAGCAGGAGCATGGAGTGAAAATATCAGAGTCGTTGATGTACTTGTCATGATTTCTTTAGAAATGGATGTGTTGTGTGAGCATGCGGCTATGGATTGACTTCTCAATTCTGATCAGTTGCAAACGTTGGGTGTACCTGCATACAACAGTTAGCAATAAAGTGCACGAAAGTGTCTTTGATCACTTTCGTTGAATTGAGGTACACGGCCCACGGTTCCCCGTTGATCAGTACAAGTACTGCCTGTGATCAGGTAGAATTCCTAAGAATCTCCTTGACAGGGTTTCGCAGCTGCTCTAGCTGTTCTCAAACCGGAACGTCTCAAAGAAGACAACACGGAGTCAGTGAACCAGCAAATTAAGGTTTGCTGATTAAGGAAAATGATTTGAAAAACCATCGTGTATTGCTTATCAGAAAGCATTTATGCAATACACCGAAGGTTTTATATTGGAAATCAATTTTCAATCACAAATACCTTTTGATTTTGAAAACATACTACACAGTCGACGTGCTAAAGAAAAGAATTTTTGTGCACATCGACTGGTTTTTCAAAGGTATCCGTCAATCCATTTCCTGGACCAAGGTTGATTCAAGAATGAATCGCCCCATCATTTCAATCCAGTTGTCACAAGTTTGATCTATTGGATAGATCTCACATGTCACCCACCAAGAGCTTGTTTGATGTTGGCTCTAGAAGGATTTCCATCTTCATTGTGAGTATTTTTCATATCACTCGGATGTTCTGGAAATACCACAAGGATAATGCATAGGACTCTTAAGATATATTCTCACTTTCCACATTGTGTGAAACAGTGAGTCTTCATAGATTGTGTCCTAATGAGATTTATTGATGATCTCGTGGCTCTAGACTCAATAGTGCACATTTGGTTCCTATGCCGGAGACTAGGGAGAGGGTCTCCTTTTTCAATATCAACAACTCTAAGAGAAAGTTGATAGATAATGTAGGTTCCCCGTGAGAATGAAACAAGTCCTTTTAAGAGGAACTTGAGTAGCTTGGGAAGTTAGGTGCAGTGCATCACTGGGTCCATGACGTCTTGTCTTCAATACCAATGTTACCTTAGTAGACACCAGTAGCATATGTAATGAACCCGGTTTCTGCCCTAAGGTTGAATTGATAGAGGGCTAATTCTTTTCACCCTTTTCTCATTCATTTCTTTTTCATTCTTCAACCCCTTCAGTGCTTACCGAGATTTCATAACTAGAACCTTATTGGGTTTATTCCAGTTCTAGCTCTATCTCAGTCCGCACTCTTCCCATTTCTCACTTTTCTCCTTTTTTTCATCATACCTAAGGACTTCTACACTATCTAGTGGATTGTACCTGGGTAGATCCTTCTGGCTCTGGCGGGATCGTGTGAACGAATACCTAACCTAACCATCCTTATATCTCCATGCATAAAATAAATTTAGTCGGTCTTTTTGGTATTGTTCTTCTGCTATTGAAACCAATTGAAAACCATTTGAATAATCAATCTAGGTACTTGTGATACATGATCAAAGCATTTTGTACCTGAATTATTTTTGATATTTCAAAAAAAGCTCCCCCTCAACATGTGCATCGCATGTTAGAAATTGCTTTGGCACATGGAGGCAAGAGGACTTGAAGATCTCAGATTGAGAATGAAGAATTCACTTCTTTGATCAACATTTTCTAAAAATATCGACATCACTTTCCCGATCAAAGTTAGTATTTTAAATACTTTGCTAAAGATATTTTTGGGAAAGGATGTGGTTTTCTAAAAGTTGCTCCCCCTCAATATGTGCATCGAGATTCGAAAGTGTTTTGCACATATTAGAGAGAACCTGCACTTAGAGACAAATCAATCACGTTTCAATCCTTTTTGGTTTGATATAGATGCCCCCCCTTAACATATGCTTGGAAAAATTTGAAATCATTTGGAATATGTAGGGAGGAGATCTTGCTAATCAATTTCAAAACCATTTATCGAATTATCAGATTAAATCCAATTTAAATCACAAATTCTCCCCCGATCACAATTTTCAAATCCATTGAGATTTGTGATCTCTTATTGATTTAAATTGGTTTTGAAAGATTTTGAGGAGAATTATGACTTGCTTTTAACACTGTTAACTGATAAGGATCAAATTCTGAGACTTTAAACTCCAATGATTAAACATGCTTAAGTATCCTTTGAAAGCACAATCTTAGACAAGGTCTGGATCTAATTGATCAAAAACATTGTTCATTTTGATTATCCGAAGTTAGACCTTGCTCGATTACGTGCCAATTGTTTGAAAAAATAACTTTTTGATTTGATAAAAATCATTCTCCCCCTCAATCAATGACATATGTTGTTGATTGAGCGTAAGATATTTTTTCAAATGATAAGTCCAAATGATTTACAGATATTCCGAGTTATTTTCAAAGCAATTTTGTTTTCATAAAGTGACAAATATTTTTCATAAGAATGTTTTAGAAGGAAAAATATTTGTTAAGACACATTTGTCTTTTAGAATCAGATCATGAGGTTTCAAATGTTTAGATTGAGCATGGCTCTGTTCTTTCTTTTAAAACGGGTTACTGCCTGAGATGACAATAAACCACCATTTTTCTCCATTTTTTTTATGTACATTCGAACTTCATCTAAAGACCCGTGCCATTCTTGAATGACAAATCAAAGTCCGTAGATGAAATCGAACCAGGCAAAACATGACAAATGACAATATTTTTGAAAATTTTCAAGATTTTCTAATTTTTATGGATTTTTGAAAATTTTATGTTTTTCTCTTTTCTTTTTGTTGGTTTTATAATTTTGTATTTTGATTTTTAAGAAGATATGTACAGAGATGGATGAAGAAAAAGCCTTTACTCCTCGTCTTCCTCTTGAAGACGTTTGAGTGTTTCTGGTCGTAGACTCTTTAGACCAAGTCGTGGGAGGATAAACTCAAAACGTTCTCTAGGAAGAGCTTTGGTGAAGATGTCTGCTAACTGATATTCAGTCTTCACAAAATGTAGTTCTACCACACCATTTTCCACTTGCTCCCTGATGAAGTGATGTCGAATGTCGATATGCTTTGCTCTTGAGTGTTGAACGTTGTTGCATGAGAGAGCAATGGCACTCTTGTTATCACAATACAAAGGGATTTTGTTGAATTCAAAGCCATAGTCAGATAATTGGGATCTCATCCATAGGATTTGAGCACAACAAGATGACATGGCTATGTATTCTGCCTCTGTAGAGGATATTGAGGTACTCATTTGTTTCTTTGAAGACCAGCTCACAAGTTTATCACCCAAAAACTGAGCACCTCCTGACGTGCTTCGACGTGTATCTTGACACTCTGCATGGTCAGCATCTGCATAGGCTGTTAGTGACATACCGGTGTCCTTCGGGTACCAAAGTCCCATGTTGATGGTTCCTTGGGGATACCGAAAGACCCGTTTAACCGCTTCAAGGTGCTTTTTGGTAGGCTTAGCCTATCTAGCACACATGCATACAGCGAACAGAATGTCTGGTCTACTGGCAGTAAGGTACATCAGGGACCCAATCATACTACGATATTTAGTTTGGTCAACCATGATCCCTGAGTGGTCCTCATCCAGTTTAGTACGCTCCACCATGGGAGTGTCAACAGGGTCACAAAAATCAAATCCAAATTTATTTAAGATTTCATTAGCATATTTAGATTGATTGATAAAAATGCCTCCGGGACATTGTGAAATTTGTAATCCCAAGAAAAATGACATTTGTCCCATCATTGACATTTGAAATTTGGATCCCATCTCCTTAGAAAAACGTTCACATTCATTGGGGTCGGTCGAGGCAAAAATAATATCATCAACATAGATTTGAACATGAATTAAGTGTTTGCCTGACTTTCTGGTGAACAATGTCGGATCAACTGCTCATTTGCTGAATCCATTAGATACAAGAAACTTCGATAGCGTGTCGTACCATGCCCTTGGAGCTTGCTTCCAACCGTAAAGGGCCTTCTTCAAGCGATAGACATGAGTAGGATGCTCTGGATTCACAAAACCTTCAGGTTGGCTGACGTATACTACTTCTTTCAGATCTCCGTTAAGAAAAGCAATCTTTACATCCATCTGATAGACTACCATGTTCTTACTGGCAGCGTTAGCCAGGAAGATTCTGATTGCCTCGATACGTGCAACTGGAGCAAATGATTCTTCAAAGTCAATACCCTCCTCTTGACGGTATCCTTTTGCAACCAGTCGAGCCTTATTCTTTAGCACATCACCATGCTCATCAAGTTTTACTTTGAAGATCCATTTTAGAGCAATGATCATAGCACAGTCAGGAGCAGGTACTAATTCCCATACATCTAGTCGATAAAACTCATGAATTTCATCTTGCATGGCATTGAACCAGCTGTCTTCAGTCATGGCTGTTTTAACGTCTTTTGGTTCAACCTTAGATAGTACGGAGTTGAAGAAGCACCACAAGGAATCAGTTGCAAGTTGTTTATGAGTGGATACTGGACGAGAAGGGTTTCCAATGATGTTGTCCAATGGATGGCCATGTGTCCATTTTCTAAGGTGTTCGTGTGGTTGTTGTTGAGGGACTGAAGTAGCAGAGTTTGGATCTCCTGATGAAGATGGTTCTGAAGTTGGTTCAGGAGCAAATATGTTCTCAAATGGAGCATCTTCGGGAGTAGCAAAGGGGTTATCTCCATCATAGTTGCCAGAAACATTTCCATGATGTACTCTCGATGAGTGAGGATTTGATGATAATGATGAGTGATCTGCAGTAGGCGCTTCTTGACTCAATGATTGATGCAAGTTTTACTGACTAGGTCTTAATATTTATAGTGTCTCGCTATATCTATGGTCTACCCTAATGCACTAACGGGCAGTGTACCCGGTCGTGTGTAGTGTAGTAAATGGTAAAGCCGAGGTCATCCCAAGAGCTATGTGTGTTGGATTATTACTAAGTATAATTGTCACAGAATAATAAATGTTTTGATAGCGATTTAATTAATTAAACTACTAATGCAGAATATAAAATAAAAGAAAATAAATGGTGAAGGGAAATCAATAGAGGAATAGTGGTGCTAACCTAGTCAATCCTCCTAGCTAGTTATGTCTACGTCTACCTACTTCCAATTACTTCAGGTGGGGTCAAATTCGAGAGGACAACATTTGGTCAATTCGCCCTAACCTATCAGCAAAGATGCCACCACAGGAGAAATCAGGCGCACCGTCATAAGTCCTGTTGTTCCTGGTCCCCTAAGCCGAGTCATTAAGTACCGCTACATGCTAGATTCTAAATAGTGAGTGCCCGGCCGTTAGGAACTTAGACACTACACCCCCAATTCTTAAGTTCATCCAAACGATAGGTGATCAGTTGGTCAAATCGCACAAGTAGAAAGGGTCGTCAGTTGGTCATATCTTACCCTTCCCGTCTCAGTCCGCTCACCTAGGGTCAGTTGGTCATATCTCCTAGGCAATTGGCCTCTATCGCCATTCAAAACTACCGAACCAAGGGTGACTACCAAAGAACTATGCATGCATACACTTAGAAATAATTGTACGGAAGTAAAGGTAAACGCAAACAAAACAATTAAGGAATCATAACTAGGCTAGCACCAAAGGGTGCTTAGCCGCTCATATTAATCATGCAAATCAATTCAATATTCAAGGGTACGAAATACATTTATTGAAAGTAAAAGAAATATAAAAAGCTAAAGCTTATCGTAATGGTGTGACTTCTCCATTGGAAACAGCTCCGTACGCTCCCCTAGACCTGCCTTGAGCTTTTTCCCACGTTCTCAGAGTGTTGTGTGTGGAATGGGATGCTTAGAAATGCTGGAATTCGTAGGGTATTTATAGGCCAGGTCTGGGTTACGGCGTAACCAATAGAGGAGTTACGCCGTAACCTTCTATTTCTTCGTAAATGCACTAGATCATCTAGCTACGGCGTAACCTTATAAGTGGTTACGCGTCGTAAGTGATGCAGTAGTTATGGTGTAAGTATCAGCGGCGTGGAACCTCTTTTTACCTAATGGACTTACGTCGTAACCTTTGGGCGTAACCTCTTGATAAGTTGGACTTCTGGGTCACGCAATAGTTACGGCGTAATGTGAGAGACGAGTTACGCCGTAACTTCTTCAAAATAGGCATACTATGATAAATCTTTAGTAATGTTTCCATTTCCGCGTCTCTTTAGCTTCAATACTCGTAATTTACCTGAAAGTGGAAAACAATGGAAAACAAGCGTAGATCCATATAAACGATATAAATAACGAGCATTATCGGGGGAAATTGACACTTAATATTCAGGACTATTTGATGTTATCAAATATCCCCCCACTTGAACTCTTCTTGCCCTCAAGTAGACCTTATTAGATAGATTCCTAAAAGGATATCTCCCAAAACTTAGAAAATATGAGTTTACAAATCCCTTATGCTAGAATAAAACAAAGCCGAACACCTCACGAAAGGGGAACAAACACTCAAATCTCTCAACTATTCTAAGTGTCAATTTCAGGGTGATTACTCAATCGCACAGTCATAGCATGTATTCTATCATAAGCTTGGCGGTTACACAAATCTCCACCACTAGAGTTAAAGGCTAAACAATTCTCGAAGGCAATATGGGTAGACACGACAAAGGTTAAGGGGTGACTCGTCATTACAAACATGTCACGGCGAAGTGGACAAAATCAATGATACATGACCAAATCCATGGCCAAGACACCAAATATTGCTCGCTGTATCACCTAGACATGCTTCATGACTAAAGGGTAGGATAAGACATGGGATATATTATTGTTGTAAAATGAAAAACAAGCAGGTAGTCTAAATCTATAACCAAGTCATCACCACTTACCGTCCGCCCAAAGTTCAAGCTTAGAAGTCTAGAGACCGGATCATGAAATGCAAGGTAGATGCGTCATTAGAGGACGTCGTGATGGGAATACTACCTTTTCTTCTTCTGTTGGCAAAGCCACCAACTCCAATCTTCAAATGTGACCGAGGTGGCCTCCTCGATACTAATCAATAAAGCTTCATACTATAGTGCTTATAACATCGCACTTTACAATATCATAATTCAATCAACTATTTTTTTTTCGAATCATCATTTTTTTTATTATTTTTTTTCAACATAACATAATATCCCCCCACTTGAGATGAACAATGGGAATTTGGGGGGTCTTCAATGATCTTCATAAATGTTGTCGATGAAAGCATGATTTCCAAACCTTTCCACTCGAACCTTGAACTAAGGCAAATAATGACTTCCCAATCAAAAATAAAGACTACAGGGTAGGCTAAGGTGTATAGGTGTAACGAAACAATATATAGGGTTGACAAAATGAAAAGAATGGCTCAGAAGGGTGTATCTAGGGGTATCTTGCACTAAAGGGGAGTGCACCAAAAGGGTTTCACATGGGGTTCGAAAAGTCGAGGTGACTAATCGATAGACTCACAATGGTAGGCTGTTTGGGTGATAATCCTATAATATTGCCTTCTAAAACTAAAAAGTCCAAATACATCGAGCTAACTCAACATACCTCGTCTATGGTCTCGAAATGATGCAAAGGTCAAGTTCTAAAGTTTACAAGCTACCGGCACACTCATAATTTGGTGGATTTGGGGTAAAATATTAGAAACGGATAAGGCTAATCTCACCATGTAATGTCAAGGGTTGTATGTGCTCGGCTAAGGTCTAATCTAGTTAGGTTCGGAAAAACATGTCAAAATTTTAAAAATGGCATAATTTTTCAAAATAAACTAGAAAAATGAGGGCGAAATAAAGTTCAAGAGATAATTCTACTCCCGTCCCCCCACTTGAATTGTACAAAGTCCCTTTTGTACTAGGCATTAAAATAAAGGTGAAGAGAAAGGTAGAATTAGAGCAAGAACTTCCCTGAAATTTGCTCCAAAAAGAAGAAGGCCCACGAGAAAGAACCGTGCCTTCGTTTAAGCGTCATGAACAAACTTCAATCCCTGAAATCACAATACCAACAAGCATAATTCTAAAAAGAAAAAATAAAATAAAATGAAAAACAAACCTAACTCACTTTCGTAGGAATCACGGTTGCATTTAGCGAATGCAACAAGCCTTTTAAACCACTTGGTGTCCCAAGTGGACGAGTGAAGTCTCGTGAGGGTTTACAGGGAACACACCCACAAATTTTATTTAAAAACTAATACAAGGTTACTGTGTTTTAAAATGAAAAAATTAAAGCAGAGGAGAGTTACGTCGTAACTCCTATGAGAGAGTTACGACGTAACTGGCAAAACCTGGTATGAGTTGTGAAGCGAGTAGTTACAGCGTAACCACAGAGATGGAATTACGCCGTAATTGGTAATGCGTCAAGAATTCTGTTGCTAAAATGTTGGTTACGGCTTAATCTCCAAGATGAGTTACGCTGTAACTCTGTTCAGATCAGCAACTGCAGCAGTAATTACTTCTTTGTCTCCTGCAAAAATGGTTAGAAAACACAAAACCCAACAGAAAGGAAATAAAAACAAAAGAAAGGGATAATTCGGGTTGTCTCCCGAAAGAGTACTTTTCTTTATTAACGAGTCTTTAAGTTAGACTCAGAGCCGCGGGGCTCCTATGGGGGTATTTGGACATCCCCGACTTTTTCAATATCCTTCATCAAATTATGTCTCATCCATGCAACATTTGAGGCAGTTCAGAGGTATTCAACGGTTTCGATTTTTCGAACTTTACAAAATTTCTCTTCCGGACCTAGGTGGTAGCGAGTGAATTCATATTTTTCGACTATAATTGGAGGTGGTCTTTTGTAGGGAATTCCCAGGAGTTTGCACCTCCTTTGTTCGTAAGCCTCGTCATCGGGATCAGTGAACTCCTCATTTCCTTGCAATTCAAGGTAATCTAGGATCCCTTCAATATCATCGTCATCAGAAGCTGTGTCCTTGAACCATTCTTCATCGAGCAGATTTTCCACCAGAACGCGCTTGCATTCTTCTTTATCATTACAAACCAACTCCTTCTCATTGTCAACAGTTATTTCACTCGTGTTGTTGAGACTTTTGTCGTTTGAGTTTTCTCGATCCATGAATTCCTTCCAAATTTTCTCTTTGGTTAATGTGTCCACATGTCCATACTTAATTTTTACCCAACTATCGAATCCTAAATTGTCCAGCCAAGGCAAACTTGTCCTTTCCTCATCATTGGTCGAGGACCAAAAGAATTCATCTTTTCCTAATCTTCCAGAGTTGCTTCCCCCATTACACATATCGTCATACGGGTTGCATGACGCCCAAAAAAATTCCCCAGGAGATTTTACTCTTTCGCACCAGTGACTGTGTAATTCCTTGTTGTCAGTTTCACTTAAATGCTCATCCGTGCAGTACATGTCTTTATTAGCCTCTTTCTTTTTCTGAATGTGCTCTGCGTAATCAATTTTTAGCTTCTTAAGGAGATTCGGGTCAATCTTGGCATCCCCAAATTGAATTGCGTACCAATCTTTAAAGGCCAAGTGACCGAATTTAATACCATGTCTTTCACTCTCCTGAGAGCATGTCCATTCTTCCTTTCTTCAATCGTCCCCTCCATTGCAATACTCGTGGAAGGGGCTGCATGTAGGCCATGCCCTTGTGGTCTCTTCACTAGTAATGACGACAGGAGTACACCAGTGAGTGATAAGTGGCTCTTCTTCATCTTCAAGGGAGAGTTCCTCGAGTTTTTCTGACTCGTCCATGTCGAGGAATTTTTCTGCCCATGTATCCCAGTTACGCCGTAACTGAGATTCTTGGTTACGGCGTAATTCATTAGAGTCTCTTTCCTCAGTATTCTTCACAACCCCGTTGTCGCTGTCAAACACAAGGTTACGCCGTAACTCATTAGGCATGTTACGGCGTAACTCAGATCTGTTGACGAAATCGTCCCCTAAATTCGTATCATTGACCTGAACCTTTGAGTTATCATCAGAAAAAATTACCTTACATTCCATAGCTGGTTTAGATCCTTCAGGTTTATCGTTATTTCTCCTTACTTTTTCACCGAGCTTTATCACTATAGATTCAAGGTTTTTCAGAGTCGAGTCGTGTTTGGAAATGTTTCTGTCAATGTTTTCCTGGAATTCCTTCAACCACTCATCTTGCTCCTTTTGTCTTTGGGCTGAATTTTCTAGAAACTTATTAATTGTTTCTTCAAGACTGGGCTTTCTTTCTCCATAAGGCCCACGGTTGTAATTTCCACGATAACCATTACTATTTCGATTATCACTGTAAAATGGTCGATTTTCTCCATACTTAGCTTCTTCAATATCCTTTTCATCCATATAAGGACAATTCTTCGTAAGATGTCCTCCTCCACAGCTTTCACAACCTACTTGGATGGCATGAACGGTTTCTCTGACCTTCAGCATATCTCGACAGAGACTTTCAATTTTACTAGCGATTGCTGCAATTCCGTCAAAACTTCCGCCTTGGTTTCTTTTACTTCCACCGTCGTGAGATTTTTGAGAATGGTCCGCCATTTTTTGAATGGTTTCAATTGCAGTAGTAGGAGTCATGTTCGGGATAGGTCCTTGATATTCCAGCATTTTCCTAGTAGTTATGTCTATTCCCTTGTAGAAAATATTGACCTTCTGCTGGTTATTCAGATCATTGGTAGGACACTTATAAAGAAGATCGTTGTATCTGTCCCATGCTTGATACAGAGTTCGTCGTCTTCTTGTTTGAAATTATGGATCTCCAAGAGCTGATTAGAAATTTTCGATGGTGTGCAATATCTTTGGATAAAGTGTTTCTTTAGTAGCGCCCAGGTGTTAACTGCCCCGGTGGGCAATCTTTCGATCCACCTTCTGGCTGCTCCAGTGAGAGTCATTGGGAAGACCCTAAGCATAACAGCATCATGAGACACGCCCGGAATGTTGAAAAGGCTAGCGATGTATAGGACATTTTCAACGTGCTCATATGCGTCTTCGTCCCTGTTTCCTGAAAAAGGGTTAGCGCGAAGCTCCCTCATAAATTGGTCTTTAATTTCGAAACGAACATCCGCTCCGATTGCCGGTCTTACGAGACCCGGCCCTTGTTCCGCTCTTGTCAACGCCAAGTATTCCTCAAGAGTGAGGTCATCGATGTTAACAACTTCCATGGTACCTGAAAACTTGAAATATGATCGTGAGAAAAGTTTAACAATGAAATGAAAGACTTAATATCAATCCTAATATAACTCCCCGGCAGTGGCGCCAAAAACTTGATGCAGGTTTTACTGACCAGGTCTTAATATTTATAGTGTCTCGCTATACCTATGGTCTACCCTAATGCACTAACAGGCAGTGTACCCGGTCGTGTGTGGTGTAGTAAATGGTAAAGCCGAGGTCGTCCCAAGAGCAATGTGTGTTGGATTATTACTAAGTCTAATTGTCACAGAATAATAAATGTTTTGATAGCGATTTAATTAATTAAACTACTAATGCAGAATATAAAATAAAAGAAAATAAACGGTGAAGGGAAATCAATAGAGGAATAGTGGTGCTAACCTAGTCAATCCTCCTAGCTAGTTATGTCTACGTCTACCTACTTCCAGTTACTTCAGGTGGGGTCAAATTCGAGAGGACAGCATTTGGTCAATTCGCCCTAACCTATCAGCAAAGATGCCACCACAGGAGAAATCAGGCGCACCGTCATAAGTCCTGTTGTTCCTGGTCCCCTAAGCCGAGTCATTAAGTACCGCTACATGCTAGAATCTAAATAGTGAGTGCCCGGCCGTTAGGAACTTAGACACTACACCCCTTAATTCTTAAGTTCATCCAAACGATAGGTGATCAGTTGGTCAAATCACACAAGTAGAAAGGGTCTTCAGTTGGTCATATCTTACCCTTCCCGTCTCAGTCCGCTCACCTAGGGTCAGTTGGTCATATCTCCTAGGCAATTGACCTCTATCGCAATTCAAAACTACCGAACCAAGGGTGACTACCAAAGAACTATGCATGCATACACTTAGAAATAATTGTACGGAAGTAAAGGTAAACGCAAACAAAACAATTAAGGAATCATAACTAGGCTAGCACCAAAGGGTGCTTAGCCACTCATATTAATCATGCAAATCAATTCAATATTCAAGGGTATGAAATACATGAATTGAAAGTAAAAGAAATATAAAACGCTAAAGCTTATCGTAATGTTGTGACTTCTCCCTTAGAAACAGCTCCGTATGCTCCCCTAGACCTGCCTTGAGCTTTTTCCCACGTTCTCAGAGTGTTGTGTGTGGAATGGGATTCTTAGAAATGCTGGAATTCGTGGGGTATTTATAGGCCATGTCTGGGTTACGGCGTAACCAATAGAGGAGTTACGCCGTAACCTTCTATTTCTTCGTAAATGCACTAGATCTTCTAGTTACGGCGTAACCTTATAAGTGGTTATGCCGTAGCCTTCAATAAAATCGGTTACGTCATAAGTGATACAATAGTTACGGCGTAAGTATCTGTGGCGTGGAACCTCTTTTGACCTAATGGAGTTACGTCGTAACCTTTGGGAAGGGTTACGCCGTAACCTCTTGATAAGTTGGACTTCTGGGTCACGCAATAGTTACGTCGTAATGTGAGAGACGAGTTACGCCGTAACTTCTTCAAAATAGGCATACTCTGATAAATCTTTAGTAATGTTTCCATTTTCGCGTCTCTTTAGCTCCAATACTCGTAATTTACCTGAAAGTGGAAAACAATGGAAAATAAGCGTAAATCCATATAAATGATATAAATAACAAGCATTATCGGGGGAAATTGACACTTAATATTCAGGTCTATTTGATGTTATCAATGACATAGAAACTGAAGGGTTATCTACGTTGACTGGGTTAGGGCAGCCACTATTGATGGATTAGACTGATCATTAGCAATAGGCTCATAGTATTCATGAAACAATTTCTTCAAATCATCTTCCGAAGGGGGTACATATGGAATTGCTGGTGAGGGGTTTTGTTCAAGAGAAGAACTAATGGGACTACTTAACCAATGTTGAGATGCAGGTCCAGAACTTGATTGTCCTGGAGCCATTTGCCCAGACAGCTCATCGAACGTGACATGAATAGTTTCCATGATATCTCGAGTTCTTTTGTTGTAGATTCGGTAACCCTTCTTGTTTGGTGCATAACCCACAAAAACTTCAATGTCCGCCTTAGCTCTTAATTTACCTAAATCTTGACCATCATTCGTTGGATAACACAAAGCACCGAATACACGAAGGTAGGAGAGATAAGGTTTTCGATTATGGACAAGTTCGTATAGAGTTTTTCCATGAGTGGTGTGTATGAGGGAATGATTTTGGGTGTAGCAAGCAGTGGCAATGGCTTCAGCCCAAAGAAACATTGGAACCTTTGAGTAAATTAGCATTGTTCTTGCAGCTTCCACAAGAGTCCGATTTCGTCTTTCAACTACACCGTTCTGTTGAGGCGTACGTGGAACACTTCTTTGATGACTGATTCCAATGCTTTCATAAAATTGACTTAGTTCTTTGTTAACAAACTCAGTTCCATTGTCCGTTCGAATAATTCTAACAGTCTTGTTCAGTCGAACCTGCAGCTGTTTGATAAGTTTGATGATGACATCTGGAGTTTCATCCTTTGTCCTCAAAAACATAACCCAAGTAAATCGAGAGTAGTCATCAACAATGACTAATACATATTTCTTCCCATTTATCATTTGCACTCTCATGGGTCCGCATAGATCCATATGAAGAGTATGAAGAACTTCCATAACTGAGTTTGCGGGTTTGGGTTTGTGGGCATATTTCTTGCTTTTTCCCAATTGGCATGCTGAACAAAGATGATCTTTTTCATACTTTAATCTGGGTAAGCCTCTTACTAGGTCCTTTCTGGAAAGGTCATTTATGGTGCCGAAGTTCAAGTGATTGAGACGACGATGCCATAACCATGACTTTGTTTTCGAAGCCTTTGACAACAAGCAGATTGGAGAAGACTTCATCATATCTTCGATAGAGATGGTGTATAAGTTTGTACCACGTGTTCCTCTCAAAAGTTCCACACCATCAAGTTCTCTAACGAAACATGTATGTTTTCTGAAGGCCACTTCTAGATCAGAATCACAGAATTGACCAACAGAAAACAAATTATGACCAAGACCTTCAACATAATATACCCGGGAAATTACACTATCGCCAACCACATAATCTCCATAACCCATAATTGCTCCAAAATGGTCGTTTCTGAATCTAACAGTCCCGATAAATTTACTCACGCAGTTCATGAGCCGCGAGCGGTCTCCAATCATATGCTTGGAACAGCCTGAGTCTAGGTACCACAGAACGATTTGAATGACCTACAGTTGAACACAGACAAGAATGGATGACTGGACAATTGGGATCCCCATGCAAGAATGGGTTTCACTTGGTTAGTAGATGTGATTGGAGAACCCACATCAGAAATAGAAACAATGATATCATTAGATGTATATGTCGGGCTAGTAGTAACAGTAGATCTATTCAAAGTAGATTCACTTCTTAAAGGTATAGTTCTACCAGTAGGAATCCATTTCCTAATAGGCATTGATCTAGATAATTTGGGGCACAACTTATTAAGATTGAATTTACGGCCAGTAGCTATCCATTGATAACCTATATTACTGAATTTTCTTCCTGTTGGTTTCCAATGTTTTCTAGCCCTCTTCCTCCTTGTTCTTCTGACCTTTTTATCCTGTTTTCTAGTGTCAACAATCTTAACAGGAGATTTTACAGTATTACTCAACTCATTCACAACACATTCATGATTAATACCGGAAATCAAGCATTCATTACATGTTTTGCAAATAGTAGCAGAATTCGAATTAATTACAGTACGCTTATAGCTAATACTAGAATCAACAAAATTCGTTTTATTTAATTCAAACTTGATCTTCCTAGGGTGTTCTTCTACTTTCTTCCATTGATCACTCTTAGCTTGCGAGGCCCTATCTTGCTTTGTATTGCCTGGAGGCTTTGACCCGCTTTCTTTTGTACCACTGATTACTCCCGTAGAGGGAATTATGGGAACATTAGCTGGTTTTGCTACTTTTTGCATTCCTGATCTAGAAGTGCTGGGATCTGAAGTACTTTTAGGTACATCAAAGCTCACATGCATGACTTTCGGCACAGAACAAGGCATATCATGGGTTGCATGCTTAGCACTAGGCATAGAACAAGGCATAATAGCTTTATCTTTCTCACAAAAGGATTTAGGGCATGATGCTCTTAAACATTCTAAAAGCTCCTGAGATCGTTTGGCATATAAGCATGCATACCTAACTTCACTATCAAGTGGTTTATTTATGCAATCCTCTTCTACAATCTCACGGAGACATTCTAGACTATCCTTAAGGTGACAGAAATAGTCATGAAACACAAGTTCGTTATTTCTAAGATGAGGAGGAATATATTTTACAGTCACAGTATACTTAGAATCCGCAGATGCCTTTGATGCAACATTCTCCTTACTGACAAGTGGCATTTTCCCTTTTACCAGACTCTTCAGATTCTCAAGTTCCTTTTGTAAAGAGGTTATTTTTTCATTGTTCTTGTCACGAGTGACTTTCATTGAATCGTATAACTCTTTGAAGTGTCGTTTGACCTTTTTATTTTCTTCTAGAAAACTCTCATTTTCTTGTTGTAATACATTAATGATGTTTTGAAGATGAAAGTTTTGAGAATACTGAGAATCTAAAGGATGAGGCATTTGGGAGCCATTCACATTGTTCTTTTCACATTTTAATTATGAAATTTGGGTTTTCAACTTTCTGATCGTGTTACTATGAGCTCGAATCTGTTCTTTATGTTTGTTTAATTCAAAAACTGCATCAAACTCAGGAACATCCAAGGATGTCTTGATATTTGAGGTTTTAACATTTTCTTTGAGATGTTGATATTTTAGTTGCAAATTAAAATGTTCAACTTCCAGTTTAGAATAATGTTTTACCAAATTATCATGATCATCCTGTTCTAATTTATCATGCAATTTTGAATTTATGGTTTCAAGCTCAATACCATGATCATGGGAAACTTTAATGCAACAATTAGTTCATTAAATTGAGATGCTGTAATAGAATAATTTGCAAAAGTGAAGAACACATCTTGAGCAACACATTGAGAGATCAAATTATCATTAGTGATGTGCAGATTCTTTATCTCAATTTCATTACTCTTAAGCTCTCGTTCATGCATACTGACCTCAAATTCCATATCATTAAACATCTTTTTCATTTCTTTAATCTCTGTGTCCATTCCCTTTTGAAGACTCTCAAATTGTTCTTTAAGTTGATTAAAGAAAGGCATGACCTCAGTTAAATAGCATTCTTTAGTTTGTTCAAAACCCCTTTCCCCTTCAGTTATCCCAGTGGGTGTGATTCTCTTTTTACACGTTTTCTCAAAATCAACAAATAGTTGGTAAACTACATAAAGGCTGATTAAGGTCTTGCTATTAGTGGGAAGATTTCTAGGCACTAAATTCATTGGTGTATTTGGGGGATACACAGTGGCTGTAGGTAATTTCCTACAAGGGGAATTCTTTTCAATAAAATCATCAGCTTTTTGTTTGTCAAGGTCCTTTTTCCATAAAATTTGTTCAGGGGTCAGCTGGGTCTGAGGTCTAAACTTATTAAAGGCAATCCAGTTATCCTTAGAATAATTTGGTGTTTTAACGATGATTTTATCTCTTATGCACAAAGGACTATTAAGTTTATCATCCATTTTTTTCTAGAGACTTCTTCTAATTTTCTATGCTTATCATAGATTACCTTTTGAGCTGCTTTAGCCTTACTACACGCCTTAGGATTTGGTTAATCTACAAGTGCGACGCTATGCTTATCACTTAGAACTCTATGCTTAGTGATCATGTGAGTAGTCTGAATGGTGTTCCCTTGTACGTACAATTTATTTTCAAGTTTGTTCTTTAAAGTTTTTAGGTTGGAAAATTCATTTAACAGTTTTGATTCCTTAGCATTGAATTCTTGTTTAAGAACTTTCAAATTATCTTGAAGTTCTTGTTTCTGTTTAACAGTTTTGATAAGCTTTTCTTGTAAGGAATCCAACTCTTGTTTTAACATTTCTTCCCTAAAATTACTTTTTCTGATAATTGTACGCATTTGGTTATCCATCTCCTGTTTACGGGTAGTCAATTCAAACTTAGCGCGTTGTTCATATATAGCAACTTGTTCCTTATAGGTATTTAGTTCAGATGTAATAGAATCATCAGGGGCACATGCAGTGAATTCATCAAAAGTATAGTCATCATTGACTGCAGAAGATGCATTACTTGGTACAATTTCACTTTCATTTTGTTTCACATATTGATCATATGGGACAACATTGATATTACCCATATTTTCAATATCTGATTCAATAATTTCAGTTGATTGTACTTTGTCGTGTATCTTTTGCACATCAACATCATCGTATAGTTTTAATACCTCTAAAATGATTGATTGTTTGGATGGACTTGCTTGTTGTGGTGATGGGACCTTTGGGGAGACCATTGGTGAAATGCTAGCCATGAAAATGGTATGGGCAGTAGGTTCATCATCGACATCAGAGTCAAATGCATCACAATCAGCAACTTGAAACGCATTTGGATGATTGTGACCTATTCCCTGCACTGGCTGCTCATCCACATCTGCATCATAAGTTTTGGCATTTCCCTCAGCAAGAAATAGCAGTTCTTCTTCATCCAAAACTACTCCATTATCTTGAGCTTGTACTAGCAGCATTTTGTCCCTGAAGTACTCTTCATTTTGACGGCGTTTTGGGGATGTGCAGTTCCTTGCAATATGTCCTTCACCACCACAATTATAACACTTGATTGGCTTCCCTTGTCCTTGAGTCATATTCCTTCCACGATTCTGATTAGCCACATATCCTCCACCTACTCCAGTATTACCATAACCTGCTCCAGCCATTCTTTGTTTATTCTGACTTCCTTGCACATTTTGCACCACTACCTTTCCATCTCTAACAGTAGCTTGATTGTGGGGATTGGATGCTGTTCTGAGGTTATTGTTGGTATGTGGAGTGAGATTCAGATTTTGCCTAACAATAAGAGACAGTTGATTAACGAGATTTTCCATGAATGTGTCTGAATCTGGAGGCTTATACCCTGGATCTGGAATGAGTTTCTGATTACCATTACCAGTTGGTATCACTTGAGATGCTTTGGTGGTTATTCCTACATTTATGTAGAATGCAGTAGAATCATTTGACGAGCTTGCATCACCATAATTGGTTTTGAACTTTTCTAGGATCATTCGTTCAAACATAGCATGTTTCTCATTCTGAAGCAAGTACGCATACAATTGCTCATAGTGAGTGTGCCTCAAACCTTTGGTTAGCTTGACTGAAGTGACAAATTTGTGCCATTCGGGATTCATGTTGTTCACAAACTTTGAATTGAGCTGAATATTTGGCATAGTCATTTTGATATTTCTCATGTCATTCACAAGCTTATGGAACCTCACGTAGTATTCAGTGACATTTTCCCCTGGGTTCATCTTAAAGTTCTCAAAATCATCATACAGTTGAGACTTTCTGTCTTCTTTAGTTAATTCTGAACCAGAGAGAAGCATCTTGACATTGTCCCAAACTGCTTTGGCTTCAGTGTTGTGATTGATTAACTTGTAGATGTCCTTTGGTAGACCTTGAAGTACAATGTTTGAGGCCCTAATATCAGCATCGTATCTCTTTTTCTCCTTTTCATTAAGCTCGTCATACGTCTTTGGTCTATCCAATCCCAATACAATTGAACCATCAGCACCAGTTTCAAGTATGTCTCTGGTAGTCTCAACTTGGTACGGTCCTTCATCAATTGATTTGAGAATTTTAACCCCATTTTCCTTACCCAAGCAGTACAATCTGATTCATTGAGCCCATGAGTCATAATCAGTTCTGTCTAACATGGGTGGACAAGTATTTGATCTTGCAGCTTGAACGTCCTCAGCTACAGAAGAGATGATTGTAGGCACGTTGGTAGACATGATTATAGATTCTATGGGATTTTATAACTCTTTGATTAAACCGGGAAATATATTCTTTCACGGAATTTTACTAAATCAAGAGAAAACCGTAAAACGTAACACAAAGATACAATAAGTCTCAAAAGACAAATAGCTCACTTGTTCCAAATCGCTTAGTATGACAAATCGCTTCAGCAAGCAAATCGCTTAGAACAGACAAATCGCTCAAACCAACAAAACGCTTAACAAGACAAATCGCATAAACAGTCAACTCGCTTAAATAAACAAGTCGCTTAAACATAAAAATCGCTTAACCCAGCAAGCCGCTTAACTTAGAAAAATCGCTTAAGCATACAACTCGCTTAAATAAACAAATCGCTTCAAAAGACAAGTCGCTTAATTAAACAAATCACTTAACCACACAAATCGCACAAGTACAACCACTAAATGGACAAATCGCTTCAATAAGCAGTCCTTATACAGACAAATCGCACACGTTAAACCTTGTCCGAGACACAAATCGCACCCTAGAAAACTTACTAAAACACCACTTTTCAATCTAAAAACTATCCAACCATAGTGATTCAAGACTTCCAAATCAAAACCTAAACACTTATAATGATTCTAAACACAAAAGTACAATCAAAATCCAAACTTTAACATTAAAGATGATCCAAATGATGCAAACTACTCTAAACTCATTCAAACCCAAAAACCGTATAAAAACCACTAGAAATCCAAGAACATGTAAGATGAATGATCAAACCATGGCTCTTGATACCATTTGTAGCATATTGGATTTCATATACACATCAAAACATATTAAATATAGGCGTATGGGTGAAGTTTTAGAGAGAGGAAGTAGAGAGAGTTGGGAACTTGATTAAACAAAGAAAAATGGTATTGAAGCTCCAACCCTCTACCTTGGGAGGTAGAGGGTATTTATAGTTTCTTACAAGACACGCCTCCTACGGGCTGTGGATCAGGTATACAGTGGGTAAAGACTCGTCCGTCCTCCACGGTGTTACTTAACTAACTACTTATTAACATAACTTGACTACGACTACGAGCTTTCTAACGAATACATACACTTGAGGTGACCGACACTTTAACTAATGGATTTTCTAAATCCTAACACATGATCCACCATAAGTTGTTTTTAAACTTAACTAAAAAATGCATCTGTAAGGTTTAACAAACATAATGTTACTAACATACAAAGGCATTTAAGTGCATAATCTGCCGTAAAAAAATGTCGTATTATCACCAAAAACAACAAAGTGAAACGAAAAAAAGCCTTTTCCAAACTAACATAAACTCAATGACATATACATTGAACTTGGATTACACAATTTAAAAGTTTTTTGTTAACAATACGCACATATATCTGCAAGAACAATTGGGGTAAATTAGCAACAATAATAGCATGCGATAACAAACATAAACAGATATATCAAAATATACCTACCAAAAAATCAAAAATGTCATCTTAAACTTAAACATGCAGAGTAAAAATCTAAAAAACTTGGTTGGATACTAATAAATACAACATCTTGCCCTAATTAAAATAATAACAAGCAACTTAAATCGACTTTGAAAAATGAACTTACATTTTATATTAGGAAAAACGATGATCCAAGATGATGGAGAAGATAAATGTTCAGGGTATGTATTTCTCCAAGGGTTATTAGTTATTTTAATAGAGATTAGGTACTAATATTTAATAATATAAATAATTCAATTAAAAATTTAATACTTTAATATTTAAACAATAAACAAATATAAACAAGATATTATACACAAATACTTAAAGATAAATGTTATTAGTAGCAATTAGAATAACTTAATACAAGGATAACAAATGATTTTTAACAAAAGATAGGTCTTTAATCATCCGAAAAAATGCTAAATCAATCATGTAGTCGTCGACAATGTCATGTCCAGAAGCTTGCATTTGCTCAACTAATGTTGATGCCATTGCCAATTTTAATATCAACTTTTTCATTTCACGAACACTGATTAGTCGACTGCCATAATAAGTCTTTAGCCAATCAATAAGCGTTGCGGTTTCATTTACAACTGTAAACGACATCAACACAAACAGATAATCATCATTTGAACAAATACTTCAAAACGATAATCTTAGATTAAAAGTATACAGAAGAAAATACCATTATTGTCTGTTGGTTTAGATTCACTTTCTTTGTTAACAATTTCCTTTGATGACGAGTTATCATTCATATATAATACTTCTATAGAATATGTGTTTGAAAAAAAATTAGGGTTCCAAGAAGACATTTTATCTTCTTTTATAATGTATTTAAATGTTAACCCTAAACTTAAGCAACCATTATTTTCTAAATTAAGGAAAATATATCAACGATTAAATATTTAACATATTTGACTTCGAATACATTTAATGCTAAGAAAAGTATAACACTTACCAAAACACAAATCTAACTTTTTATAGAAAATTATACCATATAGAATAATTATGTGTAAATTTCTTAAATATACACCATGCATATATCTTTATTATAAATTAAAAACACGTAACACAATATTATCCAATACATATATACGAATCTCAATCTAATAGATTAAATTAAAACAAAAACAAAACAATGTGTAACTACATTTATTGCACGATTTGTTCCGAGTTTTCAATAATAATCGGCGACAACCACACTCATCGATCAAACAAGTAAGAATTATTGATTTGCTTATTATATGTTCTTTTGGACACGCTAGTTATGTTTTAGAGTTTCTTACCAATATTATTGAATATTTTAGCTATAAAAAACAATTATTACATAACTTTCATTATATTGAATGTTTATAGCCCACACATTGCCTAATATATTGGAAAAGGAAGATACTTATATTCCATTTGTTGAGGATGACGAATCTGATGTAGTTATGACTGATGAAGACAATGACTCCACCAAACAAGAAAATGATCATATTCTATTCATTAAAAACGAAGGAAATAATGTAGAGATGAATGATCAAGACACTTATTCAGATTCAAATCAAACAATCTGTGAAGATCATGATCATCATAACCAAGATTACATGGAATATGAGTACAATATCAATGAACATAATTCTTCAGAAGAAGATACTGACACATAATATGAAGTAGACAATTGGTATCGTCAAAGATATAGAATTTGAGAAGATATGAATGTTATGATTACGCTTTCAATAGTTTAGGATAAATATACATACACACATTACTTTGAGAATGATACTATTTTAATATTATAAAGTTATAAGTTTTGTTTATGTTAATAAATCATTTACAAAGTTTTTTTACTAGTTATAATATACACGAACTTTCAAGATATAAGAATTTTTACAATTACACACACTCTCCACCGAATGAATTTAGTCAACAAACATAATGGAGCTAGTTGTCCCTTCGAGGCGGGCCTGAAAGCTAGTTAGAAATACAGTAAAGTTGCTTTAATTCAAGAACAAAAAATTAGGTCAAAATATCAATTCTACAAAGAACACAACAATTAGGGCTTGAACACGAACAAAACATGAGGGGAAATCCTTAAAAACTATACCGGAATGCGTATCAGAAAAATCTGAATCGATTGTACGGTTTAGTTTTTATTGAATCGTGAAAAAAGGGGGGAAAATGAAGGAAATACTTAGTTTTTAATGGAGAAATGGCGGGACAATTCGTTAGTTGTATCGTGCATATATCATGTTCATCAAGCTATGTGACTAGATGTTTTACTTGCATTTATGTATTGATACAACATGATGTGTCATATTGAATCATATATTTGGCTCCAAATGACTTTGGGGTCGCTTTCTTTACAAGGGTTTTTGATACATTGAAGACCTCATTTGATAATTCTAAAAGTTATACAGAGATGAAAAAAATGACCCAAGCCGCCTAAATGTGTTATTGTGTATTGGATTGATGGCTAAGTTTGTTGACAGACCTACGTATGCCTATTAAACAATCGTCTCTTCAGTCTCCTTTGTAACAACTTGCCATACTTCTCTAAGATTGTTACCAGCTTTGATTCTGAATTCACTTCATTGCATATTTCAAAGCATAACTTTGCTATATCCTCCAACTAGCTAAAAGAACCCGTGAAATTCACGGGTAATTTGAAGAAATGTTGAAAAAGAAATAATGAATAACATTGCATATTTTTGAAGTTAGAGGTTAAAAAAACACATTAGGATAAGCAAACGTAAACCATCATAGTCAAATAACCCAATATATATATATATGTGTGTGTGTGTGTGTATATATATATATATATATATATAGGGGAGCGTTCTTGTGGTGACCACCCTTAAAATAAAAACAATAAGAACCGTTCTTGACCGTTAGATGTACCGATGATGATTTCATGTATTAAAGTTAGATTAATGTCAATTTTGTAATTAAGTTAAAAATTAATGGCAAAATGCATCATTAATAAAACCATCTTAGCTGTGTTTGATTTTCAAACTTCGAAACCCATCAAATCAGTTGCGATACACAGATTTAAGGACCACCGTATTAAAACACATTTATTAAAAATTCAACATTTCATGGTCATCAATTTATTTTGTCTTGTTCTATTTTTTTATCAACTCTTTATAGATATGATTATATGTGATGCCCATAATGCGTTTTTTCATCTTTTTGCTTTATGTGCCATGCTAAGACCTCCAGTTTTTGGTTTTAGGTTTTTTTTTTCTTATTTATTTATTTATTTAAAGTATGATGCAATTAAACATAGATATTACTCGTACACAAACATTACGTCATTTGGTTTATTGATACGTGAGTAGATTGCTCATAGTGACACACTAAAATTTTAGTATTTTTTTAGTGACACGTTATCAAATTTTAGTACATTTGTAATGATACATTATGTTTATCACACAAATTTTTTTTGATAAGTTTATAGTGACACATTAATTTTAGTGACACGTTTCTAGTGGCAAATTAAGTCTTTTGACACAATTGGTTTTATGATATATGTATAATGACACGCCAAGTTTTTTAACACATTTTTTTGACACACTAGGTTTCATGATATTCCGTATATTTGTAGTAACACATTAAGTTTTTCGACACATTTTTTTGTCACTTAGTATCATGAAACATCTATAATGACTCACTTAGTTTCATGATACATTTATAATGACACACTTGGTTTTTGACAAGTTTTAAAATTGAGGTAGACTATAGACATGACCACGTTTGATTTCATGATGATACAAAAACTAAAAATCAACAATAACCATGCTGAATTTTGATTCCCAAAACCAAAACAATAGCTAACACAAAAACCCATTTGTTACGACCATTGATCTACAAACTTTTCCGGTTTAGCTTGAAACAGAAACCATATTGATGGAATAACTTTCGAGGCGGCTTGATACAACGACCGAGAATTTCATGGACTGGCGAGAATGATGGTGGCAGAAGTGAAAACATGTTGCAATTTAGTGCAATTAACCATAAGCTTGACTTTTTAAGTCTTATACAACGACATGTTTCACCTTTGAACACATACTTTGTTGTTCCTCCATTGTACATAACATACTTACTTTTTGATGCAAGTAATTACAAACCTCGTATTAAAAAAATACACATTGGTTACGGCATCTGGCCAAATCTGAGGCGGCGGGTAAAGATTTTGACAAAACTCACGCTAATCTTAAACATTTTTTTTCGACACATTTTTTTGTTGACTATCATTACAACAAAATGCCGACAATTGATACATTAAAGCCATAAAATTACACCTCGACCCATGTTAAACTCGAAGCCTCACTTGAAATTTATACACAAATACCCATTTGACCGATTCTTAACACATAGTTGTTTGACATACAAGTATACAACAACGGAGGGTATTTGTTTCAGACCTGATAGTGGTTGTCTTAAAAAAAAACACAAAACTACTAATACACACCCACATTAGGCGGTTTTAGTTTTCAGGTGCAGGGCTTCTGATGATGGCTTGATCTAACGTTGGTAGCGATGGCGGCTAGAGCCAGTAATATTCTTTAGAGTTCCACCCACCGGAAAAGAGGGGCAGTCTGCATCCATGGCAACGATCATTAGGCAGTGGTGGTTATGGAGGACGAAATCCCAAGCGATGGTTGTGTTGCCGGATATTTGCTTGGATTTTCTATTCAATAAGCATGGCCTGATCTTCTTGTTTTTTTGTTAAGATTTCATATATGGATCACGGTATAGGAGAAGGGGGATTAGCCTGTTATGTCAGATCTTGAAAATGAAATGGAGAGGATTAGAAAGAGATAAACGTGGAGTTATGAGAGAAAGTTAGGATGTAAATTAGGTGGAGATAAAATACCTACAATACCCTTAAACATTTAAAATTAGTTTTGATTTTTTTTCTTCTTGAAACGCCACATGTCCTATTTTTATTGGTTCTTATTGTTTTTATTTTAAAGTTGGTCATCACATGAACGCAAATATATATATATATATATACCCACCTTCAATCCTTGTTTTCTACTAACGTGAGATCTGGATGCATATAGTTGAGATCGCATATTGTGTAGCACTCCAAAGAACATATATTTCACAAGCAAATATGATATTCTTTAGTTAGTTGTGACAAATTCAATTACATCGAGTTTGGTACTTTTGTTTGAGTAGGACTTCACCACTTGTAAATGGGACCCTTTTGGTGGTTAAGAGCGATAGGTATCATGAAGAGAAAGAAATTTTCTTTTGAGCCTCACAAGTGTCACCTCATTTTAACACAACCACTTTAAAATACCTCTTCTATCATAACACAAAACCTCCTCTTTATTTGAGTCTCACCCACCCTTAATTTTATTTTCTTATCAATTTTTCAAACACACAAAATTCATTTCATTCAACTAAAATTACAAAAATAAATAAAAAATAAGAAAAAAAATATGAACCTGCAAAAGTGTGTAAAAATTTGTTAAAATGAGGTATTATTTATAGTGTAAAAGTGTGTTTATTAAAAAATAAAAATAAAAAAAATCAAAATTGTAACGTTTAAAAATGGTAACCTGGAAAAGTATGTTTGTTTTATTGACTTCGTCTAGCCGGCGAAGGAGTGTGGGGCGGTGTGGCGGCGATGGGTGGCGAGGAGCCACGCAAACACGGTGAGCCCCTCCTCGTTATCACACCGATTGCTCTAAGACCAAATCCAAGTTCATATTTGCTAACTTCAAAAAATTTTAAAAACTATATAAATGTATATAAAAGATTCTGTCACACGGTACAATTATTTGGAGTATGTTTGGATTTGTGTGATTCCTTAAACATGAATTTGAGTCTCATCAAACCATTTGTCATCCTAATAAGATATGCCACATATGAAACTGAAAAATATATGCAAAAAATAAATGTACATGTGAATAGTTTGAATCTTTACACCCATACCCATTGCTCAATTCCCTTTAAAGTCTTTTTGCAAAGAAATACTAAGTAATTATTCCAAGAGGACCATATACCGTGGAAGACGGTATTGGGACCTATAACTATATCCAAGAGGACCATATAAAACAAACTAAAAATATACAATTTAAGACACCAGTTTTAAATCATAAAGCTAATGCTAATGGCAACCACAAAAAATGTGGTCACCCCATGCCACATCAGCGTCACCTCAACTTTCTCTTTTCAAGACTACACCCCAATCACAATTTGCTAATAAGACGACCGCAACCACAACCACAACCAAAAACATACCCCACCAAACTAATAAAAAAAAGAATACACACTCAAAAAAAAATGAATGTTTCGGTTGTCTGCCCAACCATAACTTTAAAAAGGTTGGGGGTTAACCAGTTGGGGTTGGTTGGGCTAATGGAGGAAACTCGGTTGGGGATACGTTGGTTGGGGTGCAACCCCTCCCATTAGCATTAGCCTAAGAATGTTATTTAATAAAATTTGCCTTTAAAGGTATGACAATATCTCGATGTTGGTTCAAACTATACGGCCAGTATTACTCGTATGGTTGTATATACTTTGCATTGATATGAACCTTATAAGAGTTTGTCGATAAGTAAGAAAAAGAGATGAAAGAAATAAATTATAAGAAACAAATGATTTTAAGTTGTTTGTGTAGAGATTAACCCAATTATGTAATGTGGTCGAACAAAGCAAGCTTACAACCCACATGGACAAGTT
Source organism: Chrysanthemum makinoi (assembly GCA_910596185.1). Taxonomy (NCBI): domain Eukaryota; kingdom Viridiplantae; phylum Streptophyta; class Magnoliopsida; order Asterales; family Asteraceae; genus Chrysanthemum; species Chrysanthemum makinoi. The sequence continues at coordinate 36,763,597 of OU343221.1, read as the reverse complement.
ATGTATTTAACTTAGAAGAAACATTCATCCAAATTCCAAAGAACTTTGATAAAAAAAAATATTCCAATTTTTATTAGTCAAAAGTATAGTGGTATCAATTGTGTTTTAGTAGAACATAAATCAATGAAAGCAAAGAATGTATGGTCACTGATCACTATTCGTGCTCCTGCTATTCACCAAGAGTTTTAGATACTATCACCCAAAAAAACCCATTACATTTAAAGATTAATATCATGTTAACTCAACATAAAGAAAGAAAATTAAAATCGAATTTGTATCACATAAATAATTGTAGAAGTAAATAAGCTTTCGAATAGAAAGACATATATTCACATTTGCCACTTGTGTAATGATTGTGTAGAATTATACAGACAAAGTTTGGACCTGTTTATCAATAAGTGTGTTATCAAACAGTTAACAAAACTAAAAACAAAAACAAAAAAAGTAGACTTACAACAGGTCCTAGTGTGTCACAATTGCATTGAAAAAATTGATTAACTCTCAATCTAAATAGAGAATGTGAACAACTTCTGTTTTTGATCTATTGAAGACCTCGTTTGATAATTCTAAAAGTTATACAGAGATGAAAAAAATGACCCAAGCTGCCTAAATGTGTTATTGTGTATTGGATTGATGGCTAAGTTTGTTGACAGACCTACGTATGCCTATTAAACAATCATCTCTTCAGTCTCCTTTGTAACAACTTTCCATACTTCTCTAAGATTGTTACCATCTTTGATTCTGAATTCACTTCATTGCATATTTCAAAGCATAACTTTGCTATATCCTCCAATGACCTTTTTGCTTCATGATAGTTGAAGAAACATTCAATCTCCGACAATTCAAATACATTAGAGATACATTGCCCAAATAAAATCTCTGCGAATACTACTTTAAATCCGGAGAGATCAAATCCGGAGAGATTGCTCTGTGGACGCAAGGGCCCTGAAAGAAGAATGCTTATTTAAATGTATGCCTACTTAATCATTTTTTATTTCATTTTTAATAAAAAAATAAATTATTTAATCAGTAAATAATCATTATAATTGATATATAGATTGATTTTAGGAGGAAATAGCCGAAAAAGAAAATCAAAAAATATATTATTTAATTTAAAATAATAATTATTTAATTAATAACCGCAATTTCATATCTCTCTCCTTAAATTTGGAAATTTCATGTTTACCAAAACATGCTTTAAAAACATAATACACATGCAATCAATGGTTGTACTTGGGTATATATGAAATTAATTACTCCTTATGAAAAAGTTAGTTTTAGCAATGACAAGTGTCGTCGCTAAGACTTTGGGTCGCAAGGTCAAATGTATACCAAAATGCTTCATTTAAAGTCAGACTCAAAGGTTCAATTTTTTTTTTGTCATTTTGTGAATTTTATCGACGTCATGCGTCTTCCCCCTAAAAGTGGCTCGTCGCCAAAACCGATATTTGTTGTAGTGAATGAAGGGGAAGGAAGGTGTGAGAGAGAGGTTAAGTAACTTACGACACCCAGGATAATAGTCACCAACATCATTATAGATACCAAGATCATGACGGTCATCCTGAGCATGTACCAATTTAGTAACGTCGTAATCTGAAAACTTTGCTGTAAAATCCTGCAAATTATTTGATAAATTCATTTAAAGTAGCAAGAGGCGTTATAAATGTAACTGAGAAATTGAGAAAGTCTTGCACCAGAGAAGAAGATTTCATGTTTCACCTCATCCAACAATATGTTATGTCTCTCAAGGAAAAACTTCCCACCTTCACATCTCTCCCAAAAGGATATGATCTGTCTCGGCACAAGCCGATCTGCTTCACCCAATTCCTTGTCAAATTGTGTTCTGTGCAAGAAAACAATCCCTCGGGCAATTCCTACTGCCATTTTCACCTTGGTAGCCAATGGAAGTCGTGCTACACCTCCTACAAACAAATAGAATTAAATTATATCGCTAAACAGTGCATTATTTCCAGAAAGTAAATTTTCGATTCATAGCTGGAGTTATTTATGCTGCTTACCACTACACAGAAGATCCTCAAAATTTCCGTTGGGTACGAATTCATACACTAGGAATAGCTGTTTACCTTGTAAACAGTATCCTATAAGCTTAACAAGGTTTGGATGCCGAAATTCTTTCAACATTTCCAGATCAAACTGCATATATTTAGGAGTTTGTCAAGTTTCAGTTAAGATGTGAAAAACCTATGTGCACCAGTGACGTATGAGTTACACACATAAAAGGTAAAGTTTGGACGCTTTACTCGGGTTTTTCAGGACTTACATGGTTGTAGCGATGAAGTTTATTAACTACAATGGGCAATCCAATACAATGCTTATTGGGGAAGTATGTCTTTTGATCGACCCAACCTTTGTAAACCTTTCCATAAAAGCCCTCACCCAAGAACCTGTCATTCCCAAAGTCCCTCGTAGCATATTTCAGTTCACAATATGTGAATATTTTTATATCTCTAGTCAGTAACTCCTCATCTTCATTCATGTTCTCAACATGGCTCTTTGGCTCATTGGTACTTAACTGGTCTAAGAAAATGAGAAAAAAAAAAAAAAAAAAAAAAAGTATAAAATCATGTTGACTTAGAAAAAAAAATCACTAAAAGATGGCAAGCAAATATATCTGCCCATGTGACAATGCCATTGAACCTTTTTAAGTGAAAATCGAATAGTAAATGATTTTGAACTTTATAATAACAAAGTAAAGGTTGCGCGCATTGAACGGGTAGAGTCTATAGTGCAAATATGTACGAGCATTGAACACATACATGACACGATATGATAATCCATTACATACCAGAGTTTTGTGATTTGGTTGTAGAAAAAAAATACTCATGAATCTTCCAAGGGAAACCCATTATACTTGGTGACTGTGGAGAAAGGTCAAATTTCTTCTGTAGTTCCAGTAAAGCCTGAAGTGAGGCCACAACCACGGTCATGGTGGGCCGTTTTTTTGGATCACTATTTAGACAGCAATATGCAGTTTGAGCAAACCTTCTTAAACATTTGGAAGCAATTGTTCCACCTATACTAGAATCAACCAATTGATCTAATTTTCGTTCTTTCACACATTTTTTAGCCCACCTTACCAAACTACATTGATTCTCACCATGTCGTAAGTCAACTGGCAGCCTCCCAGATAGCAATTCAAACAAGACGACCCCAAATGCAAAAACATCTGTTTTTCTTGTCAGTTTTCTGGTATAGAAATACTCTGGATCAAGATACCCGAATGTGCCCTTAATACTAGCATCAATGTATGACACTGATTGATTAGTTGGTCCTATTTTGGACAACCCAAAATCCGAAATCATAGCTTCCCAGTTCTCATTCAAAAGAATGTTAGAACTCTTCACATCACGATGTATGACTCCGTGTTGGGTTCCTACACCTGTGTGAAGGTAGTCCAATCCACGTGCACCACCTATGGCTATCTTCAATCGTTGCATCCAGCTTAAAGGAGTGTTGGCTTTGTGTATATGATCATATAGGGTTCCATGGGGCATATACTCATAAACAAGGATCAGCTCCTTGTTATCCTCACAAAAACCAATCAAAGACACCAAGTGACAATGGCGCAACTTGGAAAGCATCTCGATCTCAGCTCTGAATTCAGGTGCCCCTTGATTGGACAAAGAATCCAACCGTTTAACAGCCACGACATGACTAGTTTCTTCAATACAAATACAACCCTTGTAAACCTTTCCAAACCCTCCTTGTCCAATGACCAGTTCATCATCAAATTCTCTAGTTGCAGATTGAATCTCTGTAAGAGAAAAACTGAAACATGGTTGTGCTGATGTTGATGACGACATTTTGTCACCCTCGATAGTTGAAGCTAGGGTACATATTCCTAGTTAGTTATTCAGATATATACTGATTTGTTTGAGAAGAAATATAATATGAACCTGGATCAGATACATAGAAATTCTCGTCATATTAGATGAGACAAGCAAGGGCGAAGACACGTTCAAGGAGGTTATATTAAATTCTGATTTCAACTTCGTTAGGTACAAAGAAAAGAGTCACCAAGTGAAGGAAATGCCATAAGAATAAATAAACATAAATTATATTAAAAATCAACTTAGTCATAGTCGCTGGAATCCTTGCTGATGAGCAGCTTAGCTGTGCCTTATCCATTTTTTGGGTAAAACTCAATAAGGCTTTCTTTATTGCAAGTCTGATTCTGCTTCTTCACCAACAGTACGTTGTGTTGCACGTAGGCATGACAGGCCCGGTTCACTTTTGTATATGATGGTCAGAGACATCTAGTGAACATAATCCATATGTGTAAGGGACATAATTAACTCGCACTACCGATCGGTAATTAGTAAGTTCTAGGTTAATTTTTAAACTAGTTTTATTACTTGGACGCACGCGTCCTAAGATATATATATATATATATATATATATATATATATATATATATATATATATATATATATATATATATATATATATATATATATAATGTTTACTAGTTTAGTCCTTTTGTTTTTAAATACGTATTTGTAACTTTGATTCTCATATTATTTAGGTAGTTATAAATTCTTATTTAGTGACAAATTGATTTAGATTTGTATACATTTTATTATAAAAAATAACCAAACCGAAACTACAACAAAAACTGATCATAACTACACAAATTAATAGTACAGCTTCTCTAATAATGAAATAAACGCTTGATCAGCTCGCCTAGTACATCATACTAACAGAATAAGCGAAAGTGCGAAATCGACACTGTAATTAAAATTGTTGATAATTATGACAACCTCGAGGATATATTGAGCCGCAGCGACGCGATTGTTCAACGCGGCCCACTGTAAGGCGCGATAACCTAAATCATCAGGTTTATGGACGGAAGCACCTTCTAATTCAACCAAATTCTTAAGCTTATCTACACCATACGCAGCAGCTGTGTACACGTCATTCTTCATACTCTCCTCCGTCACTCCGCCGGATGTTCCGGCGGAGGTTCCGGTGTGATCTGGAGTTTCTTCGATCTCAGATAACATAATGATGATGTTATGATGATGATTTGATTGAGGAAATGAATAGTGAATGCCTAAATTAGGGTTTTTTGTTTATTTTGAGAACTACTCATTATTAAACTTTTTTATTTAATCAAAAAGGGTATTATAGTAAAAGTCAATTTCATATTATTTTTGATTTTTTAAAATAAAATCGTGCTTTTTAAAAACATTCAATTTTCGGTTTTTTGCTTTTTTCTCAACATGCATATTTTAAAACTGATTTAGTACATATGTGTTTTTATGAATTAATTTTATTATTTCGGTTTTTGGAATAACTTTTTCGACATACATGTTTTTCAAATAAAAATGTGCATATGTGTTTTTAGATCATGTAAATTTATAATAACCAAGAACATAATGTTAAACACAAAATTCGATATAGATTGAACTACAATTAAAATACAAATTTCTAATAAGAAAAAATACATGAATATAATCTATCTTTACACTTGTGCACTAATAATAATTAATGTAAACGGACATATGCGCACAAAACATATGTGTTTAAAGTTTCTCATCATATTCTTTTTGAACATGTGTGCACGCCTTCCAAAAACATATATGTACTTCCAGTATGTGTGCACGCCTTCAAAGAACGTCACACCTAAAAGAATAATAGCCAAGATTAAATACTTTTAAAATAAAACTCAATATAACATCACATACATGTACAAAGCTTAAACTAACAAACACAAATAAAACAAGAGACAAATTTTTTTATGTATGCAAAACATATATAATCCAAACACAAAACATATATGTTTTATAATTCAAACACAAAACATATATGTTTTATACGTAAACATATATGTTTTTATACGTAAACATCTATGTTTTAAACGTAAACATCTATGTTTTATAATGTTTCTTTACTAGTTAAACACAACATATATAAACTTTTAATAATCTTTCTTTACCAGTTAAAATAACAACACCTTAATAAACTTACGTTCCTAACAAAGACACTATTTTAAATCAAAAGCAAACCAATACCCCTTTTAAGACCCACGAACACACCATATTACTTAAATGGATTTCTATGTAGATCATTATGTATGGTGCTTGTCATATGTCAGTGCAATCATTCATTTAGTTGAGTTTGAATTTGTCATAATCTTGACTAGTAATAGAAGGATGTTAAGGTATTATGTTGTTCTTAAGTTTTTTCCAGGTATTGGTTTTGATTCCGTCAACAAGAATTGACATCAGTAAGTTCCACATAGTGATGGTTTCAGCATATGGCAGGTTGGTATCAAAGATGAATATCACCACGTTCAGATAGGCTGTATAGCATGTCAATACTGGTCTATCAAATAACTCAACCCAGATCTAGAGTTGACATTTTTTGCGTTTTCATTTCGTTTTGAGATGTATGTTAACTTAGGTGATCATCTAACATACTTAGAAGTTAGAATACACATAAATTTTCTACTTTCGGTGAAACGTCTGCTAGAACATACTTTTAGACTCATGACTCTTAACACTATCGTTTTCTCCAATTCAGTTAGCTGATTCTCCTTGAATTGTTTTCTCAAAAGTGCCAAAACACTATTCTTGTCCTATGCTTCTAATTTTGTTACAATTAATAAACTCATGTAACAAAAAATTCCGTAATCTCATATAGATACAACACCGTCACATATAAAACGCTACCCAAATCCGCTAACAATTAGCAAAAAACAAGAAAATCATAAAAAAAAAAATACTAACCAAGAAATTATGATAAGTAACAGCTCAAGCCTCCCATGGAATGACTTAAACCCACTTATCTTCTCTCTCACTCCTAACATCACATAAAAATTAATCAATTTAATTTGAGCAATGTTTTTTTTTTTAAATAATAAAAAAAAAAATAGTAATTGAACCTGTCAACAGTAGTACGGTGAACAATGGAGGTCAAATCATGCGCTTTGGGTGAATTGAAGGAAGTATTAGGTATCAAAAAGATGCCGAGAGCTAACAAGATCAAAACGAAGAATGGGTTTTTATCATATTACTTAAATGGATTTCTATGTAGATCATAATGTATGGTGCTTGTCGTATGCTTTTAGATATCAGTGCAATCACAAGAAAACCCCCAGATCTAGAACCATGGCACGAAAAGACACCCAACACCCATCTTTCAGGGCGATTTCGAGTCCATAAATATTTTTAGACCTTAAAACCGAATATACGTTCACCAAATCCAATCAAACTCCTACCGTTTATTTCATCTTCTTGAGTATAAGAGCATGGTGGATAGTCGTTAATGGTGGATTTTTTAGTGGGTTTGTATGAAGAAACTGATTGGGGGCGGCGGTCAGATCTTGAAGATGGACAAAGACGTGTGAATGTGATATTGTGGTGTATGTTTTGAATTTGTAACTGATCCTTTGATTATATAATATAAATGAGTTTTTTTATCATCAGTATATTTACGTACTTCCTATTATACCCTTTTTCATTTAATTAATTATGCTTTATTTTTATTTTAATTACAAAACTGCCACATTCATTTATAACCATTGATCTTATCATCCTAAGGCCCATAAAGAGTTTTCGCAGTTCTCGCATTTAAATGGGTTCTCAAAATAAAGTTACACTATATATATATACTAGACGAGTACCCGCGCCTAGCGGCAGCTGTTTCTAGCGTCAGATAATTAATGATTTGTGATATTGTGGTGAGTGTTTTGTGTAGCGTTTAAAATAGAACGTGAACCGATGAAAATGCAATTGCAAACGGTTGTACTATACGATAATTAAAGTCTAGACAAAATTCTTAACATCTATCAAACAACATATAAAATCATTTAATGAAAATGAAAGTAAACATTACATCAGTTATAGGATAAAAACTAACAACACACGTTACTTGTTGCGTAAAAACTAACAAGGATGGGATTAATGGTGACTAAAATTAGCGTGAATATGATTAGCCCAAAATAAAATAAAATTGGCTAATTTTGGCTATTCTGTAAAAGATTTTGGCACATTTAGCCCCATCTTTTTTATGAAATGAGCGTATTTAGCATATTGAAAAGTTAAATGTGCACTAACGGGCACATATTTTCTCATAATTGTAAAACATTATAATTGTTTTTGAAGAAAAACTTATAGATAATATATTTATATAGCGACAGATCGTTTTGTGTTAAAAAAAGTTTATGAGTTCTAAACGAAAAATAAAAATAGTTTGAAGATTTGGGGATTAAACATAACGTTTTGAAGCCCGGTTCGACCAGGGTGGTTCAACCGGTTGAACCGTTCCAGTCGAAAAACGGGTCGATTTAAACCGAGTCAATATGACATGTTGGGTCAAAACGGGTCAAATTAAACAGGGTCAACCCACTGGATTTGAAGCGCATCGTGTCAACCCGGTTTTCATTATGTGTTAATAGTTTCAAATTTTTACTTTTTACTTTTTGGTTTTTCCTTTATATATAATATAGCATGGTACCCGCGCGTTGCGGCGGCGAGTATCCTGTGACTATTAACCGGAGAAATAGATCTCGATGAGACATGATTCACCAGTTTGTATCGGTTTTAACGGGTCCTCTCTAGTTCGTTTCCGGATGGCTGTTATTGGTTAGCCGAACCGATGGCGACACCGGTTTCCGGTTGAACCCGTTGGTCCGTCCGATTTTTAAAAACTATATGTACCATCAACTTGTTAGCTTGTATGAATTTTTGTGTGTTTTATTAATTTGTATAATGTGTATAATAACATGTACTTTTCATTTTAGGGTTTTTAAAAATAACATTAATTAGTGTGTTTAATTATTTTATATTTAGATTATGTTGAAATTGTTTAAATTGTACATTGTGAAAATTTCATTGTACTTTTTAATAAGGGGTGGTTTTAATTGGTTGTTTTTAATTTGGTAGATATGCTTTTAATTGGTTGTACAATGTGAATAAATTATTGTACTTTTAAGTAATGGGGTGTTTTAATAAGAGTATTAATTACACAAATATATTTCTCTCTCATTTGACCATTAAACTTTTTCACTTTTCCACTTTTCCACTTTGACTGTTTTTCCATTTTATGTAGTATAGATATAATGTTTACTAGTTTAGTCCTTTTGTTTTTAAATACGTATTTGTAACTTTGATTCTCATATTATTTAGGTAGTTATAAATTCTTATTTAGTGACAAATTGATTTAGATTTATATACATTTTATTATAAAAAATAACCAAACCGAAACTACAACAAAAACTGATCATAACTACACAAATTAATAGTACAGCTTCTCTAATAATGAAATAAACGCTTGATCAGCTCGTCTAGTAAACGTAGACTACATCATACTAACAGAATAAGCGAAAGTGCGAAATCGACACTGTAATTAAAATTGTTGATAATTATGACAACCTCGAGGATATATTGAGCCGCAGCGACGCGATTGTTCAACGCGGCCCACTGTAAGGCGCGATAACCTAAATCATCAGGTTTATGGACGGAAGCACCTTCTAATTCAACCAAATTCTTAAGCTTATCTAAATCACCATACGCAGCAGCTGTGTACACGTCATTCTTCATACTCTCCTCCGTCACTCCGCCGGATGTTCCGGCGGAGGTTCCGGTGTGATCTGGAGTTTCTTTGATCTCAGATAACATAATGATGATGTTATGATGATGATTTGATTGAGGAAATGAATAGTGAATGCATAAATTAGGGTTTTTTGTTTATTTAATATATAATTAAATTGGTGTTCGTTGACTCTGTGTTTGTTTATTTGTTTGGGAAATGGATGAAGAAGAAGCAGATTACAACAGAAAAATAACAACCGGATCAATACAATGAAAATAACTTATTTATTTATTTTTTAATATTATAATACCGTAATATATCATTTTAAATTTTTAATAACAAAATTTCACGGTTGGTCCTAATGTTTGTACACAAATTTCACCTGTCATCCTTTAGTCTTTTAAATTACACCACTCATCCTAAATATTGTGATTTGGTAACGCCCATGATCCTTTTGTTCAACATTGGTAATTGACTCAACATGAGTTCCACCCAAGGGCATAAAGGTAATTCCTGTCTTTTGTGTTATCTTCGTTTCTTCCAAATAAAAAAACCCGTAACTCTTATCACATCATCTATTAACACTAATCTTTTTGATAACCATATACAATCTTGCAAACCAACCTAACTATACATTATTTATTTCATTTATAAAGCATAAATTAACAATTATTTGATTATCACATGAGAGGATCCACGTGACCTATGAATACTGATGTTCCATTTATATTGTCTATATGCCCACATGTTCACTCCACAATGGCTACAAAGACAGTAGAAAACAATCCATCAATAAGCCATTTTAACCAATGATGTATATCGTAATTGCATGGCATTGTACAAAAATTGACTTAATTTGCTATAAAGGTCAATTTTTAGCTTTATTGGATGGTACTCAGTAGTTGTAGTTGGTTTTAAAGTTTCTAATACGAGTAATTGTTTGTAATGTTATATGTTCAGTGATGTGAAGTTGATTTTTAAGTATCTTTATGCTATATGAAAATTGTTCATTCCTTTTATTTTATTTATTATTTTTTTACCAAAGTGAGGTATAGCAACTTGACCAGAATGTGCAAATTGATCATACGACCAGCCAAACCAATCATCCCACATCGAGTTAGATCTGATTAGGTGAAATATCGGGACTAACTTTAGCTTTAATTTGGTAGATAGAGAATTGTTTAGGTGTGATTTCGGTAAACATTAAAGAGTTTTTTAGTACATCTGTACGCATGCCATGTGAAGCTTGCAGCTAGTTAGCCGTTGCTTCCAACTTTGCTTGTGAAGCTCTTTGGCATTCTAATTCTTGTGGACACAAGCTAATCGACGATGTACTAGTTTTGATGTACTAGTTTTTAATCAAGCTGTTTAAATACTTTATCTACTGCTTACCAATATTGTGGTCATTGAGCTAAAGAGTAGCACTTTTTTGTCGTGTTAAAGCTTGAAGAAGGTGTATGTCAGTCGTATAATTATTTTAATTGCTTCCAAAAGCACCATTTTTCAAAGAATAACAACTTTATTTGGTACGTAATATGCTACAGTCACATTCTAAACTAAATGTATGGATATAACGATTGTAATACCAATAATTTATCCTGCCATGTTTGCTGTATAAAGTAGAAAAGACCTCATTTTTAATTGTACAGGAAGGAGAGGGAACCGCAGAAGAAGCCAAAAAGAGCAACGATGTCCAGAGAAAGATTGAGAAGCGCCAGGAAGTGCGTAAACTTGATGCCCATGTGGAAAAACTGTTCAATTCGGGTCGGTTGTATGTCTGTATCTCTTCTCGGCCAGGTCAATGTGGCAGAGGTGATGGGTAAGTATTATCCAAATGCAAGATTATTACGCATCATTTGCGTGCTCAATGCCAGGGGCTGTAAAATGGGTTGGGTTGGGCAGATTGTTGTTGGAAATGTATATATTTACAAACATGTGAATGTCCGGATTCGAACTCGTGACCATGGGATTTCACACATTAGCGAATGAGAATTAAAGTTAATAATTAATGTTTATGTTTACGATTAATTATTGCACATTAAGTCCGGTTAACGATCGTTAAGTATTTAACGGTAAAATGACTAACGATCGTTAAATGAAAAGAGTCCCAACCCAATCCCTAACTTGTTCAAAAGTACATCTACTATATAAAGGGGTTAGGTTCTAGGGTTTCCACACTTGTGCATTGAATTAACCCTAGATCTCTCTCTCTCTTTCTTGTCCCATTTTCGGCTGAACACCCCATTTGTAAGGGAGTTTGGTTTCGTTTTTCTTAAACGAGGACTTGTGTTAGATCTAGCAATCGTTTGATTCGTTTGGTTAATTCGTGTGTACAAGAACGTGGTTGTAAGACATTATTCTTACACTAATAAGTACTTCTTTGTTTTGCTTTGCTCGAGGGTTGTTTTGCTTTGCTCGAGGGATTTGACATTCGCAAGAGGTACGTTAGGCATACTTTCAGTTAATTAATTTATTTGTTATGATCTTAGTCTTCCTGTGACTCTTGATGTCTTTAATGTTTTATTGTATTTTATATATCATAAACTCAACAGTGGCATCACGAGCCTTGTATAACAAGTAATTAATTACTGAAACAAATAATTAAAATAAACATGAATGTGTTATTATTTGTATGCTTAGATCTAGGGTTTGCAAAACCTAAACCCTAATTTTGAGGGGGGGGGGCGTTTTTTTATGGTGCCCTAATTAGGGTTTTGTAAACTATTGTTTTAATTGGATTAGAAACCCTAAGATGCATGCAACTTTATGTGTATATGCGTAACTTTGATTTAATTGCATTAAATGTTAAGTGTAATTTTATGTCCATGATAATTATCTGCATGTTTTATCATGGATCTGCTTTTATTGTATGTCTTTCTTGTTTAAGTGATATACACTAAATTTTGATAGATCTTAAATTGGGGAAGACCTCAATAATTATTAATTTAATCAATTATGTGCTATGTGGTATGTATTTAATTTTGACTTGCGCAATCGATGTATCGATGCATGTGGTTCACCTTGTACATAGATGAAAACGGGTGAAAGTCTTAATTAAATATATGCATATTGACAGATCTAGAATTGGTTATTAATAGGATTTATCAAAACGTTTGCATGTGGCTATTTGATATGCATGACTTTTATTTGTTATGCATTCATTGTTTATTTGTTTATTTTTATAAATACTTGCTTGTTTGTTATGTGTAACAAGGGTATTTTACAAGAAAAATAAACTGACCTAAACAATGGTGAAACATGTATTTTTAAGAATAGTAATCATAATCGTTTAATTGATTGATGACATTGGTACAAATGGTCTGAAAGGCTCACCCATGAGAATGAACTAATAAAAGGGGTTTAAAGAAGTGCGCACAGTAACACTGAAAGGATGTCTAAGGTTGTGCTTTAGCGTGTACTGGCCCCCTCTGCCCTCTGTAATTTCGAGTGGAGCTACTTAGTAAGCCATTAAATGTGCAAGCTCATCTTAAGGGCGAATTAGTTTTAATTCCATGCGCCACTTCGGTGGTAATTACCGGAAACACTAAGTGTTTACACTTATGCAAAAGTACGGTATAATGGATGATAATTAACACTAAATTCCTTGATTGGTGAATCCAATACCTCAATTAAAGTTTGATGACGAAAAGCTTATACATTAAAACAAGATATTAACGTTTTAATAAAACCTATGCTACGAAGATGAATGCATGACATCTTTGTACATATTTGATTTAACATCAAAATTATTACCCTTTAATTTAAGTTATATGCCATCCAACGAAACGGAAACACCTAAGATTACTTTTTATTTGCGTGAGATCGTGACTTAGATCGTAATCAAAGGGTAAAATCTCCACGCGGTCGTGAGAGCGCATGGACGATTTGCAGTTTCTTAAGTTGGACAACTTAATTGAGTTTTGTAGTGAGATGGCAACTCAAGGCATAAGATGGGATAAAACATGTTTACATGGCGATTGATATTGGCTATATGTAAATCCCATAAATCTAGGAATTGCAATTGAAATTGGCAATTGAGCAATAGCTCTACCATTTTGTATAAGGTTCATTACTAGCGCATCAACCGCGTGATGAAATTATGAAAATTTGGATCCTAGTTTTCAATAATAATTAATTGGTTATATGAATATGAACCTTGGGTATTTAATTGTTTATTGAAAAGGTTAATTATCGAAAATACTAAAATTGAATTTTGTAATTCTTTTGAATGTATAAATGCAACATTTAACCCAGAACGAGGTTTAGTCTTTGATCAAGAATTGATCCATTCTGTTTTTAAACAAATGTTTGATCGAGAATAATTTACCGAAAAGACAAACGAAGTCTCTTTTCCATGGGAGAAGCATGAGACTCAATCCTATTCCTTTTCATGAATGAGAAAGATATAATAGGAACATTTGAATTGTCTAAATTCTAAATGTAACTCATAGCAATGAATTGCATATCTTATTTTCCATAAAGATTTCATTACCCTCATTTGGTGAATGAATCCTTTGTAACAACATGAATGTTGGTTAACTGGAAAACATGTATATGAGTTACTAGATTAGAAGCTAGACTAATTACCGCGAAAATTGGTAAAAGGCAAACTAGCATATTTTATCTAGTTGTTTTGCTTTAGCCTTTAAAGGTGCTACATACCAGTATGGGGATGGTAGGCCAAGTAAGGAAGAAATTGCATACCCAATTTTTCAAGTTAATAACATTGATGGATATTCCATCATTCATAGAGTAGAATACACCTTTTAGTACCTAAGTAATGATTACGTCTGGTTCTTCAAAGGTGTAGGAAAGTAAAAAGCAAGCAAGTTGTTTTCACGGGTTATGCAACACTTACAATGTTGTCGATTCAGTGAGCGCTTTGTGTTGTCTTGAATAAGAAGTTGTTTTATTGATTTCTAATTCGGGGAGCTACATGCCTTATTTATGTGTAGTAACCTAGATTATCTTCAAAGATAATTACTTTCCAATTGTAGGCACTTATGTTTTTTAAGGGAGTCATGCGTTTCCTTACTAAACAATATAGTTCTACATCTACTAGTTATATCCATGACACAAATCATATTAATCAATAAACTAACGCGTGTAGTGGTTGTTTTATATGCTACATGAAGTTGTTCCATGCACAAGTGGGAGAAATCTTATTGTGTGCAAGGTACAACACATATTAATATGATTTAAAAGAATTCTCTTGACTGTAAAGTAAGAGAATAACGTTCTAATAGGAAGTATACATTTATATATGTATGATTGTCCTATTAAGAACATGTGTCAAGATGATAACAAAGACTACTTTATTTTAAATATTTATGTCATTCAATATTTAAGAAACACTTGTAGTTACAATTTATGTTACGTGAGAACGTGAACTAGATTGTAGCCAAGGTAAAATATCCACGTGTCGTGAGAACGAGCATGGATGATTCTCGCAGCTTACATGGAACATTTCATGGAATGACATAATTAAATGAAGTAATCTAATACTACCTGTTTTTGAGTATTGTGAATGAAATTATGTATAAATATTAACTTGAAATATGAATTGAAACCCGTTCATAATTACTTTAATGATAAATGTTTATGATTTTGTAAAGTCACAAACATGAAGTCTTTTTACACTTACAATATAAAGTACGTTAACTTGCTATTTTAAGACATATGCATGAAGTCAATGAGTTGATCAATGACTTATAATTATAGTGGAATTATAAGCGATATGTCTTTTGACGGGGTCAAAAATACTTGTGTTATAATGCATGCAATTGACTTGGTAATTCTATTGTACCATTAAGTTTTACTTTGTTGGTAAATATGATAAACCAAAGAATAGATGGTTATCTTAAATATTGTTAGATTAATCTTACAATATTAAATTCTAAGGAAATACCATAGTTTTATGGTATTGTTTGATTCAAAGATAACTATAGTTTCTTCCAAAAGTTTTCAAGGTTAGTAGATTGAGTATAGATTGAATATACTCAATAAGACTCCAACCTAGAAGATTAATAAGACACCATTTGTTTATGGAATATGATGAATCACATTAAGTCTTATAAATGAAGTTCTAAATTTGTTAAACTACTTATAGAGTGAGTTGTAACAAACTAATGTTAGGAATTGTCAATGTTTTTTGTAATATCCCAAAAGAGAACAATGTATTGTTGCTCTACTTGCTAAACTATTTAAAGGTAATCTTTAAATTTTTAAAGGCAAGTGGGAGTTTTGTTTAGATCTTGAAAGATTGAATTACAAAATACATAATCTTCTAAAATGCACTAGCAAATATCATGATGAGGCTAAACATGAAAATGATAGACCTTAATATGTTGGAATTGTCATTCATAGATCCGTAAGGATATCTCAGATATTTAATATGCTGAGGAATATGAGTTAGGATCATGGTAAGCTTGTTAATCATAATGATAAATTTACCAAATGTTGAATTGTGGAAAATCAATCATACTATGAATGTAGAGATGTTGTCCATAAAGATAATCAACTTTAGATACTTGGTTTATCTTAATAATGAAAATGAGTTTCTTCAAAGGATGGAAACCCTAGTGGTTTAAATCTTTGTGTAGAAATCATATGGACAATATTGTACATGTATTTAATGTATGTCTGGTGATAATAATATCAATCATACTTAAACAATTAACTATGATTGAATATTCTTTCCTATATACATTAAATAGAAGTATAAAGATTATAATTGTCATACTTAGTTTCATTGATATGAAATTTTAACAATGAATGTCATAACTCTTTGTTGTGAAATTACTTTTGCGAGGACGATGAGTAATACAAAGAAGTTTTATGAATTCAAATAATCCTTGGATATGTACAAACCGCAATAATCCATGAATGGATATATGCAAGCATCTAGGAGATGTTTCTTATGTTTAATATTAAATCCATGTTTGATTTAATAATTAAAATAAGATTGCTCATAAGTATTCCCTAAAGCTAGTATTATTTATTTTTTTCTTAAATCTTATATGTTGTATAGGCAACTACATTCCACTTAAATTAAGTTTTAGTTGGGAATGAAACTTCGTTTGTAAGATTTGGAAATAATATATACAACTTTGGAATATATGTTTATTATTATAAACATATGCGGTAAATAAATAAATGAGTAAAATAGAACATGATGAATACATATCTTTGACAAGATAGATGAGATCTTAAAGTTTAACTTGAAGATTCATCATGAACATCATGTTGTGTATAAAGTTGTTGTGTCATGCTTGATTACAAGATGATTTGACAACATTGAAAGTTGTTAGTGTAATAAATATTTTAAAGGAATATGTTTGGATTTAGAATCACATTTCACAATCTGGAGATGCTCCTAGATTCTATGGATGATTATATGACAATTGTTTCATAATTGTCATTGCAAACAAACTTGAGTTTTGGTAGGCACCAACATTACACTATAACTGTTCAAAAGTTTACGGATATTTAAAGAGCATATTGTTGTACACAATGATGCTAGTATAATTGAGATGACACTCAATTCTAGTCACGATATCCTTGATGATGACCATGTTGACTAGTTATGCTCAACTAAGAGCATAGTTGCATTATACATTAAAGAATAAAGAATACTTTAAACTTTAAAAGTTTTGAAAGATGATTTTCATATAAAGGTGGTTCAGGTTGTCACGCACCTTATGGAATGATATGACAATATCAAGATATATGTAAACACATACAAGAAATTCACTTATTGAATTTTTGAAATAAGTATTCTCAAAATTCCTATAGATCAAAGTTAGTTGAAATTATGCCTTGTCAACAAGTATGAGATGCATGACTTGTGGAAAAATTCATTAACTAAGAATTATCATGCATTGATCTATTTAGTATTTGGATAAAAGGATATTGTAAACATTATTATTGAAATGAAATAAAGTATTTTGTTATGTTTATTATTCATTTATTATGATGTTATCCTATATTTGCATGTTTAAATCCTTGAATAACTTAAGTTATTCTAAATAGTCCGTTGTCAATCAATAACATGGGAATGATATTGAATTAAGACAAATCTGAGTATTAGTTAGCTTGAAAGTATATTGATATGTAGCATGACTAATTTCAGATGATATTCAATGAATTGAGTATAGGACTTATCCCACCCACATGATGATACTTTATGGATCTTAGTCATTAAGTATATCATGGATATTTATCCTCTGACTTGATATACAAGAGATATGTCATGGATGTAGTGCATTTTTGTGAAGCAATCTAACGCTATAATGAACGGGTAGTTATAAGGGTTGTTTTAGTAAGTGCGAAATATGTGAATCCTGCTTGTAGTCAAAATGGGATTTGTTTCCTTCAAATTTATTTTGAAGTATAATACTGATGGGCCCCTCGTAGGGTTGTTAAGATGTTTGCATGGCCAGGTCTTTCGGAATATGTTCGAAGAATTGGTAATCTTAATCAATCACATAAAGCGAAACAGAATAGTTAATTAAGAAATGAGTGAGATCCATATTCTTATTAACATGGTATTAGAAACAAAAGGATGAATATGATGATGAATCATCAAACTTGGTTTTTCTCAGAAAACCATACACACGAGTTGTAACGGGGCATTGGTGTGTTGCTAGACGCCAATGTCATTTCACGTTTTGTAAACATATCCAAGTGGGAGCTGTTGGAAATATATATATTTACAAACATGTGAATGTCCGGATTCGAACTCGTGACCACGGAATTGCACACATTAGCGAATGAGAATTAAAGTTAATAATTAATGTTTATGTTTACGATTAATTATTGCACATTAAGTCGGTTAACGATCGTTAAGTATTTAACGGTAAAATGACTAACGACCGTTAAATGAAAAGAGAAGGACTAGTAATGGAAAATCTTGAAAGAAAAAATTATGGGTTTTTCTTGTGGGCTTGTCCTATGGCCGGCCACAATGGGTTGTCCCAACCCAATCCTTAACTTGTTCCCAAAGTATTCCATCTACTATATATAAGGGGTTAGGTAGGGTTTCACATACTTTGTGCATTGAATTAACCCTAGATATCTCCTCTCCTCTCTCTTGTCCTATTTTCGGCCGAACACCCCATTTGTAAGGGAGTTTGGTTTCGTTTTCTTAAACGAGGACTTGTGTTAGATCTAGCAATCGCTTGATTCGTTTGGTTAATTCGTGTACAAGAACGTGGTTGTAAGACATTATTCTTACACTAATAAGTACTTCTTTGTTTTGCTTTGCTCGAGGGATTTGACATTCGCAAGAGGTACGTTACGCATACTTTCAGTTAATTAATTTATTTGTTATGATCTTAGTCTTCCGCTGTGTACTCTTGATGTCTTTATGTTTTATTGTATTTTATATATCATAAACTCAACAATTGTAACTGCTCCAAACAAATAATTTATAGAACGGGTCAAAACAGGATTTTTTTGTATATGTATAAATATAGTTTAATATGATCACGAATTATAATTACATCAATAAGCTAAATTTTTCAATTTGAAACGTTTTTAGAAGATGCTATGCATCTGAGTACATTTAAACTTTTCTGTTTGACCCGTCAACATTGTATACAAATGGGTGAAATTGTCACCTCCAACGTTGACCATTCTAGTTTTTTATCTGGAGTTCCGTCATGACTTTAACAGTACCTTTTTGCTAAACAGAAGGCAAGGAGCTTGAATGAAGAAGCTTCAAAGAAAGTAGGGCAAAGGTGCTAGCGCTGCATAAACCTTTCGTGTATTTCAGTTTCTTAATAGACATATTGTGATAGTATGTTGGAAATTGGAAGCTTTTGTTTTGTTTCATTAACACCTTGCTAGACCAAGTTGTAGTTGCATGTTTTGTGCAAACGGTGACATATAATGTTTTAAAGTGAATCATCTTTGTTATTTTGCTATGTGATAACTGGAAGATGGTGTTTTTGTTGTTAGATATGAACATACTTGTCAGATTTTGCAAAATGAACTTTTGCTCAATGTTCTCATATACGTTTAATGCACATATTCGATTAGTGTTTTAGCATATATTTCAAGTACAACCAACTTGCCCATAGTAACCGACCAACCCTCGGCCATTTTGGTAGAATTAATCCTGCTTTGTGTTGAACACACTACTGAGCCACTACACGAGGGTAAAGGGGTTGCCTCGGCAAGAGTGTGTAGGTATATGTATAAGATATGTAACATGAAAATAAAATTTCTGAAAAACCGAGTTACCCAAGTATAATTGCAATGGTTTAATAAAACAAAAGGCTAAATACGAAAACTATATAATTATATCAAGGATTCATTAAAAGTAACCGCGATAATATATTTTAGTGTGTCCACAAATGCTTTGTGCCATAGATGCACTTCAGTCTCCATACCAAATTACCTTTCTTGCAATGTTGTCACTATCCTCATCCTCCATTTATGTCGAGTAGAAACTACAATCTCACCGGTCAAGCAAAATTAGTGTGTCCATGTAGGAACTAGCTAAGCTTAAACTCCAATCTGCATATATCCCGATATAACTTATGTGTCTTGAGTTTGGTCTATAAAGATAAACTCCAATTAGCTTATGATCAGGACCTGAGCCATTATTATACATTGCAATTATAGGTTCTCCACTCTTCCTAAATCCATGTACACTTTCTATTGATGTCTCTGGAGCTTCAATCGTGAATAGCTTTGTAAACGATTTTTGAACACCACCTTCCATCATCCATACCCAGGTAACTAAAGCTGAAACAACAAACTTTCGCAGATTAATTTTGCAGCAGACATGTAGTAGCACCTGTAACACGAATTGAACCAAACAATCGACAAAACAACAATTGCATAAACCCAAAATTTTCACAATTCCATTACAGTAAGTAACACCTTACATAGTTAATTGGTTTGGAAATACATTGCACTTAGTTATGTAACAAGTTGCAATAACATGAAACTGCAATAAGCCTAAAAGCTTAAACACTAAAAAGAAACACACAAGTCTTCGCAAAGTACAAAAATATTCAGAATGCAAATCACATAAGATTGTTTAATAGAAATTTAACTTCATAAAAGGTTTAACAAGCAATGCTCTTTCCCTTAGCAGCTTGTCTCTTTCTTGCAGCGGCTTCATTACCACATGCACTCCCACTTGCAGATGCTTGTGTTTGACTTTGTCTTTGCACACTTGATTGACCAAGTCCACCAGTTTGACCCTGCTTAACACATCCATTTTTGTTATGTCCTTTCTTACCACATTTGCTACAAGTAACAATTCTAAAACACCTAGACAACTTTCCATTTTTGACAATCCTTGTATCCTCATTAGCAGACTTCTTTTGCTTCTCCCTAGGCCTCCCAATCTGCTTATGATGAACTAGTGGTGTGAGTGTTGTTGGAACTAAACACTTCCTCCACATACTATTACCATTGATTGGATCAATCTTGAATGAATACACTTGTTTCCATGTGTCCAGCCAATAACAAGGATGGACCCAAGTCTCTATTGCTCCCACATCCATCCCATTTATGAACATATTCCAGTTAGTGGCGATCGCATGTTTACATGGTATACCCGTAATTTCCCATTTCCTACAAGTACAATTCCTAGCTACCACATCGACGACACATTGGTCACCCCAAGGACCACTAACTTGATACCTGACACCACCATTCCAAATAACAGTATATTGATTAGCTTGGTCTTTGTTTAGGTTTAACAACCTAGTTGCAGTAGGTGTAAGAGGCCCGTTAGTCTTAACAATCACCTTCCCCACATTAAT